>CM037878.1:213133281-213440781 GCA_021292165.1 Shinisaurus crocodilurus | reverse complement strand
GTTATGCAAATAACCCATACAACACTTAGAATGTTCGTATGAATTCCTGCAAGGGCCAATAGGGCTGGGTATGCAAATCTCCCCTAGGCCATTTAGAATGTTCTCTGAGGGGGTGAAAAGGGAGGGAACCTTTTTACATGACTGACTGACTGTTGTGTGTGGGGCATCGTCGCATAGGCTTCATCACGTTTAGACGGATCTACCCCAAACTTGGCATGCTCACTCTTCATCACCTGTAGACTCTCAGGATTGACCTGATTTTTCTTTAAGAACAGATATTTCTGTCACAAAAGATTTCTGCTGCCAGCACCCAGCCTAAACGTTACACTTTCAGTAAGAGACACTGCATCTTTTCCATACATGTTTCTTTTAAAAACAATTATACCAAATCCTAAAATCCATGCGAGCGCAGCCGCGGGCAACAGCTAGTCAGATATATACCCAACTCATGTTTACCTACAAAGCCTCTTGAGTATCCATGGAAAATAAGTTAAACCACAATCTGAGCTGTTGCAGTAAGCCTGTGGAGAGTGTTTGAATAGCTGAACAAAGGTTGAGGACTCTGTGCAATTTCCTTGGATCTGGAGGGGGACACTGTTGCAGATGCAATGGTGGAAACTGCCGAGAACGGCAACCACTAACCTGCCCGCCCGCACAACAGTTGGGCTCTAACCACAAGACAAAGGAGATCTGAAAGTCAATGAGTAACTTAACCCTACCCCATGTTTTCATATTAACAGACTGTTTTCTTCATGCACAAACCCTACCTTTTATTATTTGAACCTAGAGTACCTGCACAGGTACTCTACATTTGCAGAATGTCAAGGTAAAAAAAATCATCCTAGATAGAACTCTTGATGCACAGTATGCTTCATTAACAGGGAATAGGGTGAGACTAAGGGCAGAAAAATAAGCAACAGGTTTTGTGATTTCCACCAGTTACATCTGAACCATAAAATGGGCGGCGGGGGGGGGGGGAGGTGTGTGTGTGTGTGTGTGTGTGTGCGTGCGTGTAATGCTTGTTTCTCTTCATGTACTTGAGATTTCAGCCACAAATATAAAAGGGTGGGGGAGGTTAGCTCATTGCCACATAAAACTCAGCTGGGAAGTGTCTTGTATTGGCAGGTTTTTTTTTTTTTTTTTTTAAACCAGGCTTGAAGCCTCGAAAAGTCTTCCCGTTATCACTGCAGGCTTGTTGCTAATCCTTTTAGCATGTTGAGTGTGCTTGTGAAGTTAATGATGAGGTAAATGCACTTTGTATTTGTCCAAGGCCACTACAACATATCTTATGATATTAAGATTGAGGTCACAGCTTTGCTTTATTCATTGTCTTTGCTATGTGTTTTAGAGAGCCAGTGTGGTGTAGTGGTGAGAGTGCTGGACTGGGACTCGGGAGATCCGGGTTCTAGTCCCCGCTCGGCCATGAAACTCACTGGGTGACTTTGGGCCAGTCACCGACTCTCAGCCTAACCTACCTCACAGGGTTGTTGTGAGGATAAAATGGAGAGGAGGATGAGGATTATGTAAGCCGCTTTGGGTTCCTTACAGGAAGAAAGGTGGGGTATAAAAAAATAAAAATAAACAAACAAAATTAATAAATAAATTTTCAGCTAAAAAAATAGGTATTAATGGGAGCGGCTGGCTACTGGCTTCTGCCATCCTTCTAAACTTTAGAATCTAAAGCCATCATGACTGCTAGAATTTTTGCCAGATATGAGAAACTACAGTGAATGGACAGTAAAGGAGGAGGAAAGTATGCCTGCAAAGGGGTGAAATATGAGAGCTTCCTGAAACCAAACAGCTGTTTCAATTATGGCTTGGGAATGCCTAGATATGCCTATTATCAGCCAATATTATTTTAATTATGTGGTCATCTAAGAAAGGGTGGTGGTGGGGAACAATAGTTAAAATATGGCAAGATTCTTGATCCCTCACATGTAGACTCACCATTAGAACCATGTCTGCATGGGGCTAGCATTATGTAATGAAGTTACTGAACAAATACTCATGAAATCCTCTAAGTCTGAATAAATTCAGTACTCAGTACTTAATATGTAGCTCAACAGTGCTGAAAGCTAAAATAGTTAAGTGAAAATGTACTTCCAGACTTTACAGTTTAAGACTCCCCATGTAACTTTTTCATACTGCTTCAAATTCCACAGTTCTGCTGGTAACCAGGAAAACTGACAAAGCAAGCAACTGACCTCTGTGATAAAATCCATTTTCTAGTGGTGAGAATGAAATACCACATTAGAGCCAAACAGGCAAAAACAAAACAAAAATAGCAGGCTTTCAGTTCTCAAAAAAGCAACTGTGGCAGTGACAAACATTTAACTAGATACTTTAGTAATTGTGCTTATAGAATTAACTAATAGGTATTCTACGGGATTTTCCTGACAAAAATATTTATTCAGTTCTTTATGGTCTTAGAAAAAGAATTCAGGATTAAAACAGATCTTTTTACTGAATCAACAACACATTATTTTAAAATTCTGTTATATATCAAGTATCTGTATAAAAATGTAATTAACAATTACACTAATTGCCATTACATTTTCTTACTGTATATAAAAAATAACTTTCAATAATAATGTGCAGCTCCAAATGTTTTATGTTCTTTCTGCTTACAGAATGTGATAAATATCATGCTAAGACGTTATGTTCTTGCATCAGTATTCTGCTATACTACAACAGGAAGATATATTGTATACCTGAGTGGAGTTAGATAGTTGTTTTTTCCACGGCTCCTCTGCGCTGCTGGTCAGGTTTGTGCGGTTATGAGGTAGAGAGAGTGCGTTTCGCTGCAGGTAAGGCACGTTTCCATTACTTCCACTTCCTGTTATGTGATTATTGCCTATCAAAATAGTGTCTGTACTACCCAGCGTTCTTGCTGTGCTGCAGGGAACTGAGCCTGCTGGAAAGGGTCCATTTGCCACAGGTGGCCCAGGGCAGGTTGGACGGATTCCATGCTGTGTGATGTTAGGCACTCTGGTTAGAGCAACCTGAGGCTGCTGACCAGAGACAGAGTTTGTAGGCAGTGATGAGTCAGCTGTTGGCCCATTAGCAATTCCAGTAGATCGTACCTGTGCAACTCCCGTCTGCCTCATCTTTTAATAAAAAGGAAATAAAACATAAAGGTTAGCAAAATAACTTACAGAATCATGGTTTCCTCAAGCTTCTTTCGTTCAACAAATATTTGGTTCAAACTACAGAAAAAATATTATATATATATCCATAGTTTGAGACTTTATACACATACACACACACACACACATATATATAAGCTCTTAGAATTAGGCTTTTCTTCTGAATCTGTCACACAAAAAGCAGCTTCACATTTTACACTCATATATTGACCTGGTTCGCACATGATGCTAATCCATGGTCTGTTGCCCTAACTAGGGTTTGTCTGGCAGGTGATTGAACAAACTGTGGCTTGTTTTCTCAATCCCTGGGTTGTTTGTTTTCTTCTTCCTTCACCCCTCCTTCCCTGTATCCCAAATGCGTGGTGCTGTAGTACTGGCATGTAGATCAGCTGGGTTGTTGTTTTTTACCACTCTTGCCCACCACCTCTGAGCTGGTTCTCACAACACGACAGTCCACCATGGGCTTTTTAACTAATGGTGAGGCTGCGGTGCCTAAAACCTAGAATAGACTATAGGTTATGCAAGGTTGTTTAACCCTCATATAACCCATGGTTGCCGGGTTCGCACGATGCTATACACATGGATTTTGGACTCAGATGCAAAGTAGTTTTACATTCATAAATATTTGTATACCCAAACATTTTGTGAATATGTGATGCTTCATCTCTGAGGCACTGGAAAAGATAAACAATCTTTATTTCTCTCAAAGAGCCTAGAGCAGGGCTCTCCATCCTTAGGTCCCCAGATGTTGCTGGACTACAGCTCCCAGAATCCCTTGCCATTAGCCATACTGGCTGGGTATGCTGGGAGCTGTAGGCCAGCAACATCTGGGGACCTGAGGTTGGAGAGCCCTGGCCTAGAGGATTCGTTATTATGTAAAGGGGTTGGTTTGTTCCATAAACTGCTATTATTTTAGCTATTTTAACTATTTGTATCCTTCTTTAGCTTATCAAAAGTAACAAAGCAGCTAAAAAATATATTCAAACTAGCAAACATCACATATACAACAAAAAACAAAAATAATGCAGCAGTAGGAAAATAAAAACATAATCAATAATAAAAACACTTATCAGCATAAATAAATCAATAATTAACAGTGCCAGCAGCTCCCATAAGTCTTGAAGGCTTTCTGAAAGAATACAGCAAGGGTGGGTAACATGTGGCCCAAGGATCACATGAGGCCCCTCATGGCCTTGAGTGCATGGCCCCCACTGCAACCCTTGTGCTGCTTAAATTTGGTGGCAACAGCAAAAAAACCTTTGGCTGTTTGCTACCAAAATTCAGCAGCATACTACTATGGAGACTCAAAAAGGCCAAAGTAGCTTGTTTTCAGTGGCAATTTTCTTTTACAGTGGCAACAGCAGGAGTGTGTTTACGTCCGTAAACTGGCCCTTTGACCCAAAAGGGCCCAAAGTTGCCCATCCCTAGAGCACCGTGTCGGGGTCGAGAAGACCTCTCTGGATGTCCACAGAGCTGGCATCATCTCTGAGAAGGTACTGCTCCTAGAAGACATCCACTGAACTCTGTTCAGTGGTTGCACTTAGAACAAGGCCTCTAATGCTAAACAGAGTACATGATGAGACACCTGTGGAAGAATGTGGTCCTTAAAGATATGAGGTTCCAAACAACTAAGGGGTCTAAAGGTCAAAACCAGCACCTAAACTGAGCCCAGAAACATAGAGACAGCCACTGCAGATCAAACAAAACCAGAGTAAAATGTTCTGATTGGCCAATTCCAGCCAACAATCTGGTCGCAATATTTTGCACCCCCTGAAATTTCTGGATGCATTTCCCAGGCAGCTCCACACACAGCATATTATAGGAGTCCTAGGACTATGTTTATGAGCCTGATAGTTTCATGTGCTGCCCTAGTGCCTCTGGAGAAAGGGGGGAAATAGATATAGCATGTAATAAAGAAGCATATTAATGTATGCTACCTTATTGGTTCAGTCCTTTCCTTTCCAACACAAAGATTCAGGGTAAGTTAAGCAGTACATGTAATACACATGGCTCCTGAGAAGCTATGTTCCTCAGAAGGATTGCTCAAGATTGTGTAAGTAGGAACTGCAAAGGAGATGGTTCTTCCCTCTGTGCTTTTATACTTCGGTAGATACCCTTTTATACTCTTGATAAATTTTCACTGGGTCCCAGTGGTCTAACCTCCAATCCAAGAAAATTTCAAGTTTTACTTTACATTAATACTAAACAGCATTCTCTAGCATCTCAACGGCTGAGTTCACACATTACACATATGACAGGATGTAAAATGCCATACAGACATACTACTTAGGTATATTACTTCTATATCAATCATCTGGTGATGAGCCATTGCAAAATATCTCATTTCCCATTTGCATTATCTTGGAAGTAATAAGTCTAACGCTGGTGGGCCACCTATTACATAGTAGCGATCACTTGTTCAAAATATAAACTCGATGTGAGATTATCTTGTGGTTATTTACTATGCATGCTGCTTTTTTAAAAAAAGCTCTCCACACTGTCATATCACTGACCAAGAAACTTTCCAAAACTATATCATTAACATTAACATTCTGCATTTATAATTTTAAATCCCAGAATTTAAATTTCAAATCAAGTTTAACATTGCATGAGAATCTGGTATTAGCAAAAGAAGTGTCAAAAGCTCTCATGTGAATGTGCAAAGTTTTTGAGGCATGCTTACAAGTTCTTTGGATTACTGGCCATTGTTTGAAAAAGAAATGGGCTAATTAAATAGGACATATACAGAACAGAAATAAATGTGTTTGCTGGCACCTGCTGGTGTTGCTGCATCAAGACAAACTGACTCTCCAGCTGTTCCAACATAAGTTTCTGTGCTGGATTTAAATTATTTCTATTTGCACGCAGCTGTTCCAAGTGCTGGGGAAAACAAAACAAAACATGGTCCTTAGTCTCAAAGCATAAGTTTAGATTTGTTTATGATTCACATGACAAAATACATGTTCTGAAAACATTTATTCATCAGTATACACACACACACCCCTTTAAGACCCCTCTCCCCAGTGACCTCCGCCATGCCCCTTCCTTGATTAGCTTCTGCCGGGCATTAAAAACGTGGCTTTTCAGGTGAGAATATGGGGTGGGTTAGGATTTTTAAGTTTTGTACTGTTTTTAATTGTGTTTTACACTGTGTGTGTGTGTGTCCGTGTGTGTGTGTCCCCCGTTGTGTTTTATTGGACTGTACATCACTCAGAGTGCCCGGATGTCTGGCCAGATGGGCGATTCATAAATATAATAAATAAATTAATAAATAATAAATAAGACCATAAAGTCCCTTCCTTGAAACAAGGTATGCTAAAAACTAACTAATACATCTGACCTGCTCAAATTAAGACTTAATTAATCTTAATAATAATAATAATAATAATATTATTATTATTATTATTATTATTATTTATTTATTTATTACCCGCCTCTCCATCTAGATCTTCCAGCTGGAGTAGTGCAGCAAGACAAATGTAGCTAACTTTCATGATCCATGTGTCCCTTCAAAAATCGTGCTATTTTGTAGGGACCAGCACATCAATATTGTGAGCACAGTGACAAATGCTGATGGCTGTTATACATTCCCTACAAGGTTCCTTTAGCAGTTCCCTCTGTCATTTCCCTTCCTTCAGGGGAGACACTTTCATTTCTGGGGGGAGGGAAGCCCCTGAGGAGAAAGAAGCTGCCCTAGGCTGATTCAAAACAAGCAAGAGCAGGCCTTTATTATACTCAGCAACTGTATGGCATTTTCTAAGCCAAAGCATAGTATGGAGAGGTGGGTAATAATAATAATAATAATAATAATAATAATAATAATAATAATAATAATAATAATTATTATTATTATTATTATTATTATTATTATTATGTAATGGCTATTGTTTTGCTAAATGTTAACTGTATTTTAACATGGCAAAAAGTGCAAATGTTCAAATAAAAGATTTGTTTTTCATAAAAGTTTTCAATTTATATAGCACCTTAGAATAGTCCAAGTGCAAAGTTAATCGCTATAGGAAATATTTTAACTGTAGCAATAATTAAGATTTCCTTAACATACCTCAAAGAAAGGTAAAAATATGAAAATCATTTATATAAAGCTATAAACATTTTGGATAAATATTATATATTAAAATGAAAAATACATCTGAAGGAAAACTTGGGAGATAGGACAAAAGATGAGAAAGATATGATCAACCTGTGTAGCCACATGTACTTTACAAAAAATTTAGAAAAAGCTTTCTATAGATTTACCTGTAATTTCTGAGGTGTCAAGCACCAAGAATGTACTTGTTGCTGTACTGGAGGATGTGAC
Organism: Shinisaurus crocodilurus; assembly: GCA_021292165.1. Taxonomy (NCBI): domain Eukaryota; kingdom Metazoa; phylum Chordata; class Lepidosauria; order Squamata; family Shinisauridae; genus Shinisaurus; species Shinisaurus crocodilurus. The sequence continues at coordinate 213,433,317 of CM037878.1, read as the reverse complement.
ACTGTGTGGCCACTGCTCCAAGCATCTAAAGTGTTCTAAGGAAAACATTAAAATTAAATACATGAAAATCAAGAAGCAAGCATTTATTAAAGCTGTCCACTACATGTCAAGAATATTTCCTTTAAAACAAACAAACAAAAAAGCTAAATATAATTCAATCTAAGTTAATATAATAATCATGGGAGAAAAAGTAAAAGATAATAAACTGTGATGAAGAATTAAATAAAACCAAATGGTGGACTTCGAAGTTCATCAAAATTGATTTTAGTTCTTGCAATACTATTAATGTGATGATTAAGCATTCTAAATATATGCAAAGGTGGTAGACAAAATGGCATGATTCTTTTCCTAACCTCTGGTATACTACTGTTTTAGCTACTGAAATGTTCAACTATTCCTAACCCAGTGTCACCACTGTGGATGTTGCAACTCTATTGTCAATTTAAAGAGTTATCTGAATAATGGACTAATACTCCTGGATGCCAGATTCTTATAACTAAGTGGGGCCTTTATATGAGGATATGTACCTTTGTTGGACTAGATGGTCTTTTCCTCTTGGCTGGACTGGACAGGTCATCTACATGGCTAGAAGGAATCATGTGTAGTGGCAATTGCTGTGAAATAGGTGTTTGACTGAGGCCTAGTACAGGTTCAGTATTTTGATGAGGTTTACAAGCCTAGGAATCAAAGGAGGAAGAAAAAATATGGTTCTATACATTTAGAAATGTTCCTTAAGCTACATAACTTTTACCAGCTGCACATTTTAAAAAGGGCTGTGTGACTATTCTGATCTTATTTATTGAAAACCAATTTCCATAGCATCAAAGGAGCAGTGTGTACCTTTCATGGGCTTGTTTAAAAAAACAAAACAAAAAAACTGCTGCAAATTCTATGTGGGATGAAATCTTTCTGATAATCATGAAAATCCACAAAGGTTCTAAATTGGTACCCCCATATTTCCTCCAAATCACAGGGAGTCTATTCTTAATCTCCCTTTGCTGATTAGTCTTGTTACCAGTGAAAACTAGCCCTGTGCTACAGCAAAATACGCTTGACTACTACAGATTGATTGAAAAGAACGCTTAAAAAGCTGGGCACCTGCAGAACATAACCCAACTTCTCACCTGCTGTGCTGTGTTCATGGCACCCTGCCTGGAGGTAAGCTCTGCGGGGATTGGTAGGCTCCATGCCTCCTCAATACTAGGAAGTAATTTAGTTTTATTCTGTAGACTACCTTGTGGAAGGTTACACAACTGAGCCTAGGAAAAATTATGTAAAAAGCAAATTTAACACAAGCCTAATTTAGTAAGATCAAGTCCATGAAGTCTTCCTAAATTCTGTACTCTATTGTGTCTTAGAAAGAATAAATTTTAAATCTGGGGTTTCAGAGAAGTGCTAAGGATAAAGAGGGTAACCAGAATATAAACCTTTGTGAGAATCAGAACAAAGCTGAGCTCTGATTTCAGAGGTCTCATTAATGCTTTGGTTCTGAAATTGCAAACAAGAGCAAAAGATAGTGTGTGTATTCTCTCGCTAAATGCTATGATAACTTAAAATGTAGACAACACAAAATATGCATAAATTATATCAAGATACAAAAAAATAAATTACTTAAGAATAGAGACCCACTTAAAATGAGAAAGAAAATGAAACTGCAAGCTATGTTATGTTTAGAATGTATATGGAAACAGATTCATGAAATAATCACATATTACGTCTATGTCCTTATTTTCCTCCTTCTCCCTACTCCATGTCACTGTTAAACAGCCCTCTACTCTTAGACACAAGTTTTTACCTGTAAATACTTTATTCGTGCTGCAAGTGCAGAGGTATTACTACAATTTTTGCTTCTGGTTGCATTTAAGTAGCATTTAATGGCATCCTGAGACTGGTTGCAGGACTCATAGAGGGTGCCAAGATCCATCCAGGCTGCAGCATGGCCGTGGTCCAATTGTACAGCACAGATATAGGCCTGTAATGCATCCATAGGCTGATTCTGCTGCTGGTACAGCACACTAAAGAGAAAGATTTAAAAAAAAAAATCAATTCTGGATGACAAAATCACATTCAACTTCTCAGTGTGCCTCAACATAGCAAAACATATTTTTTTCTCAAAATCTGGTAGGAGCAATCTTCCAGAGCACCATAGGCTTTAAAACCTCAATTTGCTATAATGGAACACATGGCAGCCCCCAAAACACCCTTTTAAACAGGAGTTTGTACAACAGCAATGCTTAGTCAATTGTGCCTAATAGCCAGCATAAAAATTATCTTTAAGAATGTTTAAATGCACATAATTTTGGACCTGAAGCATATCTAGCAACAATGAAGAACAAGGATTTTATATTTTATAAAATTATATTAAGAATGTTTATATTATAAAACACCACAAGTGTTAAAAGCTGTCTTACTCAAATATAATACATTGTATTACATTGTTTCTCTTATAATCTCTTACCCTATAGAACACCATGTGTCTGCACTTGCTTCTGATTTATCAATAGACTGCCTATAAGATATAAATGCATCCTGAACTTTGCCAATACTTGAATAGCACCTGAGAGAAAAGAAGATTGACAAAAGTTTGCCTTTAGTATCAGAGGATTAACAAAAGCCTACATATTGCAAAAATCTACTAGTTGGCATTTAATATACACTTTTTATATTAAGAGCAACTTCAACAGAACGTTGCATATAGCCAAAAAAAATTGTGAAAATGCAATTGGCAATCATTTGTAGCATTTACCCAGCTGCTTACCTAGTTGCCACTATTAAGCAAAACATGAAAAGCCAGCATGAACTGCAACAAAAACAGAACTTAAAACAACCAAAACTGGATCACTTCATTCAATATGGAAAGGTTGCCTTTTTATGTTTATTTTTCCCCTGGGCTAAGTGGAAGGAATCTGCTTGCAGCCTCCATAACTGAGATCTAATGTAGACGGCAAACACGGACTTGGGTTCATGGGTTCCTGCCTTCAAATAAACAGTATGCAGGATCAGGGTAATCTTTAATATTAAATAAAAGGAAATGGCCTGAGTATGTCAAGGGTTACTCAGTCAAGTTCTAGAATAATATTTGCTAAGATAGAATGAACTTGGATAAAAGCAAACTATTATTGCAAACAGTGTACTTCCCCAGTATAACTTCAAGCTTCTCAGTTTTGTATTTAACAATACCTATACATAACAAATCATTCCACATTTTATTAAAGAATTGCTGATATAGTATTTTTGCACTATTCATCAACTTGAAGTATTGTTTTTGCAGACGTCATATAGCATAGGAAGGGGTGAAAAGGCTAGAAGAGGGTGGCACAGCTTGTGACTTATATCAAGCCAAAACACAGCTCACTAACCACATACTGCAGCCTGCCAGGTGCTTGACATCCCTTTTGCTTTCTGCAGCCCAAACAGGGAGCAAAAACTGGAGGCTTATTAAGCCATCAAGAATGGATGTTGGGCTATGTTTGGCTTGGTAGATTCACAAGTTTATAGGCCAGGGCTAGAACAAAAGGAGCATAATAGCAATAGGGCACTTGGAATAGATTAAAAAAAAATTCCTAGCCCTCTCTCTAAATACCCACATGTATAATTGCTAAAGGTTTTATCCAAGTTATCTGCTACAATTGCCATGGACAATCCTATATATGCTACAAATTCTAATGTATCTTAGCAATGCAATACTTGTTCCTACAAAATAATTACCCTCAGATCAAGAACTGACTGTACAGTTTTCATGTTAAGATTAAATATTCATAAATATTTGTTTCTTCAGAGTATGCTTTTGCTGAACCACAGGCTTTCAAAATTTATTTTATTGCTTAAGTGTTATACCACCCATTTTACCTTCCAAGGAAATACCAAGACTGGCCAGAGTTGGGATCTGCCTCTAGAGACTTCTGGAGACACTGAATAGCATAGTTTTCCTTGGTGGCTTTATCTCCTAACTGATCCACTGTGTGATGCATCCAGCCTAAGAAAAGGGAGGGGAAGTACATATATAAATACACACACACACACACACACACGTGTGTGTGTGCCTTCTCTGTGAATGTTTATTGCATGATTTTGAGAATTTATATTTCACACAAAATAAAATACAACCAATCTATGAAGAGAAGGCACTGTGAAAGGACAGCTATACCTCTCTAGTAAAGGGAGGAAAAACGTACAGTTCACAGACCAACACACAGTAATACAACACAATGCCTTTGGAAGGATCTATATTAACTCAATTAGGCCAACAATCCATTCAGTTCAGTATCCCACACCTTAACCACTGCTAGGAACTTAAAATCAGAATATTAAGAACACTATGACCCAGTTTGCATACAATGGTGGCAAATCGTGGATTAATTCACCAATGATTTGCTGTGGTGCATTCCACATAAATTTTGAATATTCAACCCGATTGGGCTGAACCCCCGACATGACGTCTGAACCCATACATCATATGACTTGACAACCCATCATGGGTAACTAGCCACAGTGGGTTGCTATGTTCTCCAAATTCAGACCGCTTCCTGCAGGATGGCTTATTTTTCGGCAACAAGCCACCCTGACAACCTAGGACTTATTCTAGGGGTTGTTCGACCCACAATGGGTTGCCACATCAACTGAACCCAGGAGAGCAATTTCATTGTGGGTTGCAGGAATTGGCTAGGGAGCCACATGGCAAGAGCAGCAAAAACCCCTGCCGCACTTTGTGATCTTGCCCTCGCTGCCGCCAGTGACAGCCCCTCCACCGATGCCCAAGCAGCACTTTGGAGTAACCATCACTGGTTCGCCACCCATTAAAACAAACAAACAAACAAAAACCCCGCCCCAGAAAATTGCTTAATTGTGTGTTCAGAATTGTTTTTAATTTTTTGGTTGGTCTTTCGCAAGTGTGCTCTTATGGCTGCCCAATATGTGTTCTTACCTGGACAATTTCCTTGGCTGTTTTAGCTGTCAAAGGGAGCAGCAAAGTGGAGTAGGTAGGTAACATACATGGAAATTGACACAGTGAGACTGCATACAGTATAATTTGTGCACAGTTGGCAGGGTCAAATTGCTGAGTTGTCAATTGAAAAGCACCAGTAAAGGGGGGGAAAGCAGGAAAAGTGGGTGCAGTAAAAGGTGTAGGTGTAGGTGTGTGTGTGTGTGTGTGTGTGTGTGTGTGTACAATATCTCTTTCAATAATCTGATCTCATTTTTTGATCGGGTAACCTCCCTTGTGGACTGTGGGAATGCTGTGGACATAATATATCTGGACTTCAGCAAAGCTTTCGACAAAGTGCCTCATGATATCCTGATTAGCAAGCTAGCTAAAAGTGGGCTAGATGGAACAACTATCAGGTGGATCCACAATTGGCTATAGAATCAGACTCAAAGAGTGCTTATCAATGGTTCCTTCTCAAACTGGGGAGAGGTAACGAGCGGGGTACCACAGGGCTCGGTCCTGGGCCCAGTGCTCTTCAACATTTTTATTAATGACTTGGATGAGGAGGTACAGGGAATGCTTATCAAATTTGCAGATGACACAAAGTTGAGTGGAACAGCTAATACTCTGGAAGACAGAAACAAAATTCAAAGCGATCTCGATAGGCTGGAGCGCTGGGCCGAAAACAACAGAATGAAATTTAATAGGGATAAATGCCAAGTGCTGCACCTAGGGAAAGGAAAGAAGGATCTTGGAATTGTGGTAGATCACAAACTGAATATGAGCCAGCAATGCGATGTGGCTGCAAAAAGGCAAATGCTATTTTGGGCTGCATTAATAGAAGCGTGAAGTGATAATTCCCCTTTACTCGATACTGGTTAGGCCTCATCTTGAGTACTGCGTCCAGTTCTGGGCACCACACATTAAGAAGGACGTAGACAAACTGGAGAGGGTTCAGAGGAGGGCAACAAGGATGATAAAGGGACTGGAAACAAGGCCCTATGAGGAGAGACTGAAAGAACTGGGCATGTTTAGCCTTCAGAAGAGGAGACTGAGGGGAGATATGATCGCACTCTTCCAGTACTTGAAGGGTTGTCACACAGAGGAGGGCCAGGATCTCTTCTCGATCATCCCAGTTTGCAGGACACGGAATAATGGGCTCAAGTTACAGGAAGCCAGATTCCACCTGGACATCAGGAAAAATTTCCTGACTGTCAGAGCAATAAGACAATGGAACCAACTACCTAGGGAGGTGGTGGGCTCTCCCAATCTGGAGGCATTCAAGGTGCAGCTGGACAGCCATCTGTCAGAGATGCTTTGACCTGGATTCCTGCATTGAGCAGGGGGTTGGACTCGATGGCCTTGTAGGCCCCTTCCAACTCTACTTTTCTATGATTCTCCTTTCTGAAGTAGCTGGAGACTCATGGAAGTGTTGAAAAGGTGGAGGGGACTGAGAACTGTCAGTACACTTAAAATTGAGAAGATTACATTGCTAAGTGGGTGATATTGTCACACACACACCCTTTTGGTGCACCTACTTTCACTACTTCCCCCCTTTTTAATTTTTATTACCTTTTTAAAAAGAAAAACACATGCGGAAAACTCCACATAAAACATATCAATACTAATACATAACCCCCGCAATCCCTCCACCAACATAAACTATATTCAATTATCCTGTTTCATTTCTTTATAAACTTCTTTTTTCAAGAATCCCACAATTTTCTATATGCTTCCGTCAGCGTTAATCTATTCAAATCTTTTTTCATATAATCTATGTACTTTCGCCAGTCCTTCTTAAAAGTATTTTTTTCTTTATTCCTCTATACCAGTGATGGCGAACCTTTTTGAGCCCGAGTGCCCAAACTGCAACACAAAACCAACTTATTTATTTCAAAGTGCCTTAAATTTGGCAGGAAGGAGGAGGGGGCACTAGCTAATTGCACCCTGCTCTGTCTCAGGGCATGGCTCTTCACCAGGTGCACAAAGATTCGGGCGCGCGCGCGCTGTGCTTCTGAGCTGTCTGTTCAGTTAGAAGGAGGGCTGGGTGCCTGCGCAGTCCGCTTCTGGGGGTGGAGATGTTGGAGTGTGCCTGCCTGTGGAGGCCAGCGAGGAGTGAGTGGAGACGAGTTACTATGGAAACCCGACGCTGAATGCAGGTCTTTTCACGATCTGGCGACCAATGGCTCGAGTGCCCACAGAGATCCCTGCGTGCCGGCTGTGGCACGCGTGCCGTAGGTTCGCCATCACTGCTCTATACATTCTTAATTTTTGTGTCAACTTTTCATTAACTGCTATATCTCAAAATTTCCTTTTCCACATAGATATTGTCAGCATCTGAGCTGTCTTCCAATTGTTTGCTATTAATTGCCTTGCGGTTGTCAACAAAAAAACAATTAATGCTTTCTCCCTCATCTCTCTATTCTCATTCACAAACATATACAATAAAGCTAACTCTGTTGTTTTACATATCTCTTGCTTGGTAATTTTTTCTATTTTTAAATATATCTTATAGCAGAACTTGTTTACCTTCCTACATTCCCACCACATATGCATTTGTGTTCCATTATTTTCGCATCCACTCCAGCACAAAGGTGATAAATTCTTATTTATTTTTGCCAGCTTCACTGGTGTCAGGTACCACTTTTGAACCAATTTTAATGCACCATCTTTTTCTTTAGCTGATATTGTTTGATAGGGAAACCTTTCAAAAATTTGCCCCCATTCTTCTTCCTCTATCTCCTCTTCAATATCTCTTTCCCATATCTGTTTTATTGTTGCAGTCCCCCTTATCTCATTTTATTAAAATTTTATATATTTTGGATATTGTACCCTTATCTTCTAATTCATATTTGTATTTTCCCCCCTTTACTAGGACTTTTCAACTGACAGCGAGACAATTGGTCCCTGACAACTGCCTGCAAATTAGCCTAAATGCAGTCTCACTTTGTCAATCTGTTGCCTACTCCACTTTGCTGCTCCCTTTAACAGTGGAAACAGACAAAAGAAATTGTCTAGGGAAGATTACACATATTGGACAGCCATAAGAGTGCACTTGCAAAAGACCAACAAAAATAATAATTTTAAAAAATGGACAGCTGTGCAATTCTCAGGGGCTGGGGGGAAAAAAAACCCGCGACCTCAATTGCACCTTATTGAGGCTTCCAAAGAGAGAGAGAGAGAGAGAGAGGACCCGGTGGCAAACAAAAAGTGGTAGTGATCTAAGTGGGGAGGGGGAAACCAGACAGGTTCTCCTGCGAAGGACACTGCAAAACTAGTTGGAGGACCAAGGGTCCTCTAACTAGTCAAAGGAAGGGGAGAACAAGCCACGGTGAGTCCAATCATCTGTCAGGCGCACTGTGGATTGTTCTCTGAACAACCCACACTGCATAGCTTATTCGCAAGGTGGCTTAGCATGTCATGTGAACATGGTGACTATAGGTTAATCGTGGGTTAAACAACCCACAGATAAGCTGCACTGACCAGGTTCACACGTCACGCTAAGCTATGGTGGGTAACTTGTCACCATGGGTAGTTGCAGGGTGGCTTAGCGTGATGTCCAAACTCAGCAAGCTTTCCCGTCATAGGTTACTTTTTGCAAACAACCCACCCTGAGAACTCATAGTTTGTAGTAGGGTTGTTTAGGATGGCTTGTTTTCAGGGTGGCTTGTCATGACATCCAAACCTGGCAGAGTTGCATCAGTGTGGGTTGTTTAAAACGGTGAAAGAGTGGTGAAAAACCCTGCCGGCCACTCCTGATCTCACTAGTGCTGCCACCCTCCCCCCTCCTGCGCGGCTGCCAGTGTCCGCCCTTTCACCAATACGGCACTGACACTTGGCAATGTCCCTCGTGTGTTGGCAGCCCTTTAAAAAAAACATTTTTTTGGTCTTTAAAAGTTGCACAAATGGATTTGGGGTTTTTTCCTTGTTTTTCCCCCTTCGGTTCTGCACAAGTGCACACATGTGCAGGACCACAGCAAAGCATACTTTCTTATTTTATTCACATGCTTCATTGACTGTTAAATTGGCAAAGTGGAAATAAGCTCCACATACTCCTGCAGTAATTACACCCGCAGCAAAAGCTCCGGTCTCAGCCAGTTGCCCCTTATGGAGTCCGTTGTCAAAGCAAGTGCCAAAGTGGAAGAGGAATTTGACAGCTGGCATTTCAACATGTTATGAGAGGAGTATTTGAAAAGTGGCATTTCTAGACATGCAGAGGGCATATCAATGTGCTTGGGTACTGTACTAGCTGCTGTCATACTGATACGACTTAGGAATGTAAACTGCAGTCCTATGAATTTGTGCACTTGCAAAGGACCAAAGAACTTCTTTAAAAAAACAACAATCCAATCTGCACAATTCTGAATGACCAAAAAAATAAATAAAAAACACCAATCCCATTTGCACAAATTTGAAGGGCAGATAATTTTTTTTTTTTAAAGATACCGATCTCATTTGCACAAGTCTGAAGGAAGGACGGGGTGGGGTGGGGTGTTGCCAATGTGAAAATTACTCAGAAAGGGGGTAGCAATAGGAGAGCGGGGGCAGTTTTCCTCCATAGGGAATACGAGTCTCCAAGATTTTGTGCTTTGCAATGTGTCAATTTGACAGCTATGTAGTGATCAGATGGATGGGTGAGCTCTCAGCCGTCGGGAATACAAGGATCTGAGAGGGGTTCTGTTGCCATGCCAAACCACTGTGCGCCCTATCGTCTGTCAGGGTAATGTGGGTTGTTCTCAGGGTGGATTAGCGTGATGTGCGAACTTGCCCAATTAGTAGTTAGGTTAAGTGTGGGTTGTTTAACCCACGATGTGAAGTATGTGCGAAAAGCCCCTTATACTGCCTATCTTTTCTCTCTCTAACATAATTCCAAGTATTCTGTTTTGAACGTGCACAGGGCTGATATTGTAGAGAACTATCCACATGACTTCCTAGATCCCCCCCCTGAACAGCTGCTAATCCAGAACCTGATATATTTAGGGTAAACATTCACCTTCTATGATACTTTCCTTACTGTTAAAGAATTCTCAACATCTGGTTTCTTTTATATATGGTGGAACCAATTTGCTACAAGTAACAGAAGTTCAGGTTGTTCACATTTAGCATCAACATGACATGTGACTAGTATTCAAAAGCAGTATCACTAGAACTCTCATGTAATCAATTACATGCTCCCAAACAGAACTTGCCACAGCCCAGCAAGAAGTTGATTTTCGATTTTTGAAGAAATATCAGAAATTGTGGTGTTGATTTAGAAGTTTGTCCTAAATTAGCATTGTTATCAATAACTGAAAAGGTGGCTGGTCCTCAAAATGTTAAAGAATTAATTGTAAATTTGTTATCAGCAGGTAGATTAATGATAGCAAGAAAATGGAAAGTTCAGCAAGTTTTTTCTATCACCGACTGGTATAAAGAAGTGTGGGATATGGCTTTAAATGATATGTTAACTTATAATATCAAATGCAAAAGGGGACAATTAAAGAAAAATAATTTTAAGGATATTTGGGGTTTATTTTTGGATTTTGTGTTAAACAAGGGGAAAGGGAGTATGCCGTGTCAAGATATGTTGTATTTTTGGAATAATGAATAAATATAGATTATAGAGATAGAATGTATTATATGGTCCCGTGGTGACGGGAGCACTATATAAGTTGTATGTTTGTTATTTAGTTTTTTTAATGTATTGTTTGAAAAATTTTAAAATAAAATTTAAAAAAGAAAAAAAGAAGTTGATTTTCATTACTAGTAGCCTTAATGTTAGTCTCTATGGTGTAGCTCTGGCTAACTCAAATAGATAATCCATTTATTATGCTTTTGACTAAACTAGCATGAGACAAAATTTTGAAAAGACATGTTAAAGAGGTGCCTGTAGAACTTTAGGCTACTTATAACAAGAAGCTTTATCTTGTGCCAGCCACTGCAGCTGGAGCCACATCTATATAACACCTCTGCTCATTAAGGGCTTGGCAGCACCTTGGAGGAGGTAAAGAAGCTCCATGCCATCCTTTAGCTATTGCCAGCCACCAAGTTGTTGCAGCTGGAGGCAGCCCCACCCAACCCAAGACTTGGCAGCCCTGGGAAATAGATGGGAAAGGCTCATTTCCACCAGCCAGTCAGCAAACTGCTGTAGCTCTACTCAGTCATGACCTGAGGATATGTGGCAGGTAGGTATAGTTATAGCAGCTTCTGGATAATGCCTATGTATTTATATTATTTTGAAGGGTATTGAATATATTTTAGATACTACTATGCTTTGTAGAGTTTTCTTCTATTTTTCTCTGAATTTCTATCTATCCTGTAACCTAGTCTGAGCCTGCGGGAGAGGGAAATAAAACAGAATAGTTAAAACTACCACAAACTGAAGGTAAAAGGAAGCAATTCAGTTTTCATGTTTACTTATTTCACACACTAACTTCATTTTGAAAGTTACACAGAAAAATGAGGTAATGTAGATGGTAACAAATACAAGCAAAAAACCTATTCTGTAGATATGCATGCACACCTACATTTAGAGGATAGATGGGGGAGGGATCAGATATCCTTCCAATGGAAAACTGGGTCTGTGTACAACTGGATATACTACAATGTCCTGTCAACCCAAACAGTTGTAGAAAAACATGCAACACAATTCTGATTTCCTCTTTCTTCCCCAGTCCTTTTACATACCTAACTGTTGTAATACAGTTGCTTTCACTTGTGCAGGAAGATTTTCAGTCTGCAAAAGTTGTTCATACTCTTTCTTTGCCAGGTGATATTTTCTCTAAAACGGAGCAAGGTTTATAGATGTTAGAACATTTTACTGATAAACTAGATTGATATTACACTTAAGAACAAAACTTAAGTGAATGTTAATGACAACTAATATGCTGCAATAGAATTACTGCTTTCACTGATAAATAAAACATCAATATAATTCAGAGGTAAAAGAATAGCTGATTTGGACTTTGCATAAGAAATAATGGACATATTGAGCTACTGGTCTATCATTTCTCTGTAATTTTGATAAATATGACCCTTTATTCTAACTGTACTGTATTTAGGATGCTCTACTGTGCTAGTGATGGCAGTATCCATCTGATATGGTTAGGCTATCCATATATGACTTCAAAGTTGGGAGGAGCTATTAATATATATTGATGAATTAAAATAAATTGAGATGAATGAGTCAAAGCAGCCCATTAAAAAGGATACCAAAGCTAATGATACTCAGTACTACCACTTGCCAATTATATAACCTTGGAATCATTGTTTCTTTCTATCTCAGTTTCTACATTGTAGATTAGGATTAACTATATGAGAGAGCATGGAGTAATCAATGGAGAAATATCTCGAGCATGGAGTAATCAATGGAGAAATATCTCTGTTTCAGCGTTGTAGATAAGGATTAAGTCTGCTACAGTGCAAACAGAGATCAGAGGAGGCCCTTTAAAGTCAGGATTTAAAGAGTCCTCAATACTACAAATAGTCTAAAACAATTTAAAGAACTGCCTTTTGAGATCAAACAGAGCTGGATCCAGACCTGATGTCATGCCTTCCCCTGTCCCCGAGGTCTTGGAGGAAGATTCAGACTCATACATAGGAGGGGCTGATAATTTGGGAGCTGCTAAGGCAGTGCAATGTCAGAATTGTGAGAGCCTGTCTCTGCCTGGCTTCTCAGCAGGAAGCAGGCTGGAGGAGTCTGACACTCCTTACCAGCTGCAAGATTTGACCCTGAGCGACATTCCGACAGCTCAGGAGGCTGACAGTCTTTCTATGGAAAACAAGCAGGCCAGAGACTCAGCTGAAGAAGGGGGGATCAAATCTGTCTCCTTGGGAACTGAAGCATCTAAAGAGAATGGAAGAGAAACTCCCACTTATGCCTGGTTCACAATTACAAACAATTTGCCTGCAGGGATAGGTAGACTGGTGAAGAGGTCTAGGCACCCTGCCTCTGTTTAAAAGCAGCTGCAGAGCACAAGGAGCTTGGTGGATACAACATATTTAGTACCAGAAAACTTGCTTGCTTGGACTATACACAAACCTTGAACTTTTGCTTTTCCTCAATTTCCATGTCCGTGGGACCTTGTCTTGGAAATTAATCCTGAACCCAGAACTCTTGTAAGTCTAGAAACCTGTGCCTTTGAAACTCTATCTTAGAATACATTGCTCGTCTTCAGAATCTTACTCCACGTTTCTGTCTGAATTGTGTCTTCGAAGTTAATGCTGGATTTACAAATCTGTCTGTGCTCTTAATTGAACTGACTATTTATTTATTGTATTTATATCCCGCCTTTCCCTGCCTCTTACAAGGAACTTGAAGCGGCTTACATGGCCCTCCTCCTCCTCTCCATTTTATCGTCACAACAACCCTGTGAGGTAGGTTAGGCTGAGAATCGTGACTGACTCAAAATCATCCAGTGAGCTTCATGGCTGAGTGGGGACTAGAACTTGGATCTTCTGAATCCCAGTCCGACACTCAAACTGTTACGCCACACTGGTACTATAACCTCTGTAAAGTTTCCATTCTGTAAACTCTAAAGGATTGCACTACAATAAAGAGAGTTTGTTGTTTATTTTAATCCTGTGCTAAGTTGTTGGTGTTACAAGGGAACCAGGCCTTACACCAGCTATTCCACAAATAGAAGAGTTCCTTCTAGAGGAAATGGGTTCGATCCAGAAAATGTTCCTGCTCCACTATCTGGACACTCCTGTGAGTAGAAGAGGGGGGAAGTGATTTTCACTAATCTCCTCTTCCCCCTCCAGCACCACCTCCCATGCTGTTCCAGTGGGTCCTCCAAACTACAGTAATACCTTGGATTGCAAGTAACTTGGTCTGAGAGCGTTTTGCAAGACAAGCAAAAATTTAATTTTTTTGACTTGATAAACAAGCAAGGTCTTGCAAGACAAGTAGTGTAGGCATGTAACCGCTCGCCTCGAGCGGGCATAGCGGGCTGAAATCAGCCCCGCTCACGCCCGCCAGAGACTCGCTTTGATATAAGAGTGTTTTGGATTACAAGCACGGTTCCGGAACGAATTATGCTTGCAATCCAAGGTATTACTGTATACAGAACAGATTTTCAGGGGCATAGGTGGCACTAGGGGGAGAGGGGGAAATGATTTTTAAAAACTGCTTCTCCTTCCACTCCGCTAATCTCTGGATCCAACCCCTATAAATTTAGCACAACAGATCATGTGATATATTTATTATGTGTTTGATACTTGGGGCCAGGGTTTGGCAAGTCATTGAAGGCATTTTGGATCTATGAGATATCATCCTGTATTTCAACAATATAACCAATAAACTAGAAGGAGTGAATAAAATGGACAAGAAAATGAGAGGAAAAGGGTAACACTGATTCTGCCCATAACCAAACAGTGTAGAAGCCACATCTGTTAACACAAGGGACAATGTGTAATAATACCATTTCGCGAATTCAAATTACACTGTGCTAGCATAAGGGACCTCTAGCACAACACCAATAGCATTAGCTTGTGCGATGGATTTTCCAGGGAGTTCACTCACGCAAACTTACACTACTGGTTTTGTTTTACAAGTCCCTTACATTAGCACAACACAATTTGTGTTAGAATGACATTGTTGGATGCTGCTCATTATTACTATACACGCACATATAAATGAATCTAATCTAGAAGTGTTTGTAGGGTGGCAATTTGGATTAATGATCAGTATTTGTAAAACTTGCATTATCATTTCAAATGAAGAGATGTACAAAGGCTATGTTTTCTATGCAGATTATATGTATATTTAGTTTATATGTTGAAGAAACTGTACTTCTCCGCCAACATTAAGTCTGCACAGAGTTGTCCAACAGAGCTTTGCAGAAAGGCGTATTACACTCTGGCCCATGAGAAGAAGAGGTAGACCACTTGATAGCCCATTGCGACCAATTTGTGTAACACTTCACAGATCAAACTGATTGTATCCATGCCGACTTGGATGGTATAGTTGATACAGGTCCAGTGGATGTAACTTTGGTCCCTGCTTGTCCAGTTATAATGGATACTTTTCCATTTGTACACCCCAAGGGTGGGGTCAAGATCCTTGGAGAGGTGAGGCCTACCACTTGTGTACTGGAACCTTGCCCTTCCTGGTTTATAAAAACAGCCAGGGGGGACTGGCTGAGTGGGTAAGGGTAGCAGTAAACATCTCTTTACAGCACTCTGTGATTTCACCTTGCCAAAAAGAGACGGCGGTAAGAACTTTGTTTTAAAAAAAGCCTCCCTGAACCACACTGTATTGGATAATTTCCAGCCTGTCTCCAATATTCCATTCTTGGGCAAGGTGCTGAAGCATGTGGTAGCTTCTCAGCTCCAGGGATTTCTGGATGAGGTTGATCATCTAGATTCATTTCAATCTGGCTTCAGGCCTGGTTATGGGACAGAGACTGCTTTGGGAACTGGACAGGGCAAGTGTCTCTCTGTTGGTTCTGCTGGAACTCTTGGCAGCTTTTGATACTATCAGTCATGGTATCCTTCTGTGTCGTCTGTCTGAGATGGGATTGGGAGGCACTGTAATACGGTGCTTCTGATCTGTTTTGGAAGAGTGATTTCAGAAGGTGGTGCTGGGAGATTCCTGTTCCGAGAACATGGCCATTCCATCTTATCCCCCATGCTATTTAACATATACAGTAATACCTTGGATTGCAAGTAACTTGGTCTGAGAGCATTTTGCAAGACAAGCAAAAAAAAAATAAAAAAAATTGACTTGATAAACGAGCAAGGTCTTGCAAGACAAGTAGTGTAGGGATGTAACCGCTTCGGGCATAGCAGGCTGAAATCGGCCCTGCTCACACCCGCCAGAGACTCGCTTTGATATAAGAGTGTTTTGGACTACAAGCACGGCTCCGGAACGAATCATGCTTGCAATCCAAGGTACAGTCATGCCTTGGATTGAGAGCATAATTCGTTCCGGAAACGTGCTTGTAATCCAAAACACTCTTATATCAAAACAAAATTCCCCCCCAAAAAATGTGTACAGAGATTTTTAATTGAAGCCGTACTACAGTACTTGTATTGCAAGATGTCGCTTGTATATCAAGTCAAATTTTTAAAAATAAATATTTAAAAAATTGCTTGTCTTGCAAAACGCTCTCAAACCAAGTTACTTGCAATCCAAGGTATTACTGTATTACTGTACATGAAACCACTGGGAGAGGTTATCTGGAGTTTTGGAGTTCAACTCTATGTCTCCTTTCCATCTAAATCCAAGGAAGCTGTTCTAGTTCAAAATTGGTGTCTAATGTTGGTAATGGGCTAGATGAGGGTGAACAAACTGAAGCTTAAATCAAACAAGGCAAAGGTGCTCCTGGTTAGCTGAAAGGCAGAAACTCAACCTGTGCTGGGATATACTCCCCCTGAAGACTCAGGGTCCCAGTTTGGGTGTACTCCTGGCCTAGGTCCTAAATCTGGATGCCCAGGTCTTGGCAGTGGCCAGGAGTGCATTTGCACAGCTATGGCTAGTGTGCGCCCATTCCCAGATATGTCTGATCTGGCCGTGGTTACACATGCCTTAGTTACACCTCATTCGGGCTACTGTAACATACTCTATGTGGGGTTGCCTTTGAAAACTGTTCAAAAACTTCAGCTGGTCGAGAATGCTGTGGCCAAACTGATGACTGGGGCCAGTTACAGGGAGCAACTAACTCCCTTGTTACAACAGCTGCACTGGCTACTGGCCCGTTTCCATGCACAATTCAAAGTGCTGGTAATGACCTATAAGCCCTATTCAGCTTGGGGACCAAGCAACCTGAAAGACTGCCTTCTCCCATACAAGCCTACCTGAGTTTCAAGATCTTCAGGAGAGACCCTTCTTTCAGTACCACCACCTTCAGAGGTGCATTTGGTGGTGACATGAGAGGGGGCCTTCTTGGTGGCAGCTCCCAGGCTGTGGAACTTCCTGCTAAGGGAGGCAAGGTTGGCTCCCTCTCTGCTGCCTTTCTTACAGTAGACAAGTAAGATTTATTGAAGCAGGCCTTCAGCATATAAGTGGGTCTCTTGGGTAGGGTGCTGTTTTTATTGCTGTGTATTTAATTGTGCTTTTAACGTATTTAATTTTATTACTGTTTTTATTGATCTATGATTGTAAGCTGCCTTCAGTGCCATTTTCTTGGTCGACAGGTGAGAGGTACTGGTCAAATCAATCAATCAATCAATCAATCAATCACATAAAACAGAAATTAAGCTAAATATTGTTCTCAGGATGCCTTTATACATCTTTGTGTATGTACTTACACATGGCAGTATAATCATTAGCACACAGCGAATTTGTTGAGATCAAGAAATATTCATTGTATTTAGTAAATTTCTCAGACTGACAAAGATGTACACTGTTGCCACAATGACTTGCACAGCCCCTTAGAACTGATATATTAATAATTTGAATAAACTGAATTTTATGCATCTAGATTTCACTTCAAAATAAACATCAGAGTGAATAAACATCAGAGTGAAGTTTTTAAGCACACTGACTATATGGCAGTTGTTCTCAAAGTTGGCGCTGCAGGTCAAGAATAAATGGTTCGAACTTCCCCAAATAAAAATACAAAACCAAATCATAAATTGGTAACTCTTACTCTTGTCTCATACAGATCAATGGAAAAGAAAGGGGGCAATATCATGGCATACTTGATAGTCTACATGAGAATCCAGAGATCAAAAACACAAAAACCTGGTGACTTGACTCATTGGCCCCCTACCTGTAAGAGAGGCACACAGTTGACAGTTGTACAGAATTTGGAGGAGTGGGGGAGAATGCCTATCTTGTGCATCCTAGTCCCATCATTATATCCAAAAATATGAGCGGAAAGGATGGGGAGAAGAGGGCAACATTTCTTTCAACAACTGTTTTGGCCTCCAAACGGATACCTACTTTAGTTTGAGAATGCTTACTACTAAGGTTGTGCTGAGTGTTCTCAGATTTTGATTTTCAGGTTGACAGTACTGCCTGGTGATAGTGGATGAAGAGATGGTATTTCCAAGATACATATAAACCACCCACCCCAATTGAGAGGATGTTCACTTTTGATCATATTTTCTGCCATGTTTTCCACTGTCTGCTCCTTCATAGAATGTTCTCAGCCAATCAGGGATCACAGAATAAACGGGATGATACAACATTATTAATGAAACAGGTTTTTCTTTATGCTCATGTTACTGAGGGCAAGCAAAGCCAATTCAGGGTGACATCAATACTTTTGAGTAGCTGAAACATTCTATCCCAATGTGAAAAGTCACTGAAAGTGCTTTCTCAGTGCTGAGAAATGTTTGCAAAAATAGCACACACTCATTTTAAATCAACCCTACTTGGTACACAGCATTGTTTTAACTTAATCATATTTAGCAACCAAGAAGCATTATATACGTACCTGGGTTTCATATAAATGGGCAATGTGAAACCGAACTGTAAAAGGAGAGAAGCAAAGATATTAGGAATAGTAAATTCAAAAGAATTCAGTACTGTGTTTACATATGCATGTCTATCTGTAAACATTTCTAGTTTTGTCTGTGGATGCGGTGTGATAAATTGGGAGAAGAGGGTCAATACAGATAGTAAAGACCCTCCTGATCATCCTTGCAGAAAAAGACAGATATGCAAAAATGACCCCTAGCTTTAACCTCCAAGGCTACAGTGGACTGAGGTTGCACATGCATGCATGCAACCTTTATACCACTGGAGAATATTCTCCGGCAGAGGATGTCATGCAGGATTAGGGCCATTAGGACAAGGAGGGTTTTTTTAACTGGGAGAAAGCAATTAGTTGCTACTAGCTTCACCTCAGGTTAGCATGAGTTCAAGAATGAATAGTTTGGTTGGGCTTCAAAAGAAGCATTTTAAAAATTATTATTATTACTATTACATTTATATCCCGCCTTTTTTCCTCTTGCAAGGAGCTCAAAGCAGCTTATTGGGTCCGCCTCCTCCTCTCCATTTTATCCTCACAACTGTTCTGAGGTAGGTTAGGCTGAGAGTCAGTGACTGGCCCAAAGTCACCTAATGAGCTTCATGGCTGAGTGGGTACTAGAACCTAGATCTCTGAAGTCTCAGTGCAATACTTCAACCACTACGGCGCACTGGCCGTATGGCTCATTCTTTGAGACCCCAATCTTCCCCCACCATGATAATTTCAGGGACGGAACAGGTCTGAGTAGTAAAGCATTTTATTTAATGCAATTTTGAGTTGCCCCTCCACTCAATTAGTGCTTGAGATTTATAATAAAATTTATTTATTTATTTATTTATTATATTTATACCCCGTCTTTTTTCCTGCAAGGAACCCAAGGCGGCTTACATAGGTAATCCTCCTCCTCCTCCTCTCCATTTTATCCTCACAACAACCCTGTGAGGTAGGTTAGGCTGAGAGTCAGTGACTGGCCCAAAGTCACCCAGTGAGTTTCATGGCTTTCATACCATAAAAATGATAAAATACAACAATTTAACCCCCTTCCCCGCCCCCCCACACACCTAAAACAAAACTGATAAAATACATACATACAGGACTCTAAATCACAAATCTCTTCTCCCAGCATATACACTGGATGCACAAGAGATTAAGGGCAATCAGTCTCTTTGGGCTCCATTCTCCCCATTCTCCAAAGTGACTTCTCACAGTACTCACCTACACATATATCTCATAGAAGTCAATGGTGTCCACTGACTTCTATGAGAAAGGTTCATGAAGATTTAGTCTAATTTGACTTTCACCCTAAAACATATTTGACTAGTCAAATCACCTGCTCTATCTGTAGTAATTAAAAAAACCCAGAAAGAGGCCACATTTCACACTATTTAAAGGCCTGCATTTGAGTAAGTTAATCAGCCAGGTAAGCGGGATTCCTACCCATGATTTATGGCATACATACTCAAACACTAGATTTTATTTTAGTATCACCAAGTAAGGGCCAAAATGGACTTGACATCATCTACAACATTCCAGCTAGAAAAAACAACAGCAGCAAGTGCAGGAAGTTCCCTATTAACTTCCCTTTTTCAACTGACACGGCCACCAAACAGGAGTTTAAGCATCACATCTAGTTTGGCCCTAAGAAAGATGTAAATTACACCTTTTCTCTCTAACATCACTAGCAGAACGATTAGGTGAAAAATCTTTCCTTAAAAGGGCTTTTATTTATTTTTTGAATGTGATTAAAAGTTCAAAAACATGAACAATTAAACCACCAAATCCCTGTACCTACTATCCTTGCCCATTACAGCCATACCAGCCCTTTCTCAAAACATCAAGATATATAGAGTAAATCAGACCAACTCCTTCAAGCTTTTTTTTTTAAAAACAACAACAAACAAAACAAAATAAGGAGAGCTACCAGTGGAATGATTTGTGTTTGGATCCATCTCTCGGTTCCAGTATGTAACTTGAAACATAAATGTACGTATGTACATTCAGGGCTGTCAGATATCTCAATAGTATAAATATTTATAAATCACAATAGCTTTATAACACAATGGATATTATTTCCCAACCCCGCCCCAGATCCGGAATTCATAATCAAGAAATGTTGACTTCCCTCGCATACTTTAGCCTATTGTGCTTCACTGTTGGCAATACTGAAACAACCAAGCCTTGTGGTACCTTAAAGACTAACACATGGCATTGTTGAGAACCAACAATATACATGATGCTTTAAAGAGTAGTATGAACAAAAAAGACAGATTTGAGGAGAGGATGACACCACGTAGAAGTTCTGGGAAGGATTTCCATGCATAAGGGGCAGTAAGGAAGGATGAATGGAGTCATTTAAGGGAATGGAAAACTTTGGGACAATTGAGGATGCTACTGTTGGTGGAACTAATGTAAACAGGCAGGGATCTAATGGGAAATAAGGCTAAAATGAGGGGGGCAAAAGTGTGGAGAGAAAGCCTGACTGAGCACATACCTCATCCTTCACCTGCATAATCTCTGCCCATATAAACAAATTACACTATCCAGAACAACAGTTCTCACTGAAATCACTTATTTGACTTTCCATCATATATTCTCAGGAAAAGAATACCAAGGCAAAACAACTAGTTTTATGTTTATTTCACATTATCTAAATCACATTATCCATGAGAAATTAGCTTTCAAAAGAAAGGCTTGAAACACATTTTGCTCCAGCGTTTTACATGAATGCTAATTAAAAAATCCCAGTTGTGTATTTAAAAAATACTATTATTTAATATTTTAATGCCAGTGTACTAAGTGCTACATAGAACACAGAAGAGACTCTCTTTGTCTAACAGTGCAATTCTATGCACGTCTACTCAGAAGTAATCTCCATTGGGTTCAATGGGACTGACTCCCAGGAAAGTGTGAATAAGATTGCAGCTTAAAAGACGTATAGCATTAGACTGACAAGACAAGAGTAGCGGAAGAAGTAGGGGAATTGATTTAATTGTGAGGATAGAGTAATATAGGACACAAATCTAAAAAGTAACTAAGGCAAATATACACATAACATGTGCTTAAAATACTAACAAGTGCTTAAAATACTTACTTTCAGCATTGGACAAAGTGCAAGGATTGCAGTCAACCAAAGCTAACTGAAAATGCTGCAAAAGGGAACAGAGAAATTAATGTTACCTCTACTGAAAGCTAATGCATTATTTGCTACATTAGATTCTTGCTTTCAGAAATGTATATGATCAATATTTCTAAATGATACCCCACCATCTTTCAGAGACTGAAGACCTTCATAAGAAGTCCTTATGGATATCACATTTCTGAATGAAAAGTTTACCTATTGGGAGTTCTCCTATATAAGTGATTCAACATGAATACTGAGTTTCACACATTTTGTCAATTAGTGCAGTATCTGAGTATAGCTAACTGTATGAGGTTGTCTTGAACATGAATCAAATGAAAAATAGGAATAATTATGCAAACAATTCAAATTTCAGGGTAAGTAACTGATACTCACACACACTATCTGAGTGTCATAACAGAATGATACTTCATACTGCAAGCATGCCTTCACCTTCACCATATAAATGAAGAACTATCACCAGGGTTGGGGGTTTCAAACAATTTTCATTAAAAAAAACTTATCATGAAAATGCTTATTAACTCAAGATAATCTATAAAAAATGTAAACTAAGAACCCCAATACTGTTACAATACAAGATGGACTATATAAAACATTACTATAGCAACCAATATATCTACTATATTGACAGTCTATACACACAAATAACATTGTCACATTTGTTCCTGCAGAAACAAGTTAATTTCTTGCTAACTAGTTCTCCTCTAAACAATAAATTATCTAATCAGACTGGAATGATTTCTCAGAAAAACATATAAGATCATTTAGTCTTACAAAGCATAACCCATTGTGCACTAACTGCCCTTTTCTTAAGCTCAAGAATGATAAAAGCCCTATTACTTTATACCCTGAAACATCCTGAAGGCTGTTGATATAACTATCCATTTTTTAAAACTCCACAAAACAGAAAAACAGAAAAGACCACCATGTATTTTTTCATAATAAGAAATATATACGCCTACATTTAGAGGCCTTTTTAAATGAGTATGTAGTTTTATAAGATGCAAAAGTCACATTGACAGAGCTCACACTGGTACCTTGTATGATAATAAAGGGGGGGGGGGGGGACTACCAAAAAAGGTCAGTGCAGATTCATCAATATCGAGTAATGCTATTTAAAAGCAGCATATAAATAAAAATTCAGTGTTGAATTAGATATGACTAATTTTTTTGCAATGGGAGCTACTAATGAAATGCAAACAAAAGCACCATTTGTAACTTTCAGGTTAAAATATTTTCCAATATTTAAACAGCAGGAATATAATTAAATCATTCAATTTTAACAGTGTGTTACTTGTTCTACAAATTTTCAAAATTTCAGAATATAAAAAACAACAAAACATAATGTTTTGCCAGGAACATTTAGCACAACATATGATAAAGCAACTCAAAACATGCAGATAGGTAATCCAAAAATAGTAAATAAAGTGTTCATCATAAAGCTGCATCTATCTTAAGGTTACATTAATTATTAAAGCACACACATGAACAAACCTATTCATCTAGAACAATCTTGCATATCTAGCTACAATTAAACACAGACAATCCTTCTGAGGTATTCTATTTTAAAAAAACCCAGCCATGTAGAACAAAGCTCCTTTGTCAAAAGACAAACTATTTACTGTCTTCAGCACAATAAACTAGAAAAACATCACATTAAATATCCAGCTCCAAATCTCTGCAGCAAAGCGTAGCTAGCAAACATCTGCATCTCCTACAAATATTGCAGTACTGAAACTGGCTGCTGCTGCGTGAAATACCGTAGTTATTATGCAGGAGAGGCCACTGCAGTTCAGAGAGACATACAACACCTCAAGGCAGACATCCGTCTACAGAAATTCAAATCATGAGTAAGAGGATTTACCTACAAGGCACTAATCTGAATGTTTAAAAGTGGTGGCATCTTTTAAAGCATAACAGCAGTAGTCAATGTCAGAGTCTGATTTGTAAGGAATTATGATTGCACGATTAATCAGGAGACTTTTCTCCTTCAGAGCCCTTGACTGATGTGATTGCAGCCAGGACCGGTGCAGGGCAGTTTGGCGCCCTAGGCTAAATTATATTTAGCGCCCCCCTTCTTGTGCCGTGGGGGGGGGCTCCGGAAAGCAGCCCTGCTCTGCAACCTCCCGCCGCCGCCGCCACCGGACCCCCCCGCATGCTGCCGCTGCCGCCCCCACCTACCTTCCCACGCCTCCTCCGAAAAGGGACCCCCGCGCTCTGTTTTTGGCTGGGGGAAACCAGAGCAACAGGGCTGTTTAAGCCCTGTTTCCTCCCGCCAAAACAGAGCGCGGGCGGGGCTCCGGAAACAGCGCGGAGAAGGTAGGTGTCGGGGGGAGGGGAGGCAGCGCGGAGGCGAAGCGAAGCGAGGTGAGGCAAGGTGGGGGGAGGCGGCGCGGGGGGGAGGCGGCGCAGAGGCGAGGCGAGGCGGCGGCGCGGAGGCGAGGCAAGGTGGGGGGAGGCGCCCAGACTCGGCCCCACCACTACTCCGGGTGCAATCCCCCGCACTGACCTGGCTTTCTCGGTGAGGCGGGCGGGCGGGCAGGGCAGGAGCGCGCCGGCAGCGAAGAGGAGCGCAGCGTTCTGCGCCCTCTTCCGCTACGCGCCCTAGGCAACAGCCTAGTTGGCCTAGCGGTAGCGCCGGCCCTGATTGCAGTAAAAGTCACTGTTGTAACCTTTGCAAAGAATTAGAAGTACAGTGCTTGGGTATGTACAAAGCTACTAACTGCATCATACAAAAACAATATATCTCCATGGCATTACACATGTTTAACAATCCACTCAGGACTAGACTTCATTATTTTTCAGTTTCTCTAGTACTTTTGCAATTTTATTTGAAGATGCTTAAATTACTAGCACAGTACTACCTAGCAGCAGTAGTAGTGGAGGAGGAGGAGGAGGAGGAGGAGGAATTTGAAAAGTTACTGGAAAACATTTTAAGATATCCATTAACAATTGTGATGCTCTAGAATTGGAATGCATAGTCTCCAAATGCCCCGAAAATGCTGCTGGACTGTCACTAAAACCCTTAAGCCATCACAGCTTCTCACTTCGTTATGCAGAGTTCCGAATTCCCCTGCCTCCCACAAGCTACTTTAAGTTGCTCTTAAAGAGGCCATGGGCAAAACTGCAGTTAAGCTAAAACTGTTAACTTAGCTGCAATTTTGCCCATGGCTCCTTTAAAAGTAGCTCTGCTTAGGCTCCAGCCCACAGAGAAACAGTAAGCAGGGAAGGAACAGACATGAGGGTGTGCGCGCGCGCGCGGGTGGGCGCATGCGCATGCTCTACCTGCTGCCTCTGCTGGGTGAAAAGAAAAGGAGGTGGAGGCTGCACCCACTGGCCTGGACTGAGGGAGAGGTCAATGAGGGAATTTATCACAATTCCTATCTTTATATTGCCAAAGATTTTATTTCTCAACAGAGCTGACTCTGTGCCTCTAACAGGTGAGATACAGTGTCAGAAAGAAATGCAAGAAACTTCCCCTTCTCTCTGAAGCTCCATGTTTGGGGGTGTGGGGTGGGTGGGTAAGCTTCACCTGTTGAATTTGTGCCAATCCTGACACTTTTAAAACAAAAAGCAAGAGATTGCATTGACACCCCCCCCCATGAAAAACACCAGCTATCAACAATTAAGGATTTAAGCAAGGTAAAAAAAATATTACAAAAGCCACTTATAAAATATTATAAAAGAATATATAATATAATAACGTAATAATTATAATATATAAGATATTATATAAATATATAATTCTGGAAAAGTCATCCTAGCACTGGCACTGCTGCTGCTACCTTTTCTTCTAGCAAGGAGCAGCATTTCATAATTATCCCTCAATTGCACGATACTTCTTCACACAATGCATAATCAATTTGCTGCCACAAGATGTGATGGTCAGTGTTGTAGATTGCTTTAAAATATACACACTTTCCTGTGAGTAAGTCCCATTGAACGTAATAGGACTTCTGAGTACACATGCATAGGATTGCACTGTTATTCTGTTTTCAGAGCAGTGGTAAATTTTACTTGGCTCTACCTGTGTACCCCATTATGACAGTCTTTTTCTAACACATGCTGAGGTGCCATGGAGAAAGCTCTCTACAGTAATGATTAGGATTATTCTGCAGGGATTTTGGATTGGTTTAAAAAAAAAAAAAAAGCATTAGAAGTGAGTTAGCAGAAAACACACCCTCCTCAAGAAAAAGAAAAAATCCCAACTACCTCAAATAGCAGCAACAAACATCATCACTCCATTTTGGCATTATTGTTCAATCACAGTGTTGTTGTTCTTGGTTTTTTTAAATAAAGTACAATAACACACATTTTTTTCTGAGTGGAGAAAATAGGAGCTGGCAGGGTGGGCCTGTGAACCACTTTGCACACACAGAGATATCTAAATGTTAAATATTACTATTTCTTTGGCAAACTACTAATGAGAACAAAGCCCACCATGGAGGGATCCATTTTTAAAGTGGGAGAGCTTTAAAACAAGGAGTTTCCTGCACAATGTGGGGAAAGTAGGCTGAAAGTTATGCTTGACTGATATAATTGCATATTCCTCCCCAGTTTACCCTTTCCTACCATTGTTTGTCGCCTCTATATTACATTTTAGATTGTAAGCTCTTTGGGGCAGGAAACTGTTCTCTTATACTGGGTAAAGCACCATGCGCATTGATAGTACAATAATAATAATAGTAATAATGACAGTAGCAGCAATCACCATCATCACAATGGGTCTGGAGATCAAAGTGGCTTCAGAGTGGTCAGAGCCCTTAAATGGTTAGAGCATCCTGGGGTGGGTGGCTATACCCTTGGCCACACCCTCATGTTGCCTGGCCACGCCCTCTTGATCACACCTTCATGTTGCTTAACCATACCTCTCTTACAAATTCACATGTGTGTCCCTATTTTCATCTGTGAAATGTTGGAGGGTATGGGAATGTTATCTTGATGCAAGATTTCCAAATAGGTAGTTCCAAAAAGTCTATGTTACATAAGTCAAGCCACCATTAGAAATTTGACAATTCTGACATGAACATACCACATTGGAAAAACTGTATCCTAGCTGAATACAGCTCCTAAAGATGGCTTTTCTAACTGTATGACCTAGGTGTGATGCCTGATTCTGAGAGCTGTCTTTTGTTCAGATAACTAGGACACAGAAAGCCTTGCGTAATCAAAGTGCTGGCAAACAGCCAAAGCTCCATCTGACAGGCATGCTGAGGGTAAGGGTGGGAGGACGTGCAGCACGCGCTGCTAAATCAACTCATTAGTTTTCTCTCCAGAGTCCTTCAAAATCGGAATTAATTCATCTTTTTTAAAGAAAGGAGGCTTGTAAGGCGTAAGCACTCTCTTTCACCCTACACTGCACAATCAAAACACAAGAAGACTACATAAACAGCACAAAAGAAGGTGAACAAAGCACTTTATTTGCATAATATGAATAAAACAGGTCTAGTCTAAATGATCACATGTTCAAACCAAAAGTTTTCCCTTGGCTGTAACAACCAAGACATGCAACAATCACACTGTAGTAAAACACTTGGATAATAGTTTAGTTCATCACAGGTAGTTATTAATTGCTAGCAAAGGCTAGTAAAAATTTAACAGGGGCCAGACATGGAAGCAAAGGAAGGTTTCTAGCTCCATGCTCTAGCTCTTAACCTTGTGTCACATTCTCTCTCTCTCTCTCTCTCTCTCTGTCATACAAACACACGCTCCACACAAAAGCAGTAGTGCTGAAGTGAGATTTTTAACTATATTACTCAACTTATTATGGACATAGTCCCTTCTTTTTGGAACATGGTAATGGATGCCAAGTCCTCTGAAGCCATGGCTTTTTCCTAGAGAGCCACTTTTAACTGTAACGCACAATTACTATTGCCTTTGTGGGTAAGCTGTCAGCAGACAGAACACTTGGCTCTCTCCCGAACAGGTTACACATGTGGCAACTGTCCAACTGGATAACTTTGCCCACACTCTAAGAGCAATTCTTAAAATACTCTTTATGCCATAGATGACTGAAACATGAAATGCATTTCCGCCCAGTCTAAAGGGCTTCACCCCCTTGAGGAATGGACAAACTTCCCCAAATCTTAACTTGAACTACTTGTATGTAAGAGAAAAGAAAAGGGAGTTTTTTTGGCCACAAATGCTTCTGATGTGGGGGGGCGGGGCGGGGCGGGGCGGGGCGAAGTGATGCTTACTAGGCAAATACACAAACCCCCATCCCTGAATTATGAGAGAAGGCAGGAAAATCTCTCTGAGCTCTCCAAGCACAAGGAGCCCCAGTGACAAAGCATCAGCACACAAGCAAGTTAAGCAACCATGTGAGGAGAAGGTAAGTGCTATTTACTTAACTACTTATTTATATATTTAATCACCCCAGGTAATCTGCTAAAACTCATATGTTATCAGCTGAAGCCAAAACAAGGGCCCAGCAAAGGGAGCTAAATCCCAGAAGGGCAACCCTTTACAAACTTACAGTTGGGAGCTAAATCCCAGGGGGGAAATCCAGCAGGAACTTACAGTTCTTACAGCCTTGCCCAAACACAGATTCCACATTTAAACTAAACCCAAGCTTAGAAAGGGGAAATAAAGGCAATACATAGCTCTATATGGACAAAAGCCACTGTGCAGGCCTAGCTAGTGGAAAAGTCTCCTTATAAACAAAAAAGGCCAGCTTCAGTTTGGACTCAGTGTAAGGCTCAGGTATTTAGGTCTTATAGGGAAGCTTATAAACTAAAGCTCAGAAATAGTCATCCCAAACTTGAGAGGCCAGCTTATCACTTAGTTTTAAAAAACACACAAAAAGGCCCTTCCAAACCACATCCCTTCCCAAAACACCTACCCTTTGTCTGTGGTCTACACCAAACAACCCATTCACTACTGTCCTGTTGTCTCTTCCAACGACCCATTCACTTTTGTTCTCTCACCTAAATACAAGATCCCCACTCCCAGGAGGCTCAATTGACCTACATTTCCACCCACTGGAAGCTAGCACAGACCAGGAGTTCAGGCACAGACTCCCTTGTTTTTCAAATGAGGCCCTCTAATCAAATTGGCTGCAGCAGCAGTTTGGCCAACCTACCTAGAGCTATATACAGAGGCAGGCTTGCGAGGGAGCCAGCTCTCCAAGCGCGAGGAGCCCCAGTGACGAAGCGTCTCAGCCCCAGTGACAAAGTGTCAGCACACAACCAAGTTAAGGAACCGTGCAAGTTCAGCAACAGGGTGAAGAGGCCAGGGCAGAGTGTTTTCCCCTCCCTTCTCATAGTAAATAACTGTAAACTGTAAATTAATAACTATAGATAACCCCTCCTTCTCCTAGTAAACAACTTGTTTTTCCAGGAAAACAAACCCAATAATACCAATTAAAAACAACAACAACCCAGTTATGAAGGTAGAAAGCCAGCAGGGGTGTGGGGGCTATCCAGTCTATTGCACTGAGTGCCACATGTATGACTATCTGCCAGTTGGACAGAAGCTGTGGGTGTATGCTTGGAGTAATGAGCTCCTGGCTCTCAGGGAACAAGTCCATTCCCTTGAAGCCAAGGTTTCTGACTTGGAGAAGCTAAGAGCCAAGGAAGCTATTAGAGATAAGAAAACTTCCTTCGGAAAATGGAAGTCTTGCCCAAATGAGGAAAACAAAAGGGAGCACAAGCTTGTACAAAGGAGATGCAAGCAGACAATAAGGGTTGCAAAAAAGCATTTTGAGGAGCATATTACTGACAACATCAAGGCCAATGATAAATAATTCTTTAAATATATTAGAAGCAAGAAACCAGCTAGGGAGGAAGTTGGACCACTGAACGATAATGGAGAGAAAGGAGTACTAAAGGAGGATAAAGAGATCACAGAGAAGCTGATGAATTCTTTTCATCTATCTTCACTGCAGAAGTTACAGGACAGATGCCTGTGTCTGAACTGATGTTTTCAGGAGGGGAGTCTGAGGAATTGAGGCAAAGAATGGTGACAAAAGTAACTGGTTAAAGAACAGGAAGCAGAGGGTAGGAATAAATGGTAAATTCTCCCAATGGAAGGATGAAAACAGTGAGGTCCCACAGGGATCTGTATTGAGACCAATGCTTTTCAACATAGTCATTAATGATCTGGAATTAGAAGTGAACAGTGAAGTGGCCAAATTTGCTGATGACACCAAATTATTTCAGGTGGTAAAAACAAAAAGGGATGTGAGGAGATCCAAAAGGATCTCTCCAAATTGGGAGAATGGGTATCAAAATGGCAAATGTGGGTCAAAGTAAGCAAGTGTTGAGTAATGAACGTTGGGGCGAAAAATCCCAACTTCAAGTATAATCTGATGGGATCTGAGCTAGCGGTGATTGACCAAGAAAGAGAGCTTGGGGTTGTGGTGGAGAACTCGATGAAAATGTCAACCCAGTGTGCAGCTGCTGTGAAAAAGGGAAATTCTATGTTGGGCATAATTAAGGAAGGAATTGAAAATAAAACTGCCAAGATCTTACTGCTCTTATACAAATCTATAGTGTGACCACACTTAGAATACTGTGTACAGTTCTGGTCACTGCACGTAAAAAAGGATATTGTAGAGCTGGAAAAGGTACAAAAAAGGGCAACTAAAATGATCAAGGGGCTTGAGCAACTCCCCTATGAGGAAAGGTTACAGCAACTGGGATTGTTTAGCTTAGAAAAAAGCGAGTAATGGGAGACATGATACGAGGTGTACAAAATGATGTATGGTGTGACATTTTTCTCCTTCTCTCATAATACTAGAACCCGTGTAATCCCATGAAGCTGATTGGGGTGAGATCCAGGACGGATAAAAGGAAGGACTTCTTCACATAGCACATAGTTAAACTACGGAATTCACTTCCACAAGATGTAGTGATGGCCACCAATTTGGATGGCTTTAGAAGGGGATTGGAGATTGGAAATTCATGGAGAAGGCTATCGATGGCTACTAGTCCTGATGGCTCTATGCCACCTCCAGGATCAGAGGCAGTATGCCTATGTGCACCAGTTGCTGGGGAACATGGGTGGGAGGGTGCAGTTGCACTCATGTCCTGCTTATGGGATTCTGTGAGCAGCTGGTTGGACACTGTGTGAACAGAATGCTGGACTAGATGAACCCTTGGTCTGATCCAGCATTGCTCTTCCTATGTTCTTATGTTCTCTGCATGACAGAAGGGGGTGAATGCCTCATAGTCTTCTAAGAGCTGCCCTGTGCATGCACAGTTCCCCATGTGAAACAGCAAAAATGCCAGAAAGTAGGATGCTTTCAACCAGAATCCAGTATGGTTGTCTTTTAATAACTAGGATAATACATTTTACACTTTTAATACATCATTATTGTAACGTTA
Organism: Shinisaurus crocodilurus; assembly: GCA_021292165.1. Lineage (NCBI taxonomy): Eukaryota > Metazoa > Chordata > Lepidosauria > Squamata > Shinisauridae > Shinisaurus > Shinisaurus crocodilurus. The sequence goes on along the minus strand of CM037878.1, from coordinate 213,402,528 downwards.
TATGCTCAGTATTCTTGTAAGGGAATCACCATAACTTAGTCATTCTTATTCTACACAATCCATTAATTAATTAATTAATTAATTATATTTATACCCCACCTTTTTTCCTGCAAGGAACCCAAGGTATACAACTTCCATGATATATAACTTCAAACTACAGTCATGCCTTGGATTGAGAGCATAATTCATTCCGGAAACGTGCTTGTAATCCCAAACACTCTTATATCAAAACGAAATTCCCCCAAAAAAATTTGTACAGAGATTTTTAATTTAAGCCGTACTACAGTACGTACTTATATTGCAAGACGTCGCTTGTATATCAAGTAAAAAAAATTTAAATAAATATTTAAAAATTTGCTTGTATTGCAAAATGCTCTTAAACCAAGTTACTTGCAATCCAAGGTATTACTGTAGTCTGCTGGAAAATCAGTGATTGCTTTCCTCAGGTCATTAAAAAATTACCTCTGAAATGCACCTCATACATTCAGAATATCTTCCCAGTATTAAGACTCATACACAAGGTTTCTTAAAATCAAAATACTTCAAAATACTGTAATTTCCTTAGGTCCGTTCAGACATTACTTTGTTCCCAAGATTCTACTCAGGGTGTGATGTGAAGTAGGCCTTGGGTACTCCCTCCCCTATCTCCTCTGCTCAGGGAGACATTAAAAGCTGAACTAAAAAGATCTCACATTTATTTTAATGCAGGGCCTCCATGAACCTGCACAATAGAACCTACCAGCCCATAACTAGCTCCTGATCTCACCTGAGATCCCAGGGGCTGAGTAGCAACTGAACAGGACAATGAAACTGAAGTAAACCCTTTTCATTCTGTTGTAGTAAGCAAGTGCCAGTTATCATTTAAAATGTAAAAATGTTTACCTTAAAACTAGACTCAAAATCTGTGTTCACTTTGAACATAAGCCCAAGTCGTAAATGAATTTCCTTGGCGCGGCAAAAGCTGGGATCAACATAAAGCACCTCCCGAAATGCTTTAATTGCCCTGCGAAAAAAGAACACACATTGAAATGTTAAAGCTAAAATAATTTTAAGGGGTGTCTGTGAAGAGCAACACATAACTTCTTTTTTAAAAAAATTCCTAAGGAAAGAGGCACAATGAATTCTGACAATTCACAACAATGCCCAAGTATTCAATCGAAAGATGTAACTCTATTAGGGATGCCAGAGAAATCCTCAATGAATTCAAATGAATTTGTATTTCTATTACTATGACTGACTTTTTCTGAGTTCTGTGGATTCCACAGACTAGTTTTTTACTGGGCGGGGGGGGGGGGATTCGTGCAAGTGCACATTACTGCTAATGAGCATTTGCTAACAGTAAAAAAGATATTGTACATAAAATCTGATTCCATCAACAAGCGGATGACAGAATGAAAGACGCCTGACAATCTGCGAAATACAGATAGAACAGATTTAACAAAATCCATACATACCTAATCTCTATTCCTTTCAGAAGTTTCAAGGAAAGTAATGAAAGAGAACTGCTGGAATTTTGACCCACATACTTACAAAGAGAGCATTTAAACTGGTTAATTGAATTCTGAAACCGTTTTAGAGACTCTAAAGCAGACTTTAGAGCCTATATTTATAATAAAAATGTAATTAAAGCAGTCATAACACAAATACATTTAAAACACAAATAAAAATACACAACAAAATAAAAAAATAAATAAAAACAGTACCCAACTCAACAGACCAGCTTACATGTCAAAGGCCCACTTGAATAAAAATATATTTGCCTGCCGGCAGAATAACTACAGATAGGGAGCCAACCAAGCCACTCTTGGCTGGTAGTTTCAAAGTCTGGGAGCAGCCATTGAGAAGGCCCACTCTTGCATCTCCAATGAATGCGCCTCTGATGATGGCAGCACCAAGAGAAGGGCCTCCTGCTGAAGAACTTAAAAGCTGGGCAGGCTCAAATGGGAATATGCAGCCTTTCAGGTAGCCTGGTCCCAAGCTGTATAGGGTTTTATAGGTCATAAACAGCACTTTGAATTGTGCCTTGAAACACTAGAAGCTAGTGAAGCTGTAATAACAAGGGCTCCCTGTAACTGGCCCCAGCCAACAGTCTGGCTGCAGCATTCTGGATCAGCTGAAGTTTCCGAACAGTCTTCAAAGGCAGTCCCACATACAGCACATTACAGTAGTCTAAACAGGATGTAACTGAGGCATGCATTTCAGACAGCAGTCCTCTCAGCCCTTTCTGGAGATAATGGGGTTTGAATTTGGGACCTTGTGCATGCAGAGCATGTGCTCTACTACTGAGCTACAGACCTTCCCCTAAAATAGTACAAACAGATCTGGTGTCAACAACCACCAGGGCTAGAACTGGGAGCTTTTGGCTCTCTATGCAGCTCTCTGTGTAGTAAATCATCAGAGTATTGGCCACTGTAGTGGAGTGGATATGGGCAAGATATGGACAAGAGCTGTAGTCCAAAACATCTGGAGGGTACCATGTTGGGGAAGGTTGCTCCAATCCATCATTCATCATCATCATCATCATCATCAGGCGATCACTCGTGACCGAGTAAGATTGTCTTCCGGGATAAAAGGAGGAAATTCTAAAGAAGATTGTGTAGACTCTAGCGATGGGTCCGTAAGTGACTGTGGAGGCCAATTCTAGATCCACACAGCTTCCCACAGTGAGGACACAGGTTACCAGATAGAAGATGGTCCTGTAAAGGATTCATTTGACGTGCTTTTCGTTTAGCACGTTTCTCCCTTTCACCTTGCACTCGGGCTTCTTCAAAGTCCATGGAACCTTTGTGAAAGGCCAACCTCCATTTAGATCGTTCATGGGCCAGAGCTTCCCAGTTTTCGATGTTTATATTGCATTTTTTTAGATTAGCCTTATGAACATCTTTAAACCTCTTATATTGACCACCGATATTCCGCTTTCCATCCTTGAGTTGGGAGTAAAGTAACTGCTTTGGGAGACGGCAGTCAGGCATTCGAACAACATGACCGGTCCACTGAAGTTGGCGTTGAAGGATCATTTTTTCAATGCTAGTAGTCTTTGCTTCTTCCAGTACACTGACATTTGTTCGCCTATCTTCCCAAGTAATTTGCAGGATTTTCCGGAGGCAACGTTGATGAAACCTTTCAAGGAGGTGGAAGTGACGTTTATATAGTCCATGTTTCGCAGGCATACAATAAAGTTGGTAATACAATGGCTTCATAAACCAGTGTTTTGGTCTTCTTACAAATATCCCGATCCTCGAACACTCTATGTTTCATTCGAGAAAATGCGGCACTTGCGGAGCTCAGACGATGCTGGATTTCACTGTCGATGTTAGCTGTAACAGAAAGATAGCTGCCAAGATAGAGAAAATGATCGACATTTTCCAGTATTGTCCCGCCAAGCTGGATAGATGGCATCACCAAAGGATTGGCTTGCACTTGCTGATGAAGCACTTTGGTTTTTTGATGTTAAGTGAGAGACCAAGTTTTTCGTATGCTTCTGCAAAAGCATTTAGGATAGTTTGGAGATCATCCTCTGAATGTGCGGAGACCACATTATCATCAGCATACTGAAGTTCCACAACGGAGGTTGTAATTACCTTACTTTTTGCTTTCAGCCTGCTGAGATTAAAAAGCTTTCCATCTGTTCGATATATAATTCCCACACCGGTGGGAAGTTTCCCCTTGACAAGATGTAAAACCATGGCGATGAAAATGGCAAATAATGTTGGGGCGATAACACATCCCTGTTTAACACCTGATCCCACTTTAAATGGAGCACCATGAGAGCCGTTGTTGTCCAAAACCGTTGCCGTCATGTTGTCATGGAGAAGTCGCAAGATATTCACAAATTTATTGGGGCATCCAATTTTCATAAGGATAGTCCAGAGAGCTGTACGGTCTACAGTATCAAAGGCCTTAGCCAAATCGATAAATGCCATATAAAGGGGTTGATTTTGCTCCCGGCATTTTTCTTGGAGCTGACGTGCAGTAAAAATCATGTCTACTGTCCCTCTAGAGGGGCGGAAACCATATTGAGTTTCAGGGAGGATCTCTTCTGAAATAGATAGAAGACGGTTTGCGAGAATCCTAGCAAATATTTTACCTGCGGTTGCTAAGAGAGAAATGCCCCGATAGTTTCCACAGTCTGTTCTATCACCCTTCTTAAAGAGGGTGATAATTATGGCATCCCTGAAGTCTTCTGGGATCTCTTCTCTTATCCAGATTTTTTCGATGAGTTTATGAAGATGTTGTACAAGTTCGGGCCCCCCTTCTTTAAAGATTTCAGCAGGAATCCCATCTGGTCCACTAGCTTTGTTGTTCTTCATTTGATTAATGGCTTTTTTTACTTCATCCAAAGTGGGGAGTATTGCAAGTTCCTCTTTAATTTGTTTTTGCGGGATTTGCGAAAAAATCTCATTATCCACCTTAGACTTACGATTTAAAAGGTCATAATAATGCTCTTTCCAACGCAGTGCAATAGACTCTCTGTCTTTTAAGAGTTTGGTGCCATCTTTTGATTGTAAAGGGTTTGTACCATAGGTTTTTGGTCCATAAATGGCCCTTGTGGCCTTAAAAAAGCTCCGTGCATCATGAGATTCTGCAAGTTGTTGAATTTCTTCAGCTTTCTTTTTCCACCAAGCGTTCTTAAGTTCTCTTGTTCTTCTTTGGACCTCAGCCTTTGCGCTAGCGTAGGTTTTTTTCTTGGCAGCGCAGTTAATATCATTTTGCCATATTTGGAAGGCTTTCCTTTTTTGGTCAATTATATATTTAATCTCATTGTCATTTTCATCAAACCAATCCTGATGTTTCTTAGTTTCATATCCAATAGTTTGTTCACAAGCTGCAATAATGGAGGTTTTCAGCTTAGACCAATGGTCCTCAATGTTGTCAGGAGGTTCCGTAGGTAGATGTTCCTTAAGAAGTGACTGAAGACGAGTTTGCTTAATAGGATCTTGAAGGACTTGGATGTTCATTTTACGCCTTGGTTTCCTTCCTTGAAGCCTACGTTGGGGAGCAATGTTGATAACCATTGTGGACCGGATTAGTCGGTGGTCTGTCCAGCAGTCGTCGGCACTCACCATGGCCCTAGTAAGAAGTACATCGCGGCGATCTCTAACACGGACAATTACATAATCCAGAAGATGCCAGTGCTTTGACCCTGGGTGCTGCCATGATGTTTTAAACTTATTCTTTTGTCGAAAGAGCGTGTTTGTGATAGTGAGATTATGCTCTGCACATATAGACAAAAGTAAGAGTCCGTTCGGGTTGCTATTACCAACTCCGTCTTTTCCAATAGTTTCTGGCCATAAAAAAGTCACGCCCGACTCTTGCGTTAAAATCGCCCAGGAGGATAATTTTATCCTCCTTAGGTATCTCTGACAGTTTACCAGTTTAGTGCTGACCATAGTTCAAAACCAGATAGTTTGCCTATCTGGATGTCACAGCAAACTATGGTTATGATGAAAACAGAAAACTGTAAAAGAATCCATGATGGAGGGGAGAAGGGGGCTCACAAGCCAATGGCTCATTCACAATCCTCTAAACAAGCTGTTCCCAACCTTGGGGCCCTATCAACCGTAATAATTGGCCATGATGTCTAGGGACTATGGGAATTGTAGTCCAACCACTTCTGTGGGGGCTAGGTTGAGAAAGGTTGTTCTAAATAATGGATTACAAGATCATTTGATTTGAGCCAATGAGTTAGATATAGGGTCATGGATTCTGTTTACAAAAATTATTAGTGGAAAGCTTAAATATGTTTGTCTTAAACTCGGATTTCATTTTAAACCCACATAATTTTAAGAAAGACACTTCTAATTTAATTCTTTTTTAAATGACAAATTTCATTCATTCATTCATTCATCTATCTATCTATCTATCTATCTATCTATCATCTATCTATCTATCTATCTATCTATCTATTTAATCCAACCTGACTGACAATATGCTCCAGTGCAGGTCAATGTTTTAAATTTAGCACCATGCAAGAACAGGTTGCTTACCTGTAACCGTGGTTCTTCGAGTGGTCATCTGTGCATTCACACACATGGGCTCTGCGCCTGCGCAGAGGTCCTTCGGGAAACTTCTATAGCTAAGGCGTTTTGGCGGGAACCCCTCCCCCACCGTGGACTGAGCATGCCCGGAGGGGTTCCCGCCCATTCCCTCAGTTCCTCTGAGACCGCCTATTGTGGCCCCAGGACCGAGAGAATCTGACAGTACAATATCTGTGCGTCAACATCGACTATGACGTCGAGGGTCCAAAGCAGCCATAATGCAGGCATGCAGATCTATAGCAATAGGGTTGAGCACCGTAGCGGGGTCAGTGGGCGGGTTGTGTGAATGCACAGATGACCACTCGAAGAACCACGGTTACAGGTAAGCAACCTGTTCTTCTTCTTCGTGGTCTCTGTGCTTCACACACATGGGCGATGTAGCAAGCTAGCTTACCGGAGGAGGGCAGGTGCGATTCATCCTGAGAGGGAGGATAAGACAGCTCTGCCGAATGCGCAATCCGACCTCGCCCTGGTATCGAGTCGATAATGTCTGACGAAAGTCGACGGTGACGACCAGGTGGCAGCACAGCGAAGGTCATCTAGGGAGACCCCTCTGCCGAAGGCGGTTGACGTCGCCACTCCCCTGGTAGAATGAGCTCGGATAGAGTCTTGCAGGGGAAGTTTTGCCATGTCGTAGGCCAATCGAATAGTGGCCACTATCCACTTCGCGAAACGCTGAGAAGACACGGGAGATCCCAGGCGTCTCGTGCCATAACACACAAAAAGGCACGGAGACTTCCGGAACGACTCAGTGCGTGTCCTGTAGAATGCCAGAGCTCTACGGACATCGAGGATATGGAGAGAACGTTCCAGTGGTGTCGACGGGGACGGAAAAAAGGCTGGCAACGAAATAGGCTGGGATAAATGGAAATTAGTGACTATCTTCGGCAAGAATGACAGGTCCGGGTAAAGGACAACTTTGTCCCGGTGAAAAGTCAAGTAAGGGGCGTCGATACGGAGCGCACAAAGTTCCCCAGAGCGACGCACTGACGTGACAGAAACCAGGAATGCAACCTTCCAGGTGAGTAGACGGATGTCAGTGGTTGCAAGCGGAGGTGCGGTAAGTGCTGATAAGACGACTGAGAGACTCCATGCTGGGAGCAGAGTTCTGGTCGGTGGAAACAGGTTATGTAGTCCTTTTAAAAATTGCCGTATAAGAGGGTGCGAGAAGACAGTTCGGCCCTCAAGCGGTGGGCGGTAAGCTGAAATTGCCGCAAGGTACACCTTCACAGAGGAGAGTTTGAGGCCTCTCTGTGAGAGCGAATGCAGGAATTGCATGACGGTCGAAATGGAACTGTTGAATGGGTCCATATTAACAGTCCCACAGAAAGCAGTCCACTTGTTCTCGTAAGAATGACGAGTCGATGGTTTTCTCGCCGCCAACAGGATGTCTGCTATAGCCGGTGGCAAGGGGGCCGTTGTCGTGGCCGTATCCTCCACGCCATGAGGTGAAGAGAGTCGAGGTCGGGGTGGAGAATGCGACCGTGATCGAGACTGAGTAGACTCGGGAAGCACGGTAACCTGACGTGGAGACCTGTGCTGAGGCGAAGGAGGCTGGAGAACCACGCCTGTCTCGGCCACCATGGGGCTATCAAGATGCAGTCTGTCTGATCCTGTGTCACCTTTTCTACAACCCTGGTTATCAGCGGAATGGGCGGAAACAGGTAAAACAGTGTCCCCGACCATTGGATAAGGAAGGCATCCCCTATCGACGCCGGGTCCGATCCCGCTCTGCTGCAAAAGTTTCTGCAGGCTGTGTTCTCCGATGTTGCAAAAGTGTCTACTGTCGGAGTCCCCCACGCCCGGAAGATGGAGGCGCGAGCCGATGGACTCAATTGCCACTCGTGAGATGTTTGAGTCAGTCTGCTCAGGGCGTCGGCTAAGACATTGTCTTTCCCCGCGATGTGAATCGCCGTGAAGGACATGTGTTTTGGGATTGCCCAATTGTATATGCGCTGTGTGAGGGAGTTGAGAGAGGGAGATCTCGTGCCCCGTTTGTTGATGTAGGCCACCACCGTATTATTGTCCGTTACTATTTGTATGTGGTGACCTGTAAGATCGAGTACTAGGGCCTGGAGGGCTTTCCAGACTGCTAGCAATTCGAGATAATTGATGTGCCTGTATAGGTCGTGCCCGGACCAGCGACCTGGTACTGTTTGACTTCCTGAGTGGGCACCCCAACCCAGGAGTGAGGCGTCGGTTGTCAAGGTCCTGGTTGGCTGAGGTTTCTGGAACGGGAGACCGTGTGACAGGTGAGTAGCATCCATCCACCAGCGAAGCGAGGTCCGGGTGTGATGGGGAAGGATCAGGTAAGTGCGATGCGCATCGGAGGTCGGGTCGAAGGCACGCAAGAACCATATCTGCAGTGGACGCATCCGAAGTCTTGCGAAGGCGACCACTGCGACTGTCAATGCCATAAAACCCAGGAGACGCTGAACTGCAAAGGCAGTCACTCGGCGAGCACTGAACAGCTTTGTTGCCAATCTCGGTATTTTCTCCACACGATCCCGTGGGAGAAACGCCCTGGCTCGGATGGAGTCCAGGGATGCCCCGATGTACTGTATCGACGTCGAAGGGCATAGGACTGATTTTTCCCAATTCACGTAGAATCCCAGCGTTCGAAGTAGAGTGAGAGTGAAGTCGACTGCCCGAGACAGCGTTTGTTCCGTCAAGTCGACTAGGAACTTGTCCAGATACGGGTAGACTTGAATCCCGCATGAGCGAAGATGGGCACAGACGACGGCTGCACACTTGGTGAAGCAAGTTCGGCCTCTCGGGGCAGTGGAGAGGCCGAACGAGAGTACCGTGAATTGGAAGGCGTCCTGTCCTATGCAAAATCGGAGGAAGCGACGGCTGTCCGGATGGATCGCGATGTGGAAATAGGCATCGCGTAAGTCGATGGAGGCGAACCAGTCCCCTTGATGGAGAAGGGGTAGGATGGATTGAAGGGTTGACATCCGGAATTTCTGCGGTGTAATAAAACGGTTCACCCCCCGAAGATCCAAAATGGGACGCAGCCCTCTGCCTTTCTTTGAGACTGTAAAGAAGCGGGAGTACAGTCTTTCGTGAAGTGAAGCCAGTGGAACCCTCTCGATTGCACCTTTGTGGAGTAGGGTAACGACCTCGAGGAGCAGAGGTCAAGCGGGTGGCGTAGTTTTCAGTCCGAGGAAAGGCGGTAGGGCGTCGAAGTTGATTCGGTAGCCGTGCTGGGCGATGGCGAGGACCCAGCGGTCGGTCGTAATGTTCCTCCATGATGGTAGGAAGGATGACAAACGGCCGTCGAAGAAGAGATTGGTGCTGTTCGTGCTTTGCGCGGAGTCAAACCCGCCATCTGCCCTGGTCTCCACCTTTGCGGTAGCCCTAGTACCGGGGTTGTTTGTATGAGCGCCTTGGTACGGAGGGCTGCTGCGGACGTGCTTGACGCTGCTGCTGTGGTTGAGTAGGAGTGAAAGTAGGTCTAGGACGCTGCCATCTGCCTTGCCGGTAAGGGCGAGCCAACGGCTGGGTGGCGAATCCCATTTTCTTTGTCGTGGTCCGGGCTTTATAGATGGTGTCCATGGCGTCGTCGGTGGTGGAATTGAAGAGTCCCACCCCGTCGAAAGGTAGATCTTCGATCCTGGACCGAGCTTCTGGAGTCAGGTTGGAGGACCTGAGCCAGGCGTGGCGCCTTAAGACGACTGCTTCAACTATGGCTCTAGCGTCGCAGTCAGCCTGGTGTCTGGCCCTGTTAATCTGCTGACGGGAGAGCCGAACAGCTTCATCCTGAAAAACTCGGGCTAGCTCCCTGTGGTCGTCGGGGAGATTGGGAAAAGATGGGATCGCTTATCGCCTAAGGAACAGCTGGTAGCGACCCATGGTAGCTTGGTAATTGGCCACACGGAGAGCCAGGGACAAGGTCGAGTAAATTTTCCGTCCCAAGAGGTCAAGACGCCGGCCTTCTTTGTCTACTGGTGTACTATGTTGCCTGGCCGATTTCCCCTGTGCAGCCTCCACCACGATGGAATTTGGTGGAGGGTGCGAAAAGAGAAACTTCACGTCGTTCTCTGTGACTCTATACATGCTATCCAGCCGCTTAGCTGTCGTGGGAAGCGTTGCTGGGGTCTTCCATGTCTGACGAGCTGTTTGAAACAAAGTCGGTAGAAATGGAATCGCCGTCGGTACCGAATCCTCGGTATGGACTGCGTCAAAGACAGGGTCCTAGATGCGCTCTTCCTGGCGTTGGGTCGGGAGACCCAGTGCCTGCGCCATGCGATGTATTCTGTCGGTGAAATGACCCATGTCTTCAGATGGAGAAGGGGCATCACGGGAGGAGCCCAGCGGATCCGGGGACGGCCCTGAGAGGGCTCTCGATATCGATGAGTCCGAGTCTGACTCATATTCGTTTGGCGAAGTTGAGACCGCTCTAGGCGGCGATTGAGGAGCCGGGGAGGGACGTGGTGGGATCGGTGGTGGCTGTAGGTTGGAGGTTGTAGAGCGGACCGGAGATCCTGGCGTTGGTGCCCTACCCAATGCAGCTGAGGGCGCGGTACGTGTGCTCCCATGGCGGGGACAGGCATCCCCGTGCGACCATTGGGAAGGTGGCCACCTTGGGGGGGATCGATAGCGACACCTGTCATCATACCGATCTCGATAGGAGTAGGTATATTCGTCCCAATAAGCTTGACTAGGCCGACCAGTCCAGGTCGAATCCCGATCCCAGTCAGAAAGAGGTGAACGGGACCAATAACGGTGGAGTGAGCGGCGGCTCGACACCAAATGTTCCCGCAGGTGGGGGCTGGAGGCAGCAGGCAATGGAGGAGAAAATCGCCTCAACTCCTGTGTAATGGGCTGTCCTTGTGGTGGAGCAGCCACAATCGGAGACTCCTCTCTTATCTCACCCTCCGAGATCGAGGTGGAGGCGGCTGCCGGTATCGAGGGCATCGATGTCGACGGCCTCGGTGGGGAAGGAGAGGCTCTCACCATCGAGTCGGCCGACTGCGATGGGGGCGGAGGCGAAGGGGGCAGAGCCCTCGACTTCGTGTGTTTGTCCAGCTTGTGGTGCCTCTTTTTCTTCTCCTTCCCCTTTGCCAGGTTGGTTTTTGCCTTTTTTGCCAATTTTCTGGCCTTGGCAATAGCCAGGCTGTGCCCTGCACTCGTGCTGTCTTCCGTTGCCACAGGACGGGTTTGTGGGCTTGAGTGCTCAACCACACTTGGCCCGGCTGCCGGCACAGGGTCTGAGGTGTCCGCCCAAAGAGCCCTGGTCCACATTTCAGCCTTGAGACGGTCTGCCCGCTGCCGGCGCGTTTGTCTCGTGAAGGCTTGGCAGTGGGGACACGCGTCCACCTTATGGCCCTCACCGAGGCAGAAAACGCAAAGTGAGTGGCCGTCAGTTGAGGGGAGTTTAGCCCCGCAGCGAACACATTTTAAGAACGCCCCTTTGTGGGACATTTTCTCCAAATGTAAACAGAAAGTAATCCAGTGAAAAGAAAAGGAGTTGAGAAATAAAAATATTTGAGAAAGGAAGAGAAACGCCTTGTTGAAAATACTTTTCAAACGAGGAGAAGTTCCGAAGTGACTTGCCACAATGGCGGTCGAAAAGGAACTGAGGGAATGGGCGGGAACCCCTCCGGGCATGCTCAGTCCACGGTGGGGGAGGGGTTCCCGCCAAAACGCCTTAGCTATAGAAGTTTCCCGAAGGACCTCTGCGCAGGCGCAGAGCCCATATTTATTTATTATATTTATACCCCGCCTTTTTTCCTGAAAGGAACCCAAGGCGACTTACATGATTCTCATCCTCCTCTCCATTTTATCCTCACACCAACCCTGTGAGGTAGGTTAGGCTGAGAGTTGGTGGCTTTGAATACCCTTTGACCATGTTATTCTACTGGATTGTCTCCGCGACTTGTGAGCATTGTTTTACAGTGAGTCTGCTCCTACTTGCAGGGACTGTTCTAGAAAGTAGCATTGGGTGATTGTGCCTCAGGACTCTGGCAATTATGCTGTGGGGTGCCACAGGGCACCATCTTGTCCCCAGTGCTATTTATCCTCTATATGAAGATGCTGGAGGTAGTCATCAGAGATTTCGGGTGAAGTTTTGGTGAGATTTGGGGAGAGATGTTGATGTAGTACACTGATGACACCCAATTCTATTTCTCTGTGACATCTGAGCCAGGAGAGGCTATGCATATTCTGAACTGATATCTGGATGCAATGATGGGTTGGATGAGGACCAACAAATTGAGACTAAATCCTGACAAGATGGAGACTCCATGAGTTTCTACGTATGGGAATTTGGGAGTTTGTCTCTTCTAGACAGGGTTAGACTACCTCAGAAAGAACAATTACATAGTTTAGGGGTGCTCCTGGATTCATCGTTGTCATTAGAAGCCTTTGTGACTTTTGCAGAAAGAAACACTACTACCAACTTTGGCTAATATGTTGGTAATAGCCAAACTACAGCATTTCCTAAATAGGGATAGCCTGGCCACTGTAATCCATGCATTAGTAACATTTAGATTACTGTAATACACTCTATGTGGGGCTACCCTTGTGCTTGGCATGGAAACTGCAGCTAGTGCAGAATACAATGGCCAAACTGCTGACTGGGGCACCTGGTTGTGCACATATTATATCGATGTTAAGGCAACTGCACTGGCTACCTCTTTGCTACCAAACCAAGTTGAAGGTCTTGCTGCTGGCATATAAAGCCTTGAACAATGTGGGACCATTTACCTGGTGGATCACCTTTCCCAATATGGACTTGTATGATTGTTAAGATAATTGCTGGCTGTGCTGTGACCTGCAGATTGCCATCTGGCAGTAACCCAAAAATGGGCCTTCTCCAAAGTGACCCCACCTTATGGAATGCCCTTTTCCTTGGTATCCAAGAGAAACCAAGCATGGGGTGTTTTAGACCTATCTGTCCAATGTAAAAGACCCATCTCTTTACCCAGGCCTTCCCTGATCGATTGTGTTGCCCAGTTTGCTTGTTAATTTTTGTGTTTTGAGTTTTTGGTTTCAATGCTTTAACCGATGCATAATTATATTTATTATGATGTTTCATAGATCATAGAGTTGGAAGGGGCCTACAAGGCCATCGAGTCCAACCCCCTGCTCAATGCAGGAAACTAGAGGAGGGGTCTCCCATCCAAGTAATATCCAGGCCCAACCCTGCTTAGCTTTCTACACTCAGACAAGCTGAGCCAGCATGAGCCACAAGCCTGTCTTATGTTATATTTTAATGCCTGATTTTGTAAACCACTTTGAGATTTTTTAAAAGATATTTTAAGTGGTATAAATCGGTCAAATATATAAATTTACCTCCCAGAAGCACAGACATTTTGATCAGGAGAGGAAAGCTGTGTGAGTAACTAGGGCTACTGATGACTGTTTTGATATGCTTCATGCTTCTCCTGAATCTATGTTCCTGTTCAGAGATAAGAGCAGTTACAGCACATAGCCAGTAGGTGAAGCTGGGCCATGTGACTTAACTGGGAAGGGAAAAGGGCAGAAGCTCTCTGAAGTGCTGCAGGGTAGGGAATGCCTTTACCTACATGAGGGGATATGCGTGTGTCCTGAAAGAAAAGAACAAACTACCGGTATTCTATTTCTCAAATGCCAACAAGATTTTCAAGTAAGTCTGTTTAAAATTCAGTGGCCCATAGAACCAAAAGATGTTGACAGGTAATGAAAAAACAACAGGAGAGTATTCCCCTGTCCTGTAAATGCAGGACACACCCTCAGCTATCTCAAGAATCTCAGTGCCCCACCACCACCACCAAAGTTAAGAGCTAGGTTAAAAGTGGGTTCAGAAAGGCTATTGCTTTCATCCAGAAAAGCTTGTAGCTGAGCCTCAACCACACACAGAGTATTTTTTCCTAAGGAAAGTATCCTAGACACTGTTCTCCAGTTGACAGGGTCACACCCATCACCAAAGGGCCAAACTATACGTGCCATGAGTCATGTGTTTAAACAAGTGTGCTTAACCTGGCTGCTTTTACTTTGAAGAAAAAGCAGCCATGCTCCCCCCCATCGCAAACATGCTCATAATGTGGATCAGGGGCCACATCAGTTTTCAGCTGAAAATCACCCCCTACTTGGCTTTCATTTGCCACTGAAGGTGTTGTTTGCAATAAACTGCACTTTCAGGGGCAAAAAGCAGACAAGAGTGAGTAATTTTCAGCAGCAAACCAGGGCAGGGCTTTGAATCAGATCAGGAATACTTTTGGGATCAAGACCCTGTAAATGGGGGGTTTCTCAAAAATAGAAGTGGCCTGGTTAAGCATGCTCATTTAAACAGTTCATTAACATCCCCTGTAGTTTGGCCCCAAATGGTTTCTTGAGAAAATGCCTGATCAGGAAGCTTGTTATCTTCCCTCTGGGCTCTCCCAAAGGTGCATCAAGAACCCAATTTAACTAAAGATCTAGCCTTTCCCTTCTGGACTCTTATGTTTTAACCTATGTTTAATACTAGCAAGTTCGATATTCTCAAGCTCAGAATTTTGAAATATATTGGGAAAAGTTCTCGACTGCTGCCGCTTCTGGTGCTACAGCTACTTCAGACCCCTTTTTTCTGTTTCACAGTTGGACAATGCCTTGGATATCAATAGGTTCTGAACCCAAGGCCTCCATCTCACTGACAGGAAATTCAAGGTCTCTCTCTCCCTCCCTCCCCCCTCTCTCAATCCAGTGAGCATATGGTCATTGAGTGGCACTATCCCCACAAACAGAAATACAGGATGGATCAGCAATACTCATACTGTTTAAATATAAATATTCTAAATTATATCTCCATGCAAAGGCAATTTCATCTTACTAGCAGATATTTAATTGCCTAGGGACTAAACTCTCCTGACCTGCTAGGTGGCACTCCTTAAGTTATCTGTCTGAGTATTTTCTTCTCCTTTCTGTTCTGAAACACATTCAAATTCCAATCAAGTATTTGATTTTTAAAAAAATGTAAATTCATGCTTTCTTGGCAGCCTACACATTAAAAGCAACATGAATAGACTTACACGTAAATAAATATGTCTGTATATGATGTGGACTGCATACAGAATTGTCCATTAAGCATCTTTTAACTTTTCTCAAATATTTAGCCCCAGTTAAACAGAACTTTGGACTATACTGTCTACTTCCACCATCTGCCATAGCAATTTATTCTGCTATACAGAGCCAAGATTTAGGCAAGCTCATTTAAATATTACTGAACAATATATTTAGACAATTCCAGTTGATATTCAATATTTGTTCTCAACTTCAACCCAATTTCTAAAATACAACTTGCTTCTTTTCTCTCCCTATTTTCACACAAAGCAGGCATGATTAAACCCTCATTTTCTCTCATTTATGTTTGCAATATGTTTAATAGTGGTTTATTGTTAATTTACAAAAGAAGAAATATTTACACAAATGGAAGTTGGAAAATCAATGTTCGGATGGGTGAGAGTTTTATTTTGTTCTCATACATCTAATATTTCTTAAAGGCCCTGTTTGGACATAACACTGAACCACAGTTTAGCACTACATGATCAAGCCTAGGCTCATGCACTCCCCCTCTGTGAGGAGGCTGCAATGAGATTGGAAGCATTTGCTTCCTGCTTTTAACGAACCACGGTTTATTGTTACATCTGAGAATGACAAAGTGTGGTTGGTTTAAACTATGGGTTATTGAATCACACTTGGCTCAAACTGTAATTTATGATCCTGTCTAGCTTCAGCAAAACATAGTTTAAACCAGGGGTCCCTAACCATTTGGGGCTGATGGGCACATTTGGAATTTTGGGAGTGATGGGGCGCTGTTAAAAAAATGGCTGCCATAGGGGGCTTGCCCATTCATAAAATGGCTGTTATGGTGGGCATGGTCAGTCATAAAACATCAATTTCCCAGAAAGCAAATTGGTGAGTCTAAAAGGAAAGTAATTTGCCCAAGAACCTAAGTACAAGGCTGAAGTGGGTACTGAGCTCCAAAGCAGAAAACCGTACTTCTGAACCCACATTTTTCTGCTCCCATTTCACAAAAGGCAAACTGAGGAGGCTCAGAGACAAGTAACTTGACCAAGAAACTGAGTGCCTGCAGGCAGAGGTGGAGTCTGTGCCCCAAATGCCAAAGCACATAGTTGCCCCCACAAAATACCCATTTCACGGAAGGCAAACTGGCAATGCTCGGAAACACACACATACCACACAAAAACAGCACAAACATAACATGCACACCACCCAGGCAAACACACCAAATAAACAAATAAACCAGCTGACACACACATACCATCCCTCCAGCTTCCCCCCCCCCCCAAAAAAAACTCCCATTAGTTAAAGCCAGGAATTGGATGCTTCCTTGTGGACATGCTGGTGGAGGGGAGGAAGGGGCATGTGAGCCTAAGGCTCGGTTTTACTTGTACATGCAACACTAAACCATGAATTAGTGTTATGTCCAAATCAGGCCAATCTGAAGTTCTACAGTCATCAATGATATAGAGCAGTGGTTCCCAACCTTGGGTGGTCCCCAGATGTTGTTGGAATACAACTCACATTATCACTGACCATGCTGGTTGGGATGATGGGAATTGTAGTACAACTTCTGGGGCCCTGAGGCTGGGAACCACTCCAATTTAGGAACACACAAGAGCACTCCAAGCCCACTCTTATTGGCTAGCAAGGAGGTTTTTAAAGGATTAAAAAAAAAAAAAACTATACTAGGCTTTTCCCATTTCATTCCCAAAATCCATATGGTCAGAGTAAAACCGTATTAAATTATTAATTTAAACAAGATAGCACCAAAACAACAGAACAGCACACATTTCAGCAAAATGTTAAACCCCCAGCATTTCTGCCACTTACCACTGAAATGCATTGTAATGGAAGTAGACCAAGCCAAGGCCATATAAAAAGGCAGCATTCTGCAAGAAGAAAACAAACATTTTTTTAGGAAGTGATATGCAGAAATGCATGTTTTCAATCTTCTGGAAGAATATTGAAGTATGTTATTGACAAGGCATTTTAATCACTGATTAGCAGAAAGAAAATTAGTTCTAACATGAAAAAGAAACTCTAAACTCTTGACATATAATGCTTGATCAACGTAATAAAACATTATATCCATATTAGCAAATGTTTTACTATGCTACATCACTAAAATAAAAGAGCAGATGAGAAGGTAGACCAGTAGCATAGGTTTTTGAATTGTAGGGCTACAAGAGACACCTGCAAGAGATATGATAGGGTTGCAGTCAAACAGCTGACACTCAAGGTTATACTATTTTATAATAGGTTAGGTTATATTCCCTTCTTGACTAGTCACCTGAGGTCCTTCCACACGAGGTGGGATAGCTACACTTTGCTCAGCCACTTTTTATGGAATATCTACATCGGATCATCATCAAATTGTTGTTCTGGTTTTTTCCTGTGATTCTCTTTTCAGACAGAACAAATTCTGACTTTTAATTCTTGAAAGAATGGAACAGCATACTCTTCCATCAGCACCATTTTATCTGAGTGTGTTTTTTACTCATCTCTTAATTTGCACTAACGCCTTTTCATCTATATATTTTTAAAAATATTGAATTATTCACAAAATAGTACTTAAACAAAAAGGTGTTTAGCACAAATTTTTAAATGATTTAAAGAAACCTCATGCCTTTCCAGTCAGTCATTTTAGTACCATGTGTTTCATTTCTTTTTTGATATTTTAATTAGTGGTAAACGTTTTAGACTATCTTTTAAAAAGGTTATTAACAATTGCCTAATATTGCCTTTAAAAAGTGCTTTAATGCAAATTAAAGAAGTGATCTGAAAAAATAATTAAAACGATGTACTCAAAATTGTCCCTTTTCACCTATGCAGACATGTCACATCCACTAGTGTGGATAGAACGTGGTGGGATATACTATACACACAGAAAAAGTGCTACATCTCCTGAAGTCTGGAAAGTTAACTGCAATCCCAAATGCAGCTTACAGAGGAAGAGCAAAAAGCCCCCAGTCTGGAAACAACCCTGAATCTGGGTGGAGAGCAGCAAAGCTCCTGAATGGGAAAGTAAGATAGATTTCCAGATCCATTTTTATATAAGGATTCTTCAACTTGCAGTCTTCCCCATTCACACAAGCAGAGTAGAGGAAATCAATGTGCGATGAAGGGAGAAAAAGAGGAAAAAGGAGGGAGGGGGTTGGCAGAGTAAGGACAGGTTGCTTACCTGTAACTGTAGTTCTTCGAGTGGTCATCTGTGCAGTCACACATATGAGCTCTGCGCCTGCGCTGAGCTTGCTTCAGAAATTCTTTAGCTGAGGTAAAATGGGCGGGAGCCCCTCCCCCTCGCGCCTGTTCCTTAGCGCAGCTCCCACCCATTCCCTCAGTTCCTCTGAAACCGCCTATCGCGGCCCCATGAACCGAGACACACATATTGGTGTTATTATCCTTTGTTGTATAACAACACTACACATTATCAACCATAAATGACATAAAGTTGGAGCGATGCACCCAGTCTCCACTGGCAGGTCCATCGAAATCGATAATGACGCCGAGCGGGGATGGACGAGTGGGTTGTGTGACTGCACAGATGACCACTCGAAGAACTACAGTTACAGGTAAGCAACCTGTCCTTCTTCGTGGTCTCTGTGCATCACACATATGGGCAGAGTAACAAGCTGACTTACCGGCGGTGGCTTGGCGGCATACATCACTGCAACACCGATGAGAGGACTGCCCTTCCAAAGGCGTTTGCTTCCCGAGCTCAAAGATCAAGTCTGTAATGCTTGATAAGCGTCGATTGCGCAGCCCAGGTAGCTACTCTACAGAGTTCTGGTAAAGGGATGCCTTTCCCAAACGCCACAAACGTTGATTGTGCTCGGGTAGAATGTGCCCATACTGGCTCCGGCAACGACTTGCAGTCAAGCTGGTATGCCAATTTAATGGTTTCTACAATCCAGCTGGCAAATCTCTGTTTCGAAACAGGAAGGCCTGGGGATTTGCCACCATAACATATGAATAGATGGTTTGTCTGTCGAAAAGAAGCCGTTCGTTCTCTACAGAATGCTAATGCACAGTGGACATCCAGTGTATGCAATCTCCGTTCTATATCAGAAGACAGATTTTGGAAAAATGCTGGCAACACTATGTCTTGTCCTGTATGAAATTCTGTAACCACTTTAGGTAGGAAAGTGGGATCTGGTCATACAATCACTTTGTCTTTATGAAACACCATATAAGGTGAGTGTACTCTGAGCACACAAGAGTTTGCCAGATCTCCTTGCCGATGTTATGGCAGTTAGTTTTCCATGTGATAAGTCAGTGGTCAGTGGTCACCAGCAGCTCAAATGGTTTCCACGTGAGTGTACGTAGTACTAACGGCAGATCCCAGCCCGGCACCAATTTTTTTATTGGAGGGATATTATTCAGACCTTTCAGAAATTGTTTCACCAACGGGTGTGTTAAGATTGAACCTGAGGTAACATAAGGCCTATTGGCTGAAATTGCTGCCAAGTACACCCTTATGGAGGATAACTTCAAACCTTGCACCATCAGGGCATGCAAATATTCAAGTATAGTCTGAACTGTGCATGTTTTAGGATTCTGATTGCGTGCCGCAGTGAACTTGGTGAAATCCAGCCATTTCCTAGCACAGGATGCCCTGGTTCATGGTTTACGGGCAGCTTGTATATGTTGCATATTGCTGATGGTAAGTCATGTACTAACAACGCCTAATCCGCCACGCCATCAACGCCAGGCTCTTCAGGTCCAGGTGTTGGATGTTGCCCTGAGCCTGTGTCAGCAGTGTTGGCATGATCGGGAGCAACCGATATTCCCCTCTGGAGAGGTGCAGTTGAGGGAACCACGGCTGTCTTGGCCACCATGGGGCCACAAGAATGCAGTCTGCTCTGTCGCTCCAGATTTTCAAGATGACTTGCGTCAACAGAAGAAGAGGCGGGAAGATGTAGAACAGATGACCTGACCACTGCATTATGAAGGTGTCTGTAATGGAGTCAGGATCCGACGTTGCTCTGCTGCAAAAAAGGTGGCAGGCCGTGTTCTCGGAAGTGGCGAAGAGGTCTACTTCCGGGTGACCCCAGATCAAGAAGATCCAACTGAGAATCCCTGGATCCAGTTGCCATTCGTGTGACTGCATGGAGACTCTGCTTAGAGTATCTGCCAGTGTATTGTCTTTCCCTGTGATGTGAATCGCCATGAGCGACACGGATCTTGAAATTGTCCAGTTGAAAATTCTGAGGGTCAGTCTTGCTAGTTGCATCGACCTCATTCCACCCTCTTTGCTGAGGCAGGCAATGACGGTCGTGTTGTCTGTGACAACCTGGATGTGCTGATTGCAAAGAAGAGACTCCAGTGCTTTCATAGCATTCCACACCGCCCTCAGTTCCAACATGTTGATGTGCATCTTGCACTCGATAGAGTTCCAAGTGCCCTGAGCTGTGTGGCCTGCACAATATGTTCCCCATCCCAGGAGGGAGGCATCTGTAGTCAAGATCTTTGTTGGAGTCAATGGATGAAAAGGTACTCCTTTGATTAGATTTCTTTTATTCATCCGCCACAGCAGAGATGCTTTGATGTTCCATGGGATGGAAAGGCGAGTGGAAGGTGACTGCCTTTGCGGGTCAAATGAGCGGATGAACCAGTTTTGAAGGGTTCTCATGTGAAGGTGGGCATAACATATGACTTGTACAGTTGATGCCATATGGCCGAGAAGACGTTGGATCGATGTCGCCGAGGGTGAACGAGCTTGGTAGTTTTTTTGAGATGGTAAGTATCTTGTCTACTCTGTTGTGAGGTAGAAATGCGCGGCCTTGTGTCGCATTCAGAACTGCTACTATACATTTTATTTCTTTTGCAGAATAGAGGACTGACTTTTTGATGTTGAGACACAAGCCCAGGTTGTCTAGCATGGTCAGGGTTGTCCGAAGTGCAGACTGAAGACGAAGTCTGGATGAATCCAGCTTTTTACCTTCTTGGTCAGTTGGTATAGTGTGTTTCATAGATTTCATAGATCATAGAGCTGGAAGGAGCCTACAAGGCTATCCAGTCCAACCCCCTGCTCAATGCAGGAAACTAGAGGAGGGGTCTCCCATCCAAGTAACAACCAGGCTTGACCCTGCTTAGCTTTCCACACTCAGACAAGCTGAGCCAGCGTAAGCCACAGGCCTCTATGTTGTTTGCTAGATGTTGATTGTGCGGACTGCACAATGATTGAATTTGGTGCCGGGTGCGAAAAAAGGAATTCCACCCCTTCCTGTTGCACACGGTAAAGGGATTCTAATCTTTTCCCTACCGGAGGAATAGCAGCCGGAATTTTCCACGCATTCTTAACTGTCTCTAGCAGTCTTGGTAGATATGGAACCAATGTGGGTGACGTTTGTGAGGTCAGAATGAGGTTATAAACTGGATCTTTTATTTCAGGTATTTCCATTTTGGCCTCTATGCCTAAAGCTGCTGTCATGCGCATGATGTGATCTGAAAATGTGCCAAGATCTTCCATTGGCGATGTCGACAATTTAGACTCTACCTGAAGATCTGGTGATGAGTATGGCAGTCCTGAAATTTCAGAGTCACTATCTGAGTATGGCATGTCAGATGAAGAATCTCGATGTGCCATAGTGTGTCGTGGTCTTGTAGGCAGTGTCTTGTCTTTGGCTGCATCAAGAGTCGCCTCTCGGCATCGAGATCAATGTTCAACATCGATAGATGTTGCTCGGCATCGAGACCGGGAGTTGACATCCAACGGACTGGCACTGTGTGTCGAGTAGACGTCGACGGTTGTTATTCGGCGTTGAGATCAAAACTCGCCATCGAGCGCTGCAGCACTGTGCGGTGAGTCGATGTCAATACCTGTCTTTCAGCATCGAGAGCTAGACTCGATGTTGAATGGGCTTTGACGTCAAGAAGGTTGTTCGACGTAGACGGAGCCATGTTGAGATCGAGTGTGCTGGTCAACATCGACAATGTTCTCTCGATGTCGATAGTCGACGTTGAATGGGCTTCAATGTCGAGAAGGTTGTTCGATGTCGATGGAGCCATGTCGAGATTGAGAATGGTGATCGACATCGACAATTTTCTCTTGGTGTCGGTATCAATAGTCAACATTGAATGGGCTGAAATGCCGGCGTTCAATCTCGATGTCGAGATGCCGGGGATACCGTCAATATCGAGGTGGAGTCCAATATCAAGGGCGACGAACATCTCCTTGTCGGTAGTAGTAGTCGTACTGGGATCAATATGAACGCACAGTCGAAATTATCTATCTAGAACGACTCCTGATTCGGCGTCAAGGAAGTGGAGCGGGAACGTTCCTTTTGCCTCAAGCCTCTTTGTTTTTCCTCCAGTGATACGGTTGCAGCCACGTTTGGGGAATCCATGATTTCTCCCTCTGAGACAGAGGCTATTTGCACTGATGAACCCTTTGATTTTTTAGGGGTTGTGTGTGCAGGAGGCTTATCCCGTCTTGTAGTTAGCTGTTCGATCTGAGGCGTTGTGATCGAAATGGAACGATTGACTTGAGCAGTCGATGTCGAAGCCACGCAACTCAGGGCCGATTGGGCAGGAGTTACGGGCTTAGAAGGAGATTGTTTATCCTTTGATTTTTTCTTTGAAATAACCTTTTCTTTTTTCTGCTCTTTGGAATGTTTGTGTGCCTTTTTATCTTTCTTTGTAGTTGAAGCGCTCTCCACTTGAGACGGCTTCACAATAGTGTGAGAAGGAGCAGAAGTTGGTTTGGCCGTTGCAGCTTGTGGCATTGATGGACCAGCTGCCGACAGAGTCTCCTGCCAAAGCGGCATTTTTAACTTTAACGCCCGCGTCTTCCTTGTGGGCTTCGTGAAGGCCTGACAATGGTGGCAGGTCTCAACTACATGGCCTTGCCCCAAACATAGGAGGCACAAAGAATGCCCGTCAGCTGGGAGTAATTTAGCCCCACAGCTAACACATTTTCTAAAAGGAGCTTTTCAAGCCATTTTAAGGAGAGGATAGTAAGAGAGAGATATATTTGTAGATAGATGGAAAGAGGAGGAAAAAAGTTTATGAGGAAAAACTAATAAGAACAAGATATTTTGAATATTCAGCCAAGTCACAAAAAAAAGAACCTCCGAGAGTCTACCAGTCGCAATGGCAGTCGAAGAGGAACTGAGGGAATGGGCGGGAGCCGCGCTAAGGAACAGGTGTGAGGGGGAGGGGCTCCCACCCATTTTACCTCAGCTAAAGAATTTCTGAAGCAAGCTCAGCGCAGAGCCCATATGTGTGATGCACAGAGACCACGAAGAAGTGTTCTGCACAGGCATGGGGGCTTAGGGGTGCAAGGGACAGGAGGGCAAAGGCAGCTGGTATGTTTCAGATTATACACCAAGATGTCAAATAAACCCATGAAGTATCTAATCAAGCACAATCTTTCTTCCTTTTCTTAGGAAGGGGAGGGGCACTCAATAACTCCAAAGCTGCAGCACATGCACATACAAATGAAGTGCACCAAATCAAGTCAGTCAGAAACCATAAGCTTCAGCATGTTGTTCTCCTTCCTGCCCTCTCCAGTAAACCAGTACTGGAGCCAGGATTAAAAATGGGCATGGTAGGGTGTGCTACTGCAAGAAAAACTATAGCTATTAATTACATCCCAGTAACAGAAATAATTGGATAAAGCTCTGGGTTAAGGCAGCTGATTCAGTTCTTAAAATATATTTGATGCTCATGAGAGTCAGTGTGGTGTTGTGGTTAGTGTCAGGAAACATGACATGAAGCTTACTGGGTGACTGGGAGCTGGTCATCATCTCTCAGCTTAACCTACCTCACAGTGTTGATGTGAAGATAAAATTATGGGGGGGAGGGGGATCATGTACATTGCCTTGAGCTCCCTGGAGGAAAGGCAGGACATAAATTTAATAAACAAATAACTTTTGCTGAAAAACAAGGCTAAGTGCCAACTCAGAACCCCCATCACACCATGCCCAAAACTTCAAGGCTTGCCAAGACTATGATATCAGAACATGGCTTCAGACACTAATGAACATGTCCAAATATAGCAAAACCTGTGAATGGTTACAGTTGCCATGGGAACCAGAGAGCACTGAGCAAGAGGCCAGCCAAACCGGAACCCAGGAAAAAGGTTGGCTAGAAGTGACATTTTGGCTGTGAACTGCTGAAAGGATCTGTTCCTCAGCTGTCAACAGAGCTGCTAGGTCTCCAGCATTCCAGTCCTAAGACTGAGGCAGAGCTTGGTGGTGTGAATGCCCAGAAAAATGTGGGAGGTGGCTATGAGGGGGAAAAGGAATTGGACTGAAAAGCCTCTTGTGCAATATTTTCTTTCCCAGATTGACTGAAATAATTTTAAAGCAGTGTTTTAAAATAATATTGTTACAGCCAGTTACACTGTTGCAGCACTCCTAGATCCAAGCTTCATGTTATGTTAAAGCTGTTAATGATGGCATGGTTCCTTGTTGGGTTAAAACTCTGGGTTGTTTAACCGGAGTTGTTTCAGAAAGCAGAAGTAATGAACACTCAGGATGCAGCACACTTGCTCACTGCCATTTGGCCACAACTATCTATAGATTGAACAGCACATAGTTAGCCATTATGTGTGAACCGGGTCTGTTTTTGTGTGTGTGGTGAACAAACCATGGTTAGCACTCACACATCACGACAACCCAGAATTCAACAACCCATACCATGGGTTAGCATCATGTGCAAACCAGGTCTATACCTTTAAGAAAACAAAGTAGCAACAATGATGGGATCAGAAGGGAAATCATATAGTTATATTTCTGACCAGCTTTTATGGAACTTGAATTTTTTTGTCTTAGGGCATGACACACAGACACATATATATTAGTATAAAATATACAAACGTTTTTGCAAATCCACATCAACATTTATCGTTTGCCCCAGTATTCAACCAAGACTGCAAAGAGTCAACCCACCTAAGCAGTAATTTATAAAAACTTTCTTTGAAATTCATGTGAAGAGTTGTTCATGGGAGATATTTCCAAATCCAGGTCCAGACATCTTGTGGTATTACTTGGATGAAATCAATTTCCCATTTATTCTGGTATGCATTCCTTGTGTAGTCCTAGTCAGCTATGAACATATGCATTTGACTTAATATTCATTGATTGCTAAAGAAAAGCACCATAATTTAGTATAGTCTCTTAATGATCCATGTTTGCTAGTAATTGTAGGCTTAATCTGCAAATATTGGAATATAAGGATTTGAAATTGCCTCATTTCCTCTAAACTTTATATGGTTTTTATTAATCCAGTTTTTACAAATTCCTAAATTGTGTTAAACCATGTTCCTTCCAAGGCCTCATATTGCCCTAAAAAATAAGAGGTGAAGGGCCTGGACTTAACTTATTTTTGGTACAAGGATTTGGTACATCATTCTAATGATGCCAAGGAGTCTTTTACTAAAATGCCAGAGCACATTTTAGAGATTTTATGTTAAATTCTGTTGTTCTAACAATCATTTTATCTAGTATAAAACACACAACAAAAATTTAAGCCATGCACCAAAGGTAAAAATAGGGACAGTGATTTACTTGGGAACTGATACCAGAATATAGGGACAATTGGAGCACATGCTGAAAAAGCAACAGTCTTAAGGACCTGATGTTGGAAAAGTACTTCCAAAAGTTGCAGAAACAAAATCATTTTCTGAAGTAAATGAAGCAAAAAATAAAACTCAAGTGTTAAAAGCGATGGATCTTTCAGATGCTGATTCTGATTACAGAAATAAAGTCGAGTTATGCTAGTATTTTCAAACATATATTGCTCACCAAAATAGAGAAGAATATTGTGGAGAGAAAGCTGGTCCAGACAGCCCCCCTCCCAGTCCAATCCACACGGACTCCAACTCTGCCTTGGGCAGAAACCGCCGTCCGGGTAGCCCGACCACCTACACTCATTCACCTCCATGGGTCCTCTGCATATTCCCCCCTCCCCGTAGTCCTTCCTCCCATGTCGCAAACAAGATAAATGCCCTCAGGCATGAAGGTCGTCCAGACACCAGGTAGTCTCAAAGAGCTGTCAAGTACCCCCAAATAACATGGGTCAAGGGAAGCGACAAGGAACCGGTTTTGCCTGAAGGGGAGGGGGGAACGAGAAGAGGAGGAGGTAAAAGGTGAACCTCCCTGCCCCAGCAGTTGTTGGTCAGTGGGCACAAGGCTGCGTGGACGTCCAGGCTCCGGTCTGGACTCAAGGAGCCAACCCCAGGAAGCTCCTGGTGAATAAAGCTGTATACTCGATCGCTGGGCTCGTTGCTGTTAGTCGCGGCTTTCGAGGAACTGGGGTCATTCAAGGTAACGCTTCTGTAGTACTGGCTCTGTTGGATCGCTTAAAACTGTATAAAAGGCGTGTGTGCCTTGTTAACACGTTTTATTTTGATACGCCTCATTAAACCCTGTTTTACCTATAAACAGTGTGTAGATTCATTCATTCTCTGTCCCCATATCAATTTCAGTCGTGGCTTCCTTTTAAGTGCTGAGAAGCCGCGTAATAAGGGTTTTCTGCGCTCCGGTTAACCCTTGGTGTCCCGAACTCGCGCAAAGGACCAGCTCCGGTCCTTTACAAATATACTAAAGAAATAAATATGGATTCAGGGTAGCTATTTTTTCCAGTTACTTTAAAGACATGCATAGGAGCAAGCTGTGAGTGCCATTCACATCATCATTATCTATTCATCCCACACTCGCTCTGTTCTCCACAAGCCATTCAGCGGTCCATCATCCATGCACATGCATTCACACTTCCTCTATTGTTCCCCCTACCCAATTCATCTATTTACACTTGCCTCTTACTTGCAACTGTTGGGAAGGCTCATGCTCAGGCTAGGCCACCCCCATCTGTGTAGGCCAAGCAGCCCAAACTATGGTGCAGTTGGGGCACACCACTGCTGCTGCTGCCATGAGCCAACCCAAAATGTGATGTCAGTTGCAGGCAGGTGCACTGTTCCTGCTGCTGTTGCCATTCCCAGGTAGCTGTCCTAATGTTTATGGAGGTGTGATTACCACCACCACTCCTTCCGATTGCTTCACCTGCTGTGATCATGAGTGTGTAGGTGGGACAAGGTTGCAGAGTCACTGCTAGCATGGACAGGCAGTGAGCAAGCATGCTGCTGGTCTCACACAGCCCTGTCTTTTTTCCATTTGCATTGCTCTCCCTCTCCTTCACCTTCCAGGCTAATTGGAAGGAAAGGTAGAGGTGAATTAACATGGCAGAGGCAAAGCCAGAAAGGAAGAGGCAAAGTAGGGTAGTGTTATTTTATCTTTATTCCTCCAGGGATTGGGTGGAAGACAACCCCAAAAGAATTCAGTAGCTGCCTGGAGGTCTGGTAACCCTAGCTGCCAAAGACCATAGCCTTCTGCATAGAAGGAGAAAAGGAAGTTACTGGAAACAATCATTCTTATTAGTGAACTCAGGTGGAAAGTGCTGCCAGGATTATAGCAATAACAGGACCATGAAGAAACAAGACAGAAGTATCAACGTGTTTCTGGGAACCCCAAGGATTGTGGAAATTTAAAAATGAAGGGGGTCACTTCCCAGCCCAAAACACTACTCAATGAGGACTGAGCATGCTCAGTAGTCTCAGGAAGTAGTTGGGAAAGGAAAAAGGAGCATGGACATGGGGAGAGTGGAATGCCCTGCTGGAGATAAAGGCTGGATGAAACTCTGAACACATTCCTTTTAGGAGGGAGGATACACTGCAACATTTTGTTTCAAGACCCAATTGTTGAAAACTAGTTTTAAGGGAGTATCTTCTAAGGCCAGTTTGAGTTGGGGAAAGTTTATACTTCTGAAAGACCAAGCAGATGGAAACTGACTGACACTTATAGGGAAGTCTTTCAACAAGAAGAGGGAAAGTTCCAGGACTGTTCAGAAAAACAGAGAGAAAAAGGATTGGTAAGCATCAACCCCACCTCTAGCCATGCTGTTGTCTCCATTGGCCCAAGCAGGGAAAGTTATGTCCCTTCCTCATTCACCTCTAATCTAACTGAAAACACAAGCAAATATGTTTCAGCTTTTCAGAAGGGAGAGAAGTTATCTCATATTTCTAGGAAGGATGGGGGAGAGGGACCCACAAAAGCAGCCAAGCAAGTGGTCAGTGAAGACAAGCAAAGGAAGCCTTCAGGATACTCTGCCACAGGTAGTGGAAAGGGTATTCTGGAAAATTTATTTGGAAGTTTAGGGATATGATTTAGAAGCTTTGAATTATTTGTACTACTGGTTTTAAAACAACCCCCTCTTTACCAGCAACCCACTTTAAAAATGAATTGATGTTTGTGTATGTGATTTTAGATACACACGTATACATACACAAACACTTCCCAGAACCCGGGGGGGGGGGGGGGAGTTAATTACAATTTTTGAAACTGTCCAATTTAACTGGTATTGTATCCATTGCAACTAAGGATGTAATCCTATGCAGGTTTAAACCTGTCTAAACCTGCATAGGAGAGTGCCCTCAATGTACATAAATGTATGTTTCATACATTTATGAAACAATGTATTTTTAAGAATTGAAAACACTTCTTCAGAAAAAGATAGTACAGGAAAACTTTCTTGGAAGTTTTCACAGAAAAGATTATCAGTCAATTAGTACATCCTTGCCTCAACTCAAGCCCATTTTTTTCAGTGTGGAGAAAGTGTGTTCAGGTTGCAGTCAGAAGTTGCAATATAGAGATGATGGAAAATATGTCAGGCATAGTGAAAGCAGGAATGAGAAAAGGAGAAAAGCGTTAACAGAAGAAGCTAAGGAAATCCTAGTAGGGATGCCTGAAGTTGCAAATGAACACAAATAGAAGGAAAAGATAAAGACTGTGTTCAGACCTAATGCCAGCTTTCAGCGGCAATTCTTGGATTAATTAACCCACAAACTGTGGTGATGCTAGCCACTTCCCGTTTCCAATAACAACCCTCGAATGCTGCATTCAAGGGTTATTACTGTGACATCAGAACCCAGGAGCTTGGGGCTTTTCATGGGTAAACAACCCCAAGTAAACCCAAGAACAAGCCATGGGTTAATTAATCCATGAATTGCCCCCGAAAACTGAGTTACATCCAAACATCCCTTGGTGAGAATGGAAGGCGTGGGCATTTATTGGAACTTTTCATGCACTTGATGGCATGTGGGAAATAATGGTGTCAGTGGGTTTAAAGTGTGGGCTTTAAAAAAAGTTCATCCTGATTTCCAGACTGATTTTAACACCTAGGCACAGACCTCAATGATTTCGTTACTACATTTCTGGAAATATCCCTTCCACACTAATTGACATTTAGTAAAAATGCCTATAAACAGTGCCTATATATATTACATATATTTTCCATTAGTATAAACCCAATGTCCATAACAAAATACTAGTCCAGCATTTGCCAGGTACTAGGTATCTTATCACATTCCAAATATTTTAAATCATTTGTATGGAAAAGAAAATGCTCTTTGTATTTGCAATTTTTTTTTTGTATTGTTAACAAATGCAAGTTCGCAATAATACAAACTGGAGGGGGTGGAATTTGAGGTGCATATTGCTAAAAACAGGAAGGGTGCAATCCTAAGTATTTTTAGACAGAAAAAAGGCATACAGGGTTGCCACTAAAATTTCATTTTCCATTTCCCTGACCAACTTTTGTGAATTTCCCTGAGCACCATTAAAAAATAACCTCAAGTTAAAAGTATTCATAGGTTACATTACATTGAATAACGACGCAATTACTGAAAGGCAATTTTAAAAAAATAAGATAGGAGCTTCAATATGACCTTATAAGCCACGGTGGATTGCCGTGTTGTGTGATCCCAGGATGGGTTTATCAGGGTGGTTTCTTTTTGCGTTATAAGCCACCCTGACAAGCTATAGCTTGTAGTAGGGTCTGTTTGACCCATGATGGGTTGCCGTGCCATTCGAACCTGGAAAACATGACCCATCGTAGGTCAACCCCGACTACAAGTGAGCCGCTTAGCAAGAGTGGCAAAAAACCCCTTGCTGCTCTTGCTGAGCTGCTAGTGGGTAACCGCCACTACCAGCCACCCCAAAAGTGCCCGAGTGGCACTTTGGGGCAGCTGGCAAAGGCTTCCCCTCCCCCCCCCACCACCATGAGCCATTTCAGGCTCACCGCAGCATGACCTTTTTTTTTAAAAACCTTTTTTGGGGGGAGATCGCGAAAGCCAGCTGTCAAGCCGGCTTTCGCAATCACCATGAGGGCTTCCACAAAGTGCCCCCCCAGGGTACCTTGGAGGGGCTGCCCACTGGTATGTTTCTACCACTCCCTTCCCCCCCCCCCAGCACTTTCAAAATGGGTTTTGCAAAGTGATACAATGTTCATTTTTGGCAGGTGCACTTGCTGGGAGACAAACTGTGGCAGGACTAGATTTTACAGCTGACTAGAAGAAATAATGGCTAGCTACTAAGTCCAGTCAGTCACAATTTGCTGACCCATGTCAAAATATTCACATCTTCAAATCAACTGAAAATGATTCCAGTTTGTTTGAACGCACAAATTGCAAGAAGCCAGTCAGCTTCTCCATAATAAAATAATGCTATCACATGCAGGTTCATTTTATTCTGTTTGACTGTTAACAACCATCAGCCAATAAAAATTTTCAAAATCATATAATTATATTATGGAATATGTGTGCATCATTACATTACATTAGTATTCTAACACTTCTGTACTCCAACCGCCTCAAGTGTGAACTGTCCTCTTGCAGTGCATCTCAAAAAATCTATTACACGAGTATATCTTAGTCCCACTCGGCCATGAAACTCACTGGGTGACTTTGGGCCAATCACTGACTCTCAGCCTAACCTACCTCACAGGGTTGTTGTGAGGATCAAATGGAGAGGAGGAGGAGGAGGATTATGTAAGCCGTCTTGAGTTCCTTGCAGGAAGAAAGGCGGGGTATAAATATAATATATAATCACAATCTCCCTGACTTCTGACCAATTTCCATTTCCCTGACTTTCCAGAAAGTGGCAACTCTGGACTATGACTCCCAGCATTCTCCAGCCACCAGGGGTGGGCAACTTGAGGCCCTCCAAGTGTTTTGGCCTAAGGCTCCCATCAGCTCTAGCCAGCATAGCCAACGGTGAGGTGATGATGGGAGTTGTAGGTCAAAACTTCTGGAAAGTCACAATTTGCTCACCCCTGTCCTAGGGCATCAGCACTTTTCTGATGCAAATTGATTTTTCCCCTATGCAAATGATCATAAGCAAATTAACCTAATTTGCACTGGATTTTTTTCCAGAAAATGTTCCAATTCAAAATTTTCCAGAAAACTCTCATCACATCAAAAGTACCCCATGTTAATTTTTTGTCCCAACACATCACAAGTATTTAACCTGAAATATTTGAGGGGGGAAATTAAAGCACACTTAATGTGATTTAAATGTTATATTATTTAGACCTTTTTATTGGAATACCTGTAAAAATTTAAAAACTGTAATGCATACCTCCCTTCCAGCTTAAATGGCTTTAAAGGGGGGTTGGAAAATTAATGGAGGATGTATTTCATTAATGGGCAATAGTCAAGATGGCTATAACGGAAACCCCAGATACAAAGGTAGCATGACACTGAATATCAGGTACTGGGGAGCAACAGTGAGGGAGGGCTGTCGTGTTCATAGACCTTTGACGCAGCAAGGCTTTTCTTAAGAAGTCACAGCCTCAGGCAGCAAAAGGCGGTGTGCTGGGGAGAGAATCTGCTCCACCTGCCACCTCCTCATCATCTTCTACTGTCCAGGAAAGATTCTCTTCTTGATAAGAGAACACAGGGAATGACAGAAGCTGTCTTGTATTTTCCGTCTAGCACAATATTCTCTCTACTGTGGCTGGCACCAGCTTTCCAGGATCTCAGGCAGAAAAAGGTATCTCCTATCACCTGAGATCTGATCTTTTTTAAACTGGGATGCCTAGGATTGAACCTGGGATCTTCTGTACACTCTACCACTGAGCTATGATACCATTCCTGGAGCAGCCAGTAACTCTCTAGGATGGTGCTATCCTGCACAAACAAAACTGTGTTACTGTTGTTTTTAAATCTACTATTGTATTTTTAAATCTTTACACTGCTGATGGTTTTTACTTTGGATTTATACTGTAGTTTTAAACTTTTAAACGTTTTATCGTGCAGTATTTTATGGTTTTAATTGTTGTGAACCATCCAGAGAGCTTTGGCTGTTGGGCAGTACAGAAATGTAATAAATAAATAAATAAATAAAATTTTACTTCTCAAAATATATTTTAAATATTTTAAAATACTTTTAAATATTTTTGTGAAGAAAAGAGTCTTTGGGGGCTCCTACATGCACACACACACACACACCCTCATGTGTGAACCGGCTAAAGGCTGGGGGGGGGGGGCGAAGTGTGCATAGCTCCTCTGGGTGGCACCTGGAAGTCCTGAAAAGCCGGAGACCCGTCTTTCAAATGCAAATGCCATGAGTCATGGGTCCCCCCCTCCCCTGCCTGGCCAGGTGAAGTGCATCCTGATTGGCTGGAAGCGGTGGAGCTGCAAAAAGGAGGAGGGGAGGGGGGGAAAGGTATATTTCCCGAAGTGTGGGTTTTGTCTTTGTCTTTGTCATCGCGTGGTTGCTGCCGGCTGTTGGAGCAATGGCGGCAAGCCAAGCAGAGGCCCAAGCCTTCGGGTGGCATCAGGATCCGACCCCAGGTAGCTCCTGGTGAAATTAGCTGAATGAGGGCTTTGGTAAAGGCAAGCCTTGTGGAGGGCTACCCATCTCGGACCTTCGGGTAGGTGTGTAGTCTTCCCGGGCAGCAAGGCTGTGCTAGATCCAACCCTGGAAGAAAACTGACCCCCAGGTAACTAGCTGTGTGCCTGGGAAATATAAGGAATCAGTAGGTTTTGTTATTTTTGTAGCTCTATTACTGTGTACCAAAGTGTCTCTCTATTTTGTGCTTCTCTCATTTCCCTATTCTTGTTGTAAAATGCTACCTGAAATAAACCTTCTTGGTTTTTTACCCCACATGGTGTTTGTGGATTGCTCTGTGGTTCCAGCAACTAAATCCAGGTTACAGTCAGAAAGGCAAGTCCCTGAACAGAGATTCAAGTAGGATTGCAGACAGCTGAGGCTGGCAGTCTGGTACCTTGAGATCTCTGGGGGTCTTGGGTCTTTTGGGTAGGAAAGGGTGGGTTGTGGCAGGTCAGCCAGCCCCCCCTTCCTCCACAATTTTAAATTAACATTTTTAATTAGAAAAATACTATTTTAAATATTTTTTGGAGGAGAGGAGATTTGAAGTTCTTTGTCTCTTTCCTGCACTGCCCTTTGAGCCAAATCAATTTTGATCTACTGCTATAGTCACTTTTACATGTTCATAGAATGGCATAATTAGTGATTGAATAATACAGTGAGTAGGTTCCACCTATCTCTAAAGATTAGATGCTTAATTATTCTCCTAGGCACTCAAATGAGACTGCCACCTAGAATATTTTTGTTGCATAGGACATTCCATTCAGATTTATATATGAACAGCTTTGCTCTACTGGGGTGGGGGATGTTTTTCAGCCAGAGGAAATCTGTTTGGGGGGGGCACATGTCAGTAGTGGGTGGGGCTGGAGCCAAATGTGAGTGAGGCCACCATCCACTGAATTCCATCTCTTTCCGCCTCTCTCTCTCTGTCCCTGCTCTGTTTTTATACCATCCTCTCTCCCTCCCTCTTCTCTCCCTTCCTCAGCTGCTTCCTCCCTTCCCCGCCCTTCAAAACAAAAAGAAAAAGGCTGAATTGAGGCAATTTTGGAGGGCTTGCAGCATGAAAGGGTTAACCCTTCCCTCCACAGCTGTGACACCCCCTATTGTGCCCCGCATAGGGCAGTTAGACTTAAAATCCCTCCATGGGCACCAAAGGAAACTTTTTAAAAGCACAACTGCTGCACCAGGGGTGGGGGGATTTGAAGATGGTCACACCATGCAGGGAGGGTAGGGTTAAATCTTCCCTCTTAAGATGCAACTGCCACCCCAAAATGCCTCCTGTACAATAACCAGGTTTTTGCTGCATGGGGGGGGGGTTGAGGGGAGGGCCACAGTGCATGGAATAAGGCAAACCCTCCACTGGCGCCAATCAAGCCTTTTAAAAAAAACTAATTGCTGCACACGGTGGGAGGGAGACCCTTGTCAAATATTTAATCTTTTCGTGGTCAGAAATCAGCACTTCACGAAGACCCTTGCTATCCACTTTAAGCTCTAATCATAGTAAGGTGGGAAAGCCTAGAAAGATCTTCAATTATTGCTAGGTTTTGTTGCAGAATGTATCTGAGACATACCCACTTATACATGGTATAAATCAGAACATACTCTCCTCCCAGAAGATGAAGGCATTTGAAGGTAACACAATAGCGTTGCTCAGTTTTGACATCTGTTGCCTGAGGGGATATCCATGAGAACAGATATGCCTTCACATTAGTTTCAGTCTCTACATCAAGTTCCAATTTACTAGAAATGTAGGAAGGGCAGTGCCACTGATAAAGCAGCCCAAAATATAAATTATATTGGTCACCTGCCTGATTGGAAAGAGAATGCTAAAAGAAATAGCTTATGAAATGCATGCCCAACTTAGTTTTCAGTATCAGCATACTTTAATAAAAGTAAATGAGCAAAAAGATTTACCGTATTTTTCGCTCCATAAGACACACCAGACCATAAGACGCACTTAGGTTTTAGAGGAAGAAAACAAGAAAAAAAATATTCTGAACCAAATGGTGAAATGACGACAAAACCCTGCCACTGTCACAGAACCGAGCGGGGAGGGCTTTCCCGACCCTGCGCTTTCTCCGCTGTTGGTGGTGGTGGTGGTGCTGCTGCAGGCAGCTGGGTCGGAGTAGCTGAAAGCTGAAAGCAAACATCAACAGCTCAGGGCACAATCCTAAACACGCTGAGGCAGAAAAAATCCCCAGGGCTTTTTTCTGCCTCAACGTGCATAGGATTGCGCATGGCTGGCTGGGGAATGCTGGGAGTTGTACGACTTCCCCCCCCTCCAAACACGCGTAGGATTGCATCCTAAAACCATTTAAAACCAAAACACAGAAACAGCATGGTAAATAATTAAAACATTGGAGCCCCAGCTAGCTTAAAATACCTTTCCCTCCCTCCCTGGTTGCTGGAAATAACTGCTTTCAGGGGACGTTGAGCTGAGGAATCTGAGGCATCTGAGGCGTGTGAAGGAGGTGTTTGCAGGTGCATCCTTCCCGGAGGGAAGGCGAAGGAGGTGTTTGCAGGTGCATCCTTCCCGCCGCACAGCCAAGCCCCGGGCCCACCAAACAGCTGAGCGAAGGATCAGCTGTTTGGTGCTGTGGCGCAGCGGCAGCAAATCTCTTGCTGCCGCTGCGCCACAGCGCCAAACAGCTGATCCTTTGCCCAGCTGTTTGGTGGGCCCGCAGCTAGGCCTCGCTCCATAAGATGCACAGACATTTCCTCCTACTGGGGGGGGGGGTGCGTCTTATGGAGTGAAAAATACAGTATATGGTTTTTCAAATACAGTCATGCCTTGGATTGAGAGCATAATTCGTTCCAGAAACGTGCTTGTAATCCAAAACACTCTTATATCAAAACGAAATCCCCCCCAAAAAAATTGTACAGATATTTTTAATTTAAGCCATACTACAGTACTTGTATTGCAAGACGTCGCTTGTATATCAAGTAAAAAAAAATTAAATAAATATTTAAAAATTTGCTTGTCTTGCAAAACGCTCTCAAACCAAGTTATTTGCAATCCAAGGTATTACTGTACAGTAATACCTTGGATTACGAGCATAATTCGTTCCAGAACCATGCTCGTGATCCAAAATACTCGTACATCAAAGCGAGTTTCCCCATTAGAAATAATGGGAACTCAGATGATTCGTTCCACAACCATTTAATCACTGCTTTGCCCCATGAAGGGAGCCGGCAAAGCAGTGATTAAATGGTTGTGGAATGAACCAGTGGAATTCCCATTATTTCTAATGGGGAAACTTGCTTTGATGCGCTGGCTCCCGGGGTCCTGGCCGCGCTTCGCCTGCCTCCACTCACTCTGCCAGGAGTGGACAGGAGACGGAGGCTTCCGTGGAGGCGCGGCGCGGCCGGGCTTGGCCGCCGCCTCGCGCTGCTGCGCCGGCCGGCCGAGAGTCCAGGAGGTGAAGGCTTCCCATGAGGCGAGGCGCGGCGCAGCCGGGCTCGCCCACCGCCTCGCGCTGCTTTGCCAGCCGGCCGAGAGTCCAGGAGGCGGGGGCTTCCCGCGAGGCTCGCCCGGGCTTGCCCACCGCCTCGCGCTGCTGCGCCGGCCGGTCGAGTGCCCAGGAGGTGCATCTCCCTGCCAGGGAGCCGGCAAGTGCTTTGCCGGCTCCCGGGGAGATGCGTGGAGCCGCTCCCGCTGCTTCCTACCATTCTAAACAAGCGGCAGCTCGCCTCTCCGCTGTGAGCCGCCCGCGCTGCTGGCGCCGGTCCCGTCGCGTCACTTCCGGATGCGACGGGACCGGCGCTGGCAGCGCGGGGGCTCGCTGCGGAGAGGCGAGCTGCCACTTGAAAATACGTAAAAGGGAGCCACATACAGTACCTAGAAGAGAAAAGGGAGCCGCTTTTCCAGCGGCGGCTCGCCTCTCCGCTGTGAGCTGCCCGCGCTGCTGGCGCCGGTCCCGTCGTGTCACTTCGGGATGCGACGGGACCGGTGCTGGCAGCGCGGGGGCTCGCTGCGGAGAGGCGAGCCGCCGCTTGAAAACAAAAGGGAGCCACATACTATACCTATAGTAGAAGAGAAAAGGGAGCCGCTTCAGGATGCGACCCGGGTATGGCAGCGCGGGCGGCTCGCCGCAGAGAGGCGAGCCGCCGCTGGAAAAGAAAAGGTGGGGAGCGGTGGGAGCGCCTCCACGCATGGAGGCGGCAGTGCTTTTCCGGCTCCCTGGCAGGGAGCCGCGGAGGCCAGGCGTGGGCGCTCACTCTGCGCCGGCTCCCGGGCGGCTCCACGTAGCCAGCAGCGAGTAACCCGGTGTGCTCGTTTTTCAAGACCTCGCTCGTTCAGCGAGTCAAAAAATTTTTAAAAATTTTGCTCGTCTTTCAAAATGCTCGCACACCGGGTTACTCGTAATCCAAGGTATTACTGTACACAGTGTTCTCCAGAAATTCCAGTAAGTACAAAAACACCTTGAAACACCTGCTAGGTTTATAGAGCTGTAAAGATGTATATTTAAATCACAGCTAGATTCACAATTTACAGGCTTAGAGAGATTTATAGGCAGCACACACTATTTCTATGAGTTCGGCAAGAACAGTTAATTTTACAAACTTTGCTGAGACCAACCTACCTGTCTTGAACATTTCTAATCAGTAGTTTCCAATATAATACAGTGAGTTACAATCCGATGGGTTTTATCCTATGTTATTCTACATGCATATCTCTATGTTTCAAGCTGGAGTGAGCTACTTTAACAGTTGGGAAGTCTGCAACCAGACTATCATCTTGACTAGAGTTTGTATCAGCCAGATTTGGAGTACTGCCTGCTAGGCCTCATGTCTTACTTTTAGGCAGACAAGTGGCTATATAGATATATCTCTGTCACTCATCCCAATGGACCACACAGCTGGAATTTCTCTCTCCTATCCACCCTGTCTTTTCCTTCAGGTCAGGTGAAGGAACAGCCGGCTTCCTTTACCACCTTAGCACTGAGTGGAGAGAAGATGACACAGCACTTCCCATAGCACAGGTCAACAGGATACCATGGAGCATGGGTGCTTTTTTGAGATGGGAGAAAAAATATCCTGAGGCAGGGGTGCTTTTCTGCAGGGCCGGTGCAAGGCAGTTTGGTGCAGTTTGGTGCCCTAGGCAAGATCAGATATTTAGCACACACCCCATCCCACTTGAGCCCTCCCTCCCTATTTCTGGTGCATCACACACATGGGCAGAGTAGCAAGCTGACTTACCTGAGGTGGGTTGGTGTTGACAGTTATTGAGTCACCGATGACAAGACCGCTCTCACAAATGCATTCTGCACTCTGGCATGAACATCGAGGCGGTAATGACAGCTGAACGTTAAGGGGGAAGACCAAGTCGCCGCTCAACACAAGTCTGGTAGAGGGACTCCTCTCCTGAATGCCGTCGAAGTCGAAAGAGCCCTGGTGGGATGAGCTCTTACCGAGCTTGGCAAGTGACGGGTAGCAAGTTGGTATGCTAACTTAATGGTCTCTACAATCCAGGAAGCAAGCCTCTGCTTCGATACCAGCTTTCCAGCCTTTGGTTTTCCATAACGAACAAACAATTGTTGAGTTTGTCTGGTCGATTCAGTACGTGCTTTGTAATAGGCAAGTGCCCTACGGACATCGAGGCAATGTAAAGTCGTTTCAATCGGAGAAGTCGGTAATGGAAAGAATGGTGGAAGGACAATGTCTTGTCCTAAATGAAACTCAGATACGACTTTTGGTTAAAAAAAAATGCAGATCAGGTTAGAGGACCACCTTGTCACGGAGGAAAGTCATGTATGATGAATCCACCCATAAAGCACAGAGTTCACTGGCTCATCTCGCAGAGGTGATTGCCACTAGGAAGGCTGTTTTCCAGGAAAGCAACCTCATGTCAATCTTTGCCATCGGTTCGAAAGGTTTTTTAGTTAAGAGACTTCAGGACGAGTGGCAGGTCCCACTCGGGAACTAAGCTTCATGTTGGAGGTCACAAGTTCCCAAGTCTTTTTAAGAACTGTTTCACTAATGGATTTGTGAAAATCAAGGTTTGAGATGAATTCATCCTGAGTGCTGAAATCGCAGCTAAGTATACTTTAGCCCGCGATCCATCAATGAGTGTAAAAATTCGAGAATAATCGAAATTTAACACGAGTCCGGGTTTTTGTGTACTGTTGTCGCAAAGTTAGAGAATGCAGTCCATTTGCGGGCATAAGATAGTCTAGTGGATGGTTTTCTGGCTGCCAGAAGAACATTTTTAACTGCAGCAGAAAAATCTTCTGGTTGATTTACCTGATCCTCCAAGCCACCAAGCCCAGTGACTTCAGGTCGGGATGCAGGATCTTGCCTAGGTGTTAACAAGTCCTGCTGAAGTGGCAATGGAATGTACTCGCCCTGAGACCGATGCAGCAGATGAGAGAACCAGGGTTGATGAGGCCACCACGGAGCTATTAATATGCAGTCTGTTCTGTATTGGCAGATCTTCGATATCACCCGAGTCAGTAATGGAATCGGAGGGAACAGATAAAATAGTCTCCCGTTCCAATTCATCATGAAGGCATCTGTCATCGACTTCAGGTCAAAAGCTGCTTTGCTGCAGAACAGGGGACAAGCCGTATTCTCGCTGGTGGCAAACAAGTCCACTTCTGGTTGGCCCCAACGTAGGAAGACTGTGTTGAGAACCTCTTGATGCAGTTGCCATTTGTGGGATTTTATGGACACTCTGCTTAGCGCATCTGCAAGGACATTGGATTTTCCTGCAATATGAATCGCCACAAAGGACATCCATCTGGGGATTGCCCACTTGTAAATCTGTAGTTAGTTGTGTCAAACGCGTCGACCTCATGCCGCCCTCTCTGTTGATGTATGCCACGACGGTCGTGCTGTCGGATGCGATCTGAATATGGCAACCAGAGAGGTGGTGTTCTAAGGCTCAAAGAGCTGGCCAGACTGCCATCAATTCTAGTCAGTTAATGTGCATCGCACTTTCTCTCGGTGACCAGGTTCCTTGAACTACATGGTCTTCAGAGTGGGCACCCCATCCCAGTAGGGATGCGTCTGTTGTCAATAGGCGTGTCGGTGTTGAAATGTGGAAAGGCATGCCTCTAGATAAGATTAAGTTTGTGCATCCAGCATTTCAATGACTCTCTGACCTGTTTTGGGATTCAAAGGCATTTGGATGGCTTGTCCGACTCTGGCTAAAAATTGCGGATCAGCCAATTTTGTAGTGTTCGCATTCGTAAGCGTGCATGTTGGACGACTGATATGGTCGACGCCATATGTCTGAGCAGACGTTGCACTGAGTGCGCGGAACACATCTTTTGGAGGAAAAGTCTTTTTGAAGTGGTGTTTTCTTGACTCTGTCTTGTGGCAGGTATGCCTGACCATCGATCGCATTTAATCTCGCTCCAATGAATTGAATTTCTTTTACAGGCTGAAGGATCGATTTCTTTGGATTCAAGCAGAGACCTAAGTTGTCCAATAGACAGAGGGTATCTGTGAGTGCCTGTTGAAGTCTTGACTTCGAGGATGCTACTACTAACCAATCATCGAGATAAGGGAAGATGGTGATACCTCTGGCTTGAAGACTGGCGCAGACAACAGGCATGCATTTCGTGAATACCCTCGCAGCGATGGAAAGCCTGAACAGGAGAACCACGAATTGGTAAGTATCCTCTCCGACTTGAAACCGAAGGTACTTCTGACTGTCCTCATGGATTGCAATATGAAAATACGCGTCCTTGCGATCGATGGACGCGAACCAATCGGTCCTGTGGAGTAGGGGCAGGATCGATTGGCGTGTGACCATTCGAAACCTTCTTGGAGAGATGAACAGGTTGACAAGGTCCAAGATCAGCCGGAGTCCTCCATCCTTCTTCGGCACTGTGAAGTAGCTTGAGTAAAGTCCTTCTTCTAGGTCTTCTTCGGGAACCGGTGTTATTGCTCCCTTCTGGAGAAGAGAGGGCACTTCCTCCAGCAGTGCTGGTGATGGCTGGGTAGTATGGGTGCTAAGGAAGGGAGGGAGGACTCTGAATTCCATCTGCTAGCAGTGTCAAATGATGTTCAACACCCATCGATCTGTGGTGATGGTCTGCCATGATAGAAGGTGATGACACAGCCACATCCAGAAGATTGTGTTTTGAGCAGGGATGATGGTCACTGGAGCGATGATAGTCGGGCAAGAGAAGTCAAACATGCCGCTTGCTAAGGTCGCCTCCTCTTCGGGAGCCCCAGTACTTTTGCTGGTATGATGTACGTTGCGGTGCCTGGGGCTGTCGGTCACGAGGTCGACGGTCACCTCTTCTAAGTTGCTGCGATGCCGATGGGAAAGTAGGTGCAGAGTACGGGAATCGACCCCAATGTCATTGCCTGTATGGTCTCTGCTGCAACGATGGGGTCATGCCCATTTTTCTGGCATTTGTTTGAGCTTTTTGAACAGCATCTAATCAATCGTCGGTAGATGCGTTAAATAACCCTTCTCCATCGAACAGAAGGTCTTCAATATGAGCCTTAGTGTCGGAAACCAAATTTGTTGACCTAAGCCATGTGTGCCTCCTCAGTGCCACTGATGCAATCACTGAACGAGCATGACTGTCTGCCTGATGTCTGGCCGTATTCATCTGTAAGGCAGCCATGCTCAGCACGCATTTTTCAGAAAGAGGAGACAACTCCCGTTTCTCATCCGGATGGTAGTCGCAGAGATCTCCAATCTTTTCAGTGAGGAACATCTGGTATCTTGCCATTGTCGCCTGATAGTTGGCAATTTTCAGTCCTAACGAGGTGAATGCATAGACTCTTTGTCTGTATGCATCAAGTCTCTTGTTTTCTTTGTCTGCCAGGGTTGTATGTTGTCTGCCCTCACGGGATTGCTTCAATTTCACAATAATAGAATTTGGTACTGGGTGAGAAAAAAGGAATTTGGCGTTCTCTTCCCTCACTCGGTACATGGACTCACATTTCCTCACAGTTGGATTTGTTGTAGCTGGTGCTTTCCAAGTCCCTTGTACTGTTTCCAGTAAAGTTGGCAGAAAGGGAATTAAAGTAGGAGACGTTTGAGTGGTTGTTAATAAAAGACTGGGTCTTTTATTTTTGGTTCGTCAGTCTTCGTTTCGATCCCTAACGCCACTGTCATCTTCATGATATGTTCTGCGAAAGAGCCCATATCCTCTGACAGGAATAGTGCTGCTTTAGATTCTACCTGTGCTCAGGAGAGATGGAATGTGTCTAGGAAATTATTGAGTCCTTGTCGGAATAATAGTCAGTATTTGAAGACTCTTGCTCCGGAGCTGTTATCGGGAGAAGATCCCTGGCAGACGTTCGTATGGCACTTAGACCAGATGCTCCCGGTTGCGGGTCCATTGTGAGAGCTACGGTACCATCAGCTGGAGTTGATTCCAGCGCTGGTGGAGGTGACGGTATTTCTCGACGTCGAGCTTGAGATGGTGCTAATTCTCGGTGTCTGTGTCGAGATGGAATTGGTGACTGCTCTCAAACTCGAGGGGACTATCTTTCCCGTCTTCGATCTCGAGAAGATTCTCTATACCGTGGTCAGTATCGATCTCAAGTTGGTGATCCATAGTAACTATATTGTCTGACGTTGAAGCTATTGAATAAAC
Source organism: Shinisaurus crocodilurus (assembly GCA_021292165.1). Taxonomy (NCBI): domain Eukaryota; kingdom Metazoa; phylum Chordata; class Lepidosauria; order Squamata; family Shinisauridae; genus Shinisaurus; species Shinisaurus crocodilurus. The sequence goes on along the minus strand of CM037878.1, from coordinate 213,360,264 downwards.
AGATCCCTCTCTATCCAGAGGGGATCGGGATCGACATTGTACATACTCCGTCTGTTCTTCTCGGCGGTAACAACTTGGTGATGTTGAGACCGAAGGTCTATACTAACGTTCTCGTGACCGAGATGGAGATCGGGACCTCGTCATTTGAACTTCTTGTCTTTTTAATTGTTGTAGTGCCATCGGGGATTCTACAATCTCGCCTTCCGAGAGGGATGCAACGGCCGCTGCTGATGTCGAAGGCAATGCTGGAGACTTTGATTTCGATCTGTCTTGCCTTCAATGAGATGTCGATGCTGAAGGGGATCGTCATGGCAAGGATCAAGTCTCACTCATTGGAGATCGAGATTGTCGGCCAGTGGGCACAACCTTAAGTTGGGCTGACTGGTCTGTTGTCTCACTAACGGCAGTTACATGGAGAGATTTCTGTGACTGCTCCTTCCGTCTCTTTTTCAACCACCTTTTGCTTCTTCTTTATCACTTCTTTAGTTTTGTGAGCCTTTTTAGCTAATTTTTTTGCTAGTTAATCATGTGAGATTTTGCTAAATCTCACGCGATTCAGAAGAAGACTGCGGTGTCTCCGATGTATTCATTTTTTTCCAGAGACGCATGTTGATGTGAATCTCGAGGCCTTTCCATAGAACTAGGAGAAACAGCTCAAAGAGCTAAATAACGCCCGTAATTTAGTGGTGCGGTGTTTTCGGGCCTGTTTGGTGAAGGCCTGGCAATGTGGGTAAGTGTCTATAACATGAGTGCCCGAGGCATAGTAGGCAGAACGAGTGTCCGTCCACGGGAGGGATTTTTGTACCACACCACTTACATTTCATAAAAGGTCCCTTAGGAGGTATTTTGAGAGAAAAATTAGTAAAGTTCGAGGAGGGACAAGATTGGGGGGGGGGGGGAGAAAGGAGATACTAACGATTTTTTAAAAAAGAATAGGTGAAGATATACGAAGAGAAACGATAGTATGAAAGGAGACACAAGTGTAGATCAAGACTCAGCTATGAAAACATTTATCCTGAGAGAAAAATAGAACGGTTCCAAAAACGCAGCCAGTCACAATGGCGATCGAAGAGGAACTGAGGGAAAGGGAGGGAGCTGCTCTAAGGAGCACGCGCAATGGGGGAGGGGCTCCCACCCAATTTTCCTCAGCTTTAGAACATTCTGAAATGGCCTCAGTGTAGGCGCAGAGCCCATGTGTGTGATGCACAGAGACCACGAAGAAGAATAAAATGATACATGGTGATATATGTGTGACTAAGGGTGCAATACTATGCATGTTTAGACAGAAAAAAGGCCCACAACTCCCAGCATGCCCCAGCCAGCCATGTGGGCAGGGAAATGGTGGGAGTTCTAGGACTTTTTTCCTGTCTAAACATGCATAGGATTGTGCCTTAAAACACTGTTTGGTTAAACGCAGCATTGAACTTATGAAGCTGCCTTATACAGAGTGAGAACACTGGTTCAACTAGCTCAGTGTTGTCTAATCTGATTTGTAGCACTTCTCCAAGGTTTTAGAAGTGATGAAAATATCAACCCTATGGCTGCTGTGAAAAAGGCAAATGCCATCTCAAGGATGATTAGGAAAGTAATCCAAAATGGAACTGCCAATATCAAAATCTTTTTATACAAATCTATGGTGTGACCATCTTTGGAATACTGTGCACAGTTCTGATCACTGCACCTCAAAAAGGATATTGTATATCTAGAAAAGGTGCAGTAAAGGGCAACCCAAATGATCAAGGTGTTGGGTGTTGAAAGAGATATATAATCCGTGTGCTAGCGTAGCCTGGCCTTCCACACACAGTAGCAGAGTAAATCTCCCACACAGCAGCAGCAGACCCTGTAAAAACTCAGCTTCTAACTTCTCCAGTTGCAGATTAATGCAGGACTCAGGAAACACTCTGTGACATCAACAGGTCTATTCTACCCGTTTATTTACTTATTCAAAGTAAGCACTACAGAGTATACATTCCCTAGTTACAGTCCATGTGCAGAGTATAAATGCATAGCAAGCATTAGTCCAGTGGAGAGAAGTGGAACTTCACCCCACCAATGTAAAGCGTTACATTGTTGCAGTTGCAAGAACAAAAGAAGAACAACAAGAACACAGCTAAAGTTCTTCCCCTTAAAATGGCTTCTGTCTGAAACAGTTCACTACGTCAGAGAAAAACAAACACGTGACAGTTGGTTTGTTAAGTTCTTGTTTCCCAGGCTTGAGTCCTGCCTGCAGACATAACAGAACTGCCCGTGACAGCCAATTTGTTCCCAAACATGTATAAACAAATGCTCACAGTTTGTTGCTGATAATACATCACAACATTCCCCCCTCAAACTGAGTGTCATTTGTTTAATGTTTACCTAACGAGGTCTAGTGCTAACATTAGCATCCTATGTCTTGCTGCAGGCAAGGGTTTAGTGAAGAGATCTGCCACCGTGTCCCCTGTTGCACAGTAAGTGAGTTTTACCCAATCTTTCAGAACACAGTCCCAGATGTGGACTTCCTGTCTGTTGCAGAAGCCCAATCAGCATCTGTGTACACACAAAAACCTCCCTCTGTGTGTGTTGACAATTTCAGTTTGCAATTCATGGATCCTTTCAAATGTGTGAACACACGCTTTACAGCGAGCCAATCATAATTAGAAGGTTTCTGCATTTTCCTGCTAAGTATGTTTACACCATTGCTGATGTCAGGCCTACTCCCATTTGCCAAATACAACAGGCTTCCAATAACACTCTGATATTTGCCAATATTATTGAACTCAGTGTTATCTGTGTGTTTTTGATATTCAAGAGTCATTGGAGTTGTAACTGGGTTACAATCCTCCATCCCATGATTCTTCAGCAATTTCTGGATTTTCCCACTTTGGTCACTCCAGAAAGATCCCCCCCCCCCCATCCTGGGATAGTTGCATTCCAAGATAGTGTTTAACCAAACCAAGATCTTTCAGTTCTTGCAATAAGTGTGCTTGCAAATCTTTTGCAAATGTGTCTTTCTGACCAGCTGATTCTGTGACCATTAAAAGATCATCTACAAATACCAGTAGAAAAACCCACTGCCCCAATTCTGTGTGACATGTGTACAGACAGTGATCAGCTTTGCTTTATTTGAATCCCAAACTAATCAAAACACTGTCCAGTTTTTTGTTCCAGCAGCATGCTGCCTGCTTTAACCCATATATGGATTTAAGAAGCCCACAAACAAGGCCAGGATTTTCTACAAAACCTTGTGGTTGCACCATGTAGATTTCTTCCTGTAAATCACCATATAGAAAAGCAGTTTTCACATCAAAATGAAAAACCTTCATTTGTTTCTCTGCTGCAATTTTCAACAACCATCTGACAGTTGTTGTTGGAGCAAACACAGTATCATAGTCCACTCCATGCTTTTGTGCAAACCCCCGTGCCACCAATCTTGCCCTGTACCTTTCCACCTGCCCTTTGTCAATTTGTTTCACCTTGTACACCCATTTACAGGTGATGGCTTTGCGCCCCACAGGCAAAGGTACTAGACCCCATGTTTTGTCTACATGCATGGCATCGATTTCATCCTGCATGGCTTCAAACCAATCTTTTCTCACTTCTGGTTCCATGCTTTGGATTTCCTCAAAATTCTGGGTTTAAGAGCTACTTTAAGAGCTCTATGTGCAACCGTCTGAGCACTTTGGAATTCATCCTGATATCTAACAGGTGTTTTACGTTCCCTGGTTGAACACCTCAGAGATGGCTCACCTCCCTCCTGTGCCTCAGATATCTGTTCAGCGGCCTGTTCTGTTTCAGAACCATCCAGCTGTGTCTCAGCCATTGAATGCATTGGCAAAGCCACCAGCTGTTGCTTTTCATGTGTTTGTTCATGAAAAATCACATCCGTGCTCAGAATTACCTTGTTGTGTTTTGGTGACCACAACCTGTAACCTTTCGTTTGTCCATCATACCCCAGCAGAAAACATTCAAAGCTTCTAGGAGACAGCTTTGTTCTATTTTGAGCTTGTATATGAACAAAACATTTACACCCAAAAACTTGCACGTGTGCTATTTTTGGCTTCCTTCCATGAAACATTTCATACGGAGTCTTCCCAGTTGTAGCATTTGGCAATCTGTTCAACAAATAGTTTGCATTTGAAAGTGCTTCACCCCAGAAACGGTTTCCCAAACCTGAGTCAGCCAATTCAGCCCTCATCATGTCCTGGAGTGTTCTGTTGCACCTTTCAGCCACACCATTCTGGAAAGGAGAGTTGGCGACTGTCACCTTGTGCCCTATCCCCTCATCCACCAAAAATTTCTTGAATTTGGTACTCATGTACTCACCCCCACCATCTGTCAATAATTCAGCTATGGGGTACCGTTTGCAGCCCATATGACAAAAGCTGTGAATTTTTCAAATACTTCACTTTTGTGCTTTAACAAATACACAAAGCCAAACCTGCTATAATCATCCGTTATAGTCAAGTAATACCTGTTGCCCCCCTGGCTTGATTCAAAAGGACCTGCAACATCAGAGTGCAGCAATTAAAAAATCCTTGTGCTTACTCTATCACTGTGCTTCTGAATGTTAGTTCTGTGTGACTTAGCCTGACTGCACACTTCACATTCCACATAATTAGAACAAGGTTTCATTTTCATGTCCTCACACAGACCTGGCATTTTCTCAATGCTTCTGTAGTTAGCATGCCCAAACCTTTTGTGATACAAGTGAATACAATCATCATCATCATGTTTTACAATTTGCATATTTCATACTCTCATCATTTGTTACAAATGGATTGATAACAGAGAATTTTGCAAATCACCTTTAGCACAGATTGTTTCATCACTTTTTATCACACATGCATCATCAGAAAAACACACCTCGTATCCAGAACGAGTAAGCTGTGAAATACTCATAAGATTTGAATCCAATTTAGGCACAAGCAACCAGAGATTTGAAAAACAGCTCTGTTACTTGTCATGTGACTGGAAGCAAGAGAATCAAGAACCCACATGTCAGAACAAACCCCCACCCTTGCAATCAAACTTTTCCCAGTATTAACTGCTTCATCAGATGAGGTGGCCGCTGGCTGCTTGGGTGTAAATTTCTTCTTCCCTTTACATTCGTGTTTCAAGTGCTCTGTTGAACCACAATTAAAGCACTTCCGCGCCTTGAAAGCAGTGGCATTTGTAATATCTCCCTGGCTGGAAGAGGTCCCCGCCTGGCCTTCAGAAGATTTACACCAGCATTGTTTTTCTTCCCTTGGCGTTTCTCCTTTCTGCTAACTCCACAGGCCATAGCCCAGCCTGAAGCAGAAAAGCTGCACTTTGTAATTCCACAAAGTTTAATTCGAATCTGTTAATTTCTCCACTAACTGTGGAGGCAGAGGCTGTACTGCCGCCATTACACCGGCCGTGGGAGCTTCCTCCTCTGAGCCAGAAGACGCAGCCTCGCCCTCGGATTCAGCCTCCGAGCTGTTTGTATCTGCTGGAATGTCCTCCCCCTTCTCCCTCTTACCGATTGCTGGTACAGGATCAGGAGTTGGTTCCTCTTTGATGTCTTCCTTTGCCATCAATCACTGCATTCCATCGGAGCTCATAGCTGTAGCCAAAGCCGAGTCTGGGAACGGGTCAGGGACTGGGCCCATAACCCTGTTGGTGTTGAAAGAGATTTATAATCCGTGTGCTAGCGTAGCCTGGCCTTCCACACACAGTAGCAGAGTAAATCTCCCACACAGTAGTAGCAGACCCTGTAAAAACTCAGCTTCTAACTTCTCCAGTTGCAGATTAATGCAGGACTCAGGAAACACTCTGTGACATCAACAGGTCTATTCTACCCGTTTATTTACTTATTCAAAGTAAGCACTACAGAGTATACATTCCCTAGTTACAGTCCATGTGCAGAGTATAAATGCATAGCAAGCATTAGTCCAGTGGAGAGAAGTGGAACTTCACCCCACCAATGTAAAGCGTTACATTGTTGCAGTTGCAAGAACAAAAGAAGAACAACAAGAACACAGCTAAAGTTCTTCCCCTTAAAATGGCTTCTGTCCGAAACAGTTCACTACTTCAGAGAAAAACAAACACGTGACAGTTGGTTTGTTAAGTTCCCACTGATCTTGTTTCCCAGGCTTGAGTCCTGCCTGCAGACATAACAGAACTGCCCGTGACAGCCAATTTGTTCCCAAACATGTATAAACAAATGCTCACAGTTTGTTGCTGATAATACATCACAACACAAGGGGCTGGAGTAACTGCCCTATGAGGAAAGGTCGTAACGTTTGGGGCTTCTAAACTTAGAAAAAAGATGAGTAAGGGGGTACATGACAGAGGTATGTAAAGTTATGCATGGTGTGGAGAAATAATAATAGAAGCCAAGATCTTCCAAAAAAGCTGAACGGTGGGAGATTGAGGACAGACAAAACGAAGTACTTCACATAGTGCCTAGTTAAACTCTGAAATTCAGTACCACAAGATGTAGTGATGGTCACCAACTTGGAAGGATTTAAAAGGGGATTAGACAAAATTATGGAGGATAAGGCTATCAATGGCTACTATTTGTGTTGGCTATACATTTTGTGAAGGACTGCCAACCGGTCCTTTCCTCAAGACGAGAGATAAAAAGTGCAAAACTGCCTGCCTTAGCTCTGCCGTCTTGACACTGATTCTCTCAGGGCTCTGCCCTTGGTCTATACACTGGATTTAGCACTGAACCATAGAGGAACCACTAACACAGTGTGGGGTAAAACCAGGAAAGTTTATTTAAGGTAAACAGATTACAATAAAAGGTGGGGAATGAGGGAAGGGGGAAAAGGTGGGGGGAGACACTTTGGTATACACAAGTAGATACAAAACCACAAAACTAGTTCCTTTACTATATAAACACCCAGGCACTTACTCTTTGCCTGGGGGTTGGTCTTCTTAGGGCTTGCTCCTTCGCATCCAGACAACAACAAAACCCAAAAGTCACAGCTGGCAGTATTGATTCTCCCCCACCCCCCACCCCTCTTTTCCGTAGCTTGGCTGTCCTTGGCCAATCAGGATGAGCTTCATCTGGGCTAGGCAGGGGAGGGGTGGCTCTTGATCATGACTAAAGTGCTTGGGGAAACATTTGCATGTGAATACCTGGGGCACAGGGACATCAAAGGGAAACTATGCACATTTGCAAGAGACTCTGACGCCTAGAGTCTTCAGAGGAACTGTGTACATTTGCATGAGGCCCCTAGCCTCCAGCTGGGATTACACTTGTTTACACGTGTGTGTGTGTGTGTGTGTGTGTGGTGGTGGAAAAGGGTTGGCTTTTCTTCACACATTTCCTCCAATATCAGAGGCAGTATGCCTCTCAATACCAGTTGCTGGGGAACACAAACAGGAGGGTGCTATTGTACTCATGACCTACTTGTGGGCTTCCTACAGGAATCTGGTTGGCCACTATGGGAACAGAATGCTGGACTAGGTAGGCCTTTGGTCTGATCCAGCATGGCTCTTCTTACATTCTTAACATAAAAGCTGAAGCTGTGGTAAGCTCCAAAATGAAGGGCGGTGGCAAAGATACTTTGATTTATCCCTGACCTCATGCTGCATTTCAAAAATGCTGCACGAGGTAAGGGACAAGACCAACTAGACTGCCTAAAATTACTCAGCCCTATCTATGGAGAAAACAATCCTAAATTTATTCATTACATAACATATGAGGAAGTAAAAACAACCAATGCAGCAACTGGATGATGGAAGAAAACCATTTATTCCTACTTTTTGCTCCCTATTCTTTAACCAGTTACTGATCCATAAGAGGACCTGCCCTCTTATCCAATGACTGCTACATTTTCTCAAGAGGCCACTGGTGAGAGCCAGAAGGAAATGCATCTTTACACAGCACATACTGAAACTATGGAATTCACTTCCCCAAAATGTAGTGATGACCACAGATGGCTTTAAAAGAGGATTAGACAAGTCAAGGAGAATGCAGCTTTCAATGGCTATATACTGCCTCCAGGATCAATTGCTGCAAAGCAACAGCGGGAGAGGTCTATTGCCCTCATGTCCTACTTTTGAGCTTCCCATAAGCATCTGGCCTGCCATTCTGGGAAACAGGTATGATTCAGCAGAGCTCTTCTTATGTTCTTAACATAAAAGTTCAAGCTGTGGTAAGCAGCAGTGTAGATAATATTTAAAGCAAAATGCTGTGACGTTAACACCTATAAGTTATCTGGTATAAAAATTGGAAAACTGAATTAAATACGTTTTAAAAATATAAATCTATACAGACCTTCCAGTAGTCAGATTGTAAACTGTAGTACCTCTGGTATGCAGATAATGCTGGAATGGAAAGAACATTTTTTAGAAACTAGTTTTGTAATGACGACAAAAACCTAATCTGCTCAGTGATTGCTGACAGGAATCCACAAAGAAGCATTATGCCTGTGGGCACTGCACACCCACCCACCAGTGCAATATACACTTGGCCCCTCAACATACATTCTATCCATCAGACATCCTGCTGCTACTATCATTACACAACTGAGTCCCTCCTCTCCCAAGGGGAGAGATTCTACCTGACTACAGGACAGTTTTTTGGGGTGGGGAGGGGTTGAGGCACCACATCACTAAAAAGAGACTGAAAACAGAAAAACTGTTGGTTCCACATGCACAACTGGATGATTCTGAGTGGCATGGCTGATGGAAAGAATTCTGCTCAGCCTCAACACATATTGGAGAGGTGAGAGAAAGGCTGAATGGCATATGAGTGAAGTGAGCATTCTACACATCTAACCCTAGTCTGTGCGTCAGGCTCACATTTGATAATGCAACCTGAAGAGTTTGCAGTTCTATTTTAAAGGAAAATAAACAGCATTATATGAAAATGTGTAATGCATGTTTGCATTTCTGAACATGTACAGAGTGTTAAATGAAGTTGATACATAAAAAAATGAGACCGCACAGAGCATAAAAATGATTGCAAAGAGATTTGGACAAGTGATTGTTAATTTGATGGGAACATAAATTTGAAAAACTGCCTAACATTCTTGTGGAGAGAAAGCCTAGTCACACATTTTTTCGTTCTGAACCTTAGCACACTTTTTTCCTTCCCGTTGCCCACCCAGCTCCCCTCCATCTGCCTGCATAATCCCCACCCTAGGCAGGAGACAGTTCTGAGCAGACCAGTTTTACATAGCTACATCTGCATTCACTTCAATAGGGCACAATTACATTTACCCCCAAAGAAGTGCCAAACAGGTATGAGGGGCGCAGTCTCAAAGAGCTGCAAAGTGTCCCCAAATACCAAAAAGGCACCACAGCCCCGCTGGGCGGAACCAGCCCAACTTGTCACCGAAAAAGGGGAGGGGTGAGGAAGGGGGTAAAAAGGGAACATCTCGTCAGCCAGAGTTGTTGGAAGCATGGTGCAGGAATGCGCAGATCAGGTCCCTGACTCCAGTCAGAGACAAAGCTCAACCAACCCCAGACGCGGCGTCCGGAGACCGGTGGCCCAATCGGCAAAGCTAGCATAGCAAGTTAGATTCTTTGGTGTCAATACTGCTCTATATTTTGCAAGCCTGTTGCCCTGTATAAAATCTGCTGCAGACCGTATGTGTATTGGAATACCACGCTCAGTTAAGTTTTATGGACTCTTCTGTTGACAGTGTAAAATTCCTAGTAGTCTATTAGTTCCGCTCCATTAAAGGTGATATAAACATAGCCCGGCTCACGAGAGCCGCGTAAAAGGTATTCTTTCCATGCCGGTTAACCCTTTAACTCCTGAACTCACGCAAAGGACCAGTGGCGGTCCTCTACAATTCTCATAAAATGTATTTTGAGAAAAGCTGTTTTCCAGACTGAAGAGACAAAATTTCCAAGGGAGGAACTGACCATACAAAAAGAAGGAAAGGATACAGAGGAAAACTAGAGGGCATGAAGCTGGAAAAGGATGAAAGGTGGAAGTGTTTTACATCTAAGAAAAAATACATAATTTTGAAGAGGTTTTAAATACAGTAAGAAAAAAATCAAGCCAAGGCAAAAGCATATATATATTTAGAAATTAAGAAGCATTTTACATAGAGTAATCAATATAAAGCAATGTTTGAAATAAAAAGATGAAAATCATGATTTTTTTCAACCCTGCCAGCAACAAAATGTTGTTGTGTATCCCCAGTTCCAAACAGGAATGCTCCTGTTCGGGGCTCCAGCTTCCTAGAACAGGAATTTTATAGCACTGACCAGGGCAGGGAAGTAAAGGGGGTTTCAGGATAGAGAAAAGAAAAATGACACAGCTTTTCTTTCATTTCCATCATAAATTATTAGAGACTCAAGCATGAAATCCCCCTCTGTAACTTACTTCCATAACAGTCTTCTGAAGCCTTCATTCATTGTGGTATACCAGCACCAAATCTGAGCACTTTATTGCTATACAGCAGAGCAGCAGGGAGGTGTATGGAGAAAGGAAAAAGGTATCCTTTTTTCTTTCCGCCCTCCTGAAATCTTCCCAGATAGTACAGAGAAGATTTTAACTTCACAGTGCATTATCGCCCCACCCCAATGGCCACTCAAGCAGGCCAATCCCCTCCCCTGGACTCACTCAACACTGAGTAGGTCTTAAAAGCTAAAGAAAATGGGACCTAAAGAACAAGGGATGTTTTGCTTCTTTTTTATTGATATACTTTTTCGTACGTGGAGAGTTCTTTGGGTATGCAGAAAACAGTACCTTATTTTTGGAGAGCCCTATTTTGTTGCAAAACAGATGAGCATCATACTCACAAGTTCAATATTAGAAGGATTGATTATTATTAATAAACAGACATGCTCACAAATGGGAGTGTGTCTGATTTGTAACTTAACCATTAAAAACAGATTAAAGAGACTTTGTCCAAATTCACCCTAGCACTAGGGTAAAGTATTAATACAGTAACAAGAACATTCGATTTATAACTGAACTCCCAGCTGTAGCTTCCTATGTTATTCATCCTTATATTTTGCTAACTGCATTCATGAGTCCCTACATAACTGACCAATACTATGTACTGTGGCTTTTGGATTTTTTCTAATACATCAACACAGCTACCTAAGATTTATGTATCTTTTCTTCGGTCTCCCTCTATAGAAAAAGTATCTGAAGTATCTGTACTGTCATTCCAGCTCTCAACGTATGTTGTATGCTCCAAGGCTTCAATCAAGTGAATGCTATGAGTGCAGCTGGTGCATCCAGAGTCAACAACATGACTTGTTTATGCACATACATTATCGTATTTCAAGACTATAATCTCTTCTTCATAATAAATATGATTTCTAGTCATTATTTAGGATCGTCTTTGTTCTTTAACATATAAATACAGTATGTATAGAATACGTTTCTTCATTTGTACACCTCACCGTCTAACATTAAATGCATTTATTTATTTATTTATTATATTTATACCCCGCCTTTTTTCCTTCAAGGAACCCAAGGCGGCTTACATAATCATCCTCCTCCTCTCCATTTTATCCTCACAACAACCCTGTGAGGTAGGTTAGGCTGTCAGTGACTGGCCCAAAGTCACCCAGTGAGTTTCATGGCCGAGCGGGGACTAGAACCCAGATCTCCCGAGTCCCAGTCCAACACTCTCACCACTACGCCAAAACTAATTTCCAGGGTATGCTGAACAGAAATTATCTGCAATCCAAAATATCCATGATACATTTTTAATTCTTAAAATGTAAAAGTAACCAAGTAACCACAAAAGAAAGTTCCTTTTAAACTTTCTTTTCAGAAAGAAAAGAACATTTTCAGAAGTGTTACATTCCCTTACGGTATTCTTCTAGATGTTTTATTAGTGGGATCCAGAGGACTTTGAAGGAAGCTCTCCTGAGTGCAACAGGCCTTTTGAGGTATTCCTACCAAAGTCATCCTAAAAGCCACTGGTAAAAGTCAGGGAATTCTTTGTAGAATTCAGTGCGGTGGGAAAGACCTCGGTTGAAAGTGGAAGCCCCACTGCATGTAGGAAACACTTGGAATCCCAAGCAAAGACTACGGAAAAGAAATGATAATGGACTCACCTTTTGGATAATCCTCCAATAAGAGGTTGAAGTGACCTAACTGGCAAAAGAAATCAGATTCAACTTTTCCTTCTGCTTTCAATATTAGCGATTCATAGCAGCCAACAGCCTGGAAAAAAAGAGGACACACTTTATAATATACTACGTACGTAAATATATTTTACAGGCACTTTACATCTATTTTAAGGCATCACTTATGGCTGACTTTACCTTTATACTAAAGCTAAATAACAATGAAATGTTTACAACAGTATACTATTTAACTTTTGTTTTGGGAAAATGAACAAGTCCTGATTGTACAACAGTGTACATATCATGGTACTTAATTTTCATTTTAAAAGCAGAATTTTTTTCCTGCTCTGGTCTATTCCTCTTGTTCATGCTTACAATGAAGTGATGGAAGCATACACTGCAGCAATTGTTAAGATTATATTCTGATCTAATCTACTCAGACATAATAAAAAGGCTTATTTGCTCATAAAAGCTATTTTGTAATGGATGGAATTACGATTGAAGCATTAAATACATACTTTAGAATAAAATACAATATTGTGGTGGTATAACATGCTACACGAACTAAGAAAATTTAAATTATGAATCAACTAACTTCAGGTCCATCAATTTGAGAGGTGTCCTCCCCCAGCACTGCTCAACTAGAGATATGAAGATCCGGGGGGGGGGGGGGGACAGGAAAAAAAATTGGGGGGAAACTTGGGGGAGGGGCTTTCTGTTTCTTTCCAAGGCCTTTTTTGTTTTGTGACCCAAAAAATGGAAAAATTTCAGATTATGAAATATTTTCTTTTAGAACGAGGAATAAAATGTTTAAGACAAGGTGTTCATATACTGCTACCCAGCCATTAATCCCCAAAACTGATTTCTAAAAACAACATAAAATAAAACTAGAAATGTAAAATTTCTGGAAATTTTGAAGCCATAAGGAAAATATGTTTTTTTTAATCCCCTCGGTAAGATTCTCAGCATAGTTATTTCTTCCATTCCTTGTTATGATTATTGGGCGAATGAATCATTTACTGATGGTCATTTAGGGATGTTCCAAGTCATGTTCAATTTCCCACATGTGACTAGAGTCACCATATCATTGTATGTCAAGAAAATGTGCATTCTACACAGTTTGGATTTTATTCTATAGAGTCATGTGTTTCTGGGCTTGATCTGGTTGGATGCTGTAGCAGTCAATTGATGAAGTTCTAAAAATCTCATGTGAGGGAAACACTGTAGGTTATCCCACCACTATCATCAAATGCAACAGAACAAAATGTGAGTTATCTCACCTATGTTTCTTTTTTATACATAAAAAAGTTGAGGCTTGGGTCTATGGAAGTTACTGCCACCATTCTTAATAAATCTCAAATAGACCTTGCTGTTAGGAAATGCTGCCTCAGCTATAAAACCTTTAACCACGGCCACAAAAATAAACCCTCTATACATAAAAGGAACTCAGTAATTTGGTTCCTATGGTGCAAGGATGGGATTGATGCTACTACTTGAAACAACCTTTCAAACTGAACAAAAATTAACATGTTTATTAAGGGGGCTTATTTACAAAAGGGAATACATTGTCACTCCTCAAATAACAGCTTCAGATTGCTTAAAGGTTTTTAAATTAAATATGTTTGGTTTCCATTCCTAATGGCGAAGAGAGTTTTCCCCAGCAAAATAAGCTGCCAATAGCTTTTCATTCACACTAGATTTTCCTCAATGCTACCCCAAACAATTCCTCACAAACAGGAACAAATGCTGTGTATCAGTTTTCCTCTGCCTCTAGCTCTTCCTACTTCTTCTGGTTTCTAGAATGATCCAGATGCTTCAGGGATTGCTTCCTGAAATTCCCTCTGTTTAGGAATAAAATTAAATGCATTATGAATAGCTTGGTTTGCTCATAAAATTATTATGTTTGGTCTATTACAGTTAAAAGTATAGTTTATTCAGACAATAATTACGCATTTACTGAATTTACTTTTAAATGTTTTTAATTTTAATGATAATTTTATGAGCAAACCAAGTTATACATAATACAATTTAGGGCGCAATCCTATGCATGTTTAGACAGAAAAAAGTCCTACAACTCCCAGCATTCCTAGCCAGCTGGGAGTTGTAGGACTTTTTTCTGTCTAAACATGCATAGGATTGTGCCCTTAAGTACCTAGACTAACAAAGTCACGTCAGACCTGTAAAAAATACTAAAATAAAATAAAGTAGAACAGGCCTGTGGCTTACGCTGGCTCAGCTTGTCTGAGCATGGAAAGCAAAGTAGGGTCAAGCCTGTTTATTGCTTGGATGGGAGACCCCTCCTCTAGTTTCCTGCATTGAGCAGGGGGTTGGACTCGATAGCCTTGTAGGCTCCTTCCAACTCTATGATCTATGAAAGTATTGCGTATTTTTCAATCCCACCCCCTCCCCAATTTCCATTTCTTCCTTGGGGGGGAGATGGGAAAAACCATGTTTTCAAAATTTCCAGAAATTTTACATTACTTTACTCAACTGGTAACAGCAGTGGCTTTACTGCCAGACCAAGCAGGAAGATGCCCCCCCCCCCCATGCAAGGGAAGAAGAGGGGTATGGAAGAAAACCCAGGCTGCACCAACGTGCATGTACCAGCTTCCCAAGGCATGCATCCTGAACTTCTCTTCTTCCATTTCAGAAAAACATTTTGGTTGCAAAGAAAAAAAGCTTTGGAAGTATAGATAGTGAGAGAAAGGCTGCAAAACCAGGGAATGAGGGATTGAACAGAATTTAGGTTCTGCATCTTTGTCCTTTCCTATATCAGATCCTCCTCCCGCAGAAAAGAAATTTTTTGAAGACTTGCTTCCTGAAAGTATGCATGCTATTTTGCTAAATTTATTCTGAGCACTGAATACAGATTATGTTAGCACAGCATACAGTTAACCCCATTGATACTGGGAAAGTAACATTTTTCTTGCTTGGAAGATAGGGAAGAATTCAGGATTTTTTCCCGACTCACTAGATGCCTCCATGTAGCCTGCATTTTACAGTGCATTCCATTAAAACTAGCCTGTATGACTGTTGCTTTCACAAATGAAATGAAAAGAATCTAGAAATAAAAGGGAAGAGTACTACAGAAGACAGTTCACTTCCTTCCCTTTGTTTAAAGAGAGGGAAGCAATGCTTGAAGAATATAAGTTGGCAAAATGACCAGTGGCAGCTGCCTCATAGTGAGCACAATAACTAGAGTAGAGGAAGGAAGCAAACAAACAGGAATGACTGAAGAGAAAGCATTTGAGTCTGAAATATATAAAATAATTTGTGTTATTCTGCCACCTGCTTGCTCTTCACGGGCACTGAACTAAACACTAATTCCCTTATGACAGAACTTGCATTATGATCATTACGCTAGTTAACTTTTAAACTTATACAAACTTGGATGTTGTATTTGACAAAAATGCATCAAAGCTGTACAAAATATTTCTAAGTCTAACATAACCAATAGAATAATTGAAGAAAAGTGAGCTCTCTCTCAGTCCACATTTGTCTCTGCCCTTAAATGCAGCCAAGCACTGTGTCACACAATTCTCAATCTTTTCACTAACAAATGAAGACGATGGTAACAAACCACACCTTTAATCCAGCGATGTCTTTATTGGAATAACCTATCTCAGCCTTGTAATTAAGCCCTTAAAAAGTTACTAGTCCACACACATATACAAAACTTACTAGCCTGCTTTGGGGGAGGGGGCAGAAGAGGGTGAGAGAGCTGCATTTCTATTCTGGGTGTGAAGGAGGGCATCCTATCATCTAGCGGTAGGGTGGCTAAAAATAAATGTTTTCTATAAAATTAAAAATCAGATTTTAAAATTTTAAATCAGATTTTTAAATTGTCAATACTAAATTTATCTTAAATAATAGCTAGCTTAATATTTTAAAAAGTCTGGATATAAGCATGTTAGCCCAACAATTAAACTTGAAATTTAATCCGTGCCTTCTACCATATACATTTAAGTTAAAGGAGACTTTTCCATGTAAATGATCATTTCTCAGATATGAATATTTACACTCTACCTACCAAACACAGACATTTTATTTTCATCCAATGAAAATAAACTGATCTAGTCCACCTAGTAACTACCAGACTGTACTTCTATGTTATCAGTTATGGGTATTGCATTTTTCTTCGCTACTTTCCTTTTGTGAGGGTGGTGCTGGGCCAAAAGCAGAGTAAAGCAAAAAGTAACAACACTGGAAAGAAGAGAAGACAAAATTGGGCAGGTTCCTATATTGCCACAATTAACCTCACAAACTGTCATGGCTGCTGGTTGTAAAAAAAGACCCTATATGGGAATAATTTAAAGACAGTCACTCTACAAGTAAAAAAGGAAAACATACAAATATATACAAGACAAAGAGACAGAAGGCCTGGTTGTAAGAATTTAATGGTAAATAACACTCTATAGGAGCTGGTTGCCGATAAGGCGGCATTTGGCAGCAAATCGTGGGTTAATTAATTTACACATGCCACTTTAATTTCTGTAAACAGTCCCAAATCAGCCCAATCGACACAGGCAGTGTGTGTCCCTGGGAATCGTGGGTTAAATAACCCATGATTTGCCACCATGATGTGCAAACTGGATCAATATTTCATGTAAACTTAACAAGGTTTAATGGTCAGATCTGCACAATTGTTGAGGAAATCTGTGAAGCAGTATCAATGGGAAACTTAATTTAAATCAGCATTTTTTCTTGCTACTTAATTCATAATTTAAATCACCTTGATTCAAATAAATTCATCCTAGAGCCACTCCTGCAAAAACCTTCCTAGACCCTGATGATATTTCCAATTATCCGCCAGTCACAAGTATTTCCTTTAAAGTTCTTGAGCTGGGTAGTGTCTGTGCAAAGTCAGTTCCACTTGGATTAACAAATTTTCTGTACCCATATCAATTTGGTTCCTGGCCTAGTTTTGTCACCAAGACTGCTTTGGTTGCCCTGATAGATAACCAGTGCCAGGAGAAAGGACAGAAGAAGTTTGACCCTTCTAATTCTCCTGGATCATTCAGCAGCTTTCGAAAACCATAAACCACTGAGCAGAGCCTAAACGGATGATATAAGGGGTTCAATAATCTCGCTCATTACCCTCGGCTCGGTGAGAGAAAAAGCAGGGTTCTGGCAAACAAGATGAGCACCAGGATTCTTTCCAACCTGGAACTAAAGAGGAGAGGTGATAAATCTTCTCCTCCCCAGAACCAGCAAAGCCTGGAATTGTTTGAGCTCTGCCTTTGTGAGGTGCAAGGGAAGAGCCTTAAGCTGCCTCCACCTCTGGTCTCTGGACACTTGAGGCACATGGGTTTGCCTCTGTGCCCGACAGATACATGGAACACTGTCATGCATAGAGACAAAGCTAGCTACCGTGCCTCCACCTCTCTCTTCCAGCTGAGAGGTGGAGAGAGGAAAGAAGAGGCTGCTTACCTGTAACTGTGGTTCTTCGAGTGGTCATCTGTGCATTCACACATATGGGCTCTGTGCCTGCGCTGAGACTCTTCAGGAAACTTCTAAAGCTGAGGAGTTTTAGGCAGGAACCCTTCCCCCACCGTCCTACTGAGCATGCTCCTAGCGGGTTCCCATATATTCCCTCAGTTCCTTGAGACCACCTATTGTGGCCTCGGAACCGAGAGAATTCTCGGCACCATAACATCGATACAAAGGACTAAGGATGTGTGCGTGACTCGATTGGGGAGTGGAAGCGGGACGAACTCGTCCTGCTCGCCCCCCCCGAGACTTGCGGAACTTACCTTTCCCTGGCTCGGCACATCTCCCCAGAGAGGAGCCGGGGAGAGGTACTTCCGGGTCCCTGGCACTGCATTTTTCACATAAATACCACAGAAAACCACCTTAAAACAGCCACAATTTGCTATTCGCAGCCGTTTTAAGGTGGTTTTCTATGGTATTTATGTGAAAAATGCAGCACCGGGGACCCGGAAGTGACGTGACGGGTCCCGGCGCTGTGCCAGGAAGTGACGCAATGGGACCCTGGCGCTGTTTTTCACATAAATACCATAGAAAACTACCTTAAAACAGCCACGAATAGCAAATCGTGGCCATTTTAAGGTGGTTTTCTATGGTATTTAAGTGAAAAATGCAGTGCCGGGGTCCCGTCGCGTCACTTACTGGCACAGCACCGGGAACCATCACATCACTTCCAGGCTCCACAAAGTCCGCTGCAGCCACGAGAGGTATTGAGCAGCGGGGGTGCTCGCTGAGCACCCGGCGAGCACAAAAAGAGGTACATGTACATCCCTACAAAAGGACTGACATCGGTACCGATGGTGAAAACTGCTTCAGGTAGCCCTATCAGGATTAACAGTGACACTGAAGCAGGGACGGTGGGTTGGTTGTGTGAATGCACAGATAACCACACGAAGAACCACAGTTACAGGTAAGCAACCTGTTCTTCTTCTTCTTCTTCGTGGTCTCTATGTATCACACCTATGGGTGATGTACCAAGCTGACTTGCTGGTGGAGGGTCGGTGTCATCAGAGTGAGATGGAAGAAAAGACAGCCCTCTCAAAGGCGCAGTCTGAACAACCCCGGATGAACTCGCCACTCCGGATGCTGTGCCTGAAGGCTCAGTGCCTGAGCCATCCTCTGGATTCTCTCAGAGAACTGGCCACGATCTTCTGACAGCGAGTCTTGGTCTCTGGAGGACACCAGTGGGTCCGGAAAGGGCTCCAAGATGGTTCTCGAGATGGAAGAGAGTGAGTGGGACTCGTAGTCCTCCGAAGAGGATGGCCTGGAGACTTTGCGAGGTGAAGAAGTTGGAGGCACAGACGTATGGAGGGAGGCTTCCTGAGGCTTTCGCAGCTGGACTGACACAGCTGCAGACTCTGGAGTAGGCTAACCTAAGGCAGACAACGGTTTCTGGCGAGGGCACTCTCTTGGACGAAAGGACTCTATCGAGGCCGAAGTGGGGGGCCTTGGCCCCAAGGTAAGTCCTCTCGATACCATGGAGAAGGCAGGTGGAAACGGCCAGGTCCATAATGGTACCAGTAATCGCCCCAGTGGTAGTATGGGTGAGGTGGTACAGACCAATCAGACCTTCCCTCCCAATTGACTGGGGGATCTGGAACGGAAGCAGTGTGGGGAGCGTCAGTCCCGAGATAGAGCTGGAGACAAGGCTGAACGCTCTTGCTGCTCATGCCAAGGCTCAGAGACAGGAACTCGAAGAGTGATTCATTCCCCAGCCAGGGATGCATCCCGAATTTCCCCTTCTGAGATGGATGTTGAAGGAGGCGGCATTGGTACAGTAGGAGGCTTCAGTACCGAGATCAAAGGGATGGCCTACGAGGCCGATACCAAAGACTCTTTCAAAGCCGATGGAGGAGAAGGAGGACAGTGGGCTGAAGCATCCAATTTAGAAGAGTCCTTAGACCTTCGGTGTTCCTTCTTTTCCTTACGTCTCTCGACATTCTCCTTGGCCTTTTCTGCCAACTTCTTGGCCTTAGTGATGGCAAGAGTGTGGCCAAGTGTTGGAGGGTCCATCACTACTTGCTGCAGATAAGGAGGAGGTGGTGGCTCAGCAGCGGGAGCAGCCATTGCTGCAAGAGGGTCAGAGGCATCCACCACCTTCAGAGCCCTGTGTGCCTTCAGGCGGTCTGCACGGTGCCTTCTTGCCTGCTTGGTAAATGCTTGGCAGTGGAGTCACATATCCACTACGTGCCCATCATCTAAGCAAAAAAGGCAAAGCGAGCGGCTATCGGTAGGTGGAAGCTTGCAACCGCAGTGGGTGCACTTGTGGAAGGCCACCTTGAAGGGCAACAGCTTTGGAAAAGCCTGCACGGCAAATCCAGAGAGGATAGACAAATAAACAAAGAAAAAACTAAAATAGATAGAAAGAACAACGATAGGAGAGATAAAGGCAGAATAAAAGAGATCGGATTTTCCTCAGTTAGAACAAGTGAAGGAGAAGTTCCCAAAGCGTCCAGCTTTGGGAACAATGGCAGTCGAAGAGGAACTGAGGGAATAGGCGGGAACCCACTAGGAGCATGCTCAGTAGGACGGAGGATTAAAGTTCCCACCTAAAACTTCTCAACTTTAGAAGTTTCCTGAAGAGTCTCAGTGCAGGCGCAGAGCCTATATGTGTGATGCACAGGGACCACGAAGAAGAACAGAGGTGTGTGGGCCTCCCTGTGGATCTACAGACACTCTTCGCCCATCAGGTGCAGAGGAAGAGCAAGCTGATACAGCTCCACCTCTCCCTTCTACCTTGGGAAGGAGACAGAGGCACATGGGCTTGCCTCTGCACCGAAAAGACTCAACAAGTGCTGGTTGTGCAGAGACAGAGCAAGCCAACATGCTTCGGCCTCTCCCTTCCAGCTCACAGCTGGAGGGGGGAGTCAAAAGTGTGTGGGCTTGCTATGTACCCGATGGACACTCTGAGATAGGAGCACTCATTGGCCACAAAGGCAGAGCAAGCCTCTGCCCCCCTCCAGCTCAGAACTGTTGGGGAGCACAGGCTTATCTCCCCCCCATCCTCAGTTTTATGCTTAGAGCTGGAGAGAGAAGCAGATTTTCCTCTGACCTCATGCTGCATTTCAGAAAATATAACACAAAGACAGGGACAAGAGAAGTTATGAGGGTTTTTCAGAAAATGTTGAACTGGTAATTCAAAAGTAATGCTAAGGTAATTTGCATAGGGACATTTTAGTTTGCATCAGAACATTTTCTGATGTTCAAGAAAATGATCTAATTTAGTGTGTTTATTTTGCTTGCATTTGGTAAACAAAAAAAATTAAAAAGTGCCACATGTTAATTCCCCACCTTCCCATATTACTCCACAAGTATTTGACCTGAATTATTTGAAGGGGGGGGGGGAATGTAAAGCATGCTCCTATATACGTTTAGACAGAAAAAAGTCCTACAACTCCCAGCATCCCTCTAGCCAGCCATGCTAGCTGGGGAATGCTGAGAGTTGTAGGACTTTTTCCCTATCTAAATATGCATAAGACTGCACCCTTAATGTGATTTAATTTTTTTATTATTTAGACTTTTTACTGGAATACTTGTAAAAATTGAAAGACAATAGCATGTACTTCCCTTACATTGCTTAAACGTTAAGAAAAAAACAAAGGTACTGAAAATTGGCACACTAATAAATTTTAGCAACCCAAACAACGGTGCATGATATGCTGACAACCAGTGACAATCATCTGTTTCAACAGAGTTCAACTGAGGTTGTTGGGGCACCAACAGTACTGCTGTCACTACTTATTAGTTCCATTTCACACTGATATAGATATATATGGATTTCAATGACATGTGTGTATTCTTTCGTATACATGCTCAGGATAATCACCTAAAAAACATTAATTGCAACTCTGAAACTGCCTAATATGTTATTTGTGATTAGCATCCATTTATTATTAATGAACTGATGAAATTGATTTTTTCCTGTGAAAAAAATTAAGCACTGGAAAAAAAATCCAACCCACATCACTGGACAAGACCCTGCCCCTTGGGGGAGGAGGGTCTTAGGGATAACAAATTTGTTGGACCCTGGTGTTAAATATCTATATTATGATATGTAAATTATATTGTGTGTAAATATGTGGATGCCACGTGAAGGCAAATTGATATACTTAGTTCTTATGGAACTCAGGTATGCATAAAAATTTCCCAACAAGCACCTGAATTTAATAAATTAGGAATTTAATAAATTCCACTCCTCAAATATTGCCCAATTATGTTGTTGAGGCTCCACAGAGTATAGAATTCATGGGTGTAATCTGCAAAAGGGAACATAGTGGTAGAGGATTTAAGAAAAAATTAGAATCAATTTTCTTCCACCCTGGTGGCCACAACTTTAAGACTGCTGGGACTACTCCCTCTAGCAAGGAGGGATGTACAACCTCCTGGCCCCAGCCAACCAAACCGCTGCTGAAAGATAAAATGAACCAAGAGGGGGCAAGAACCAAGCATACAGGTGGTAGGTCATACCACTTGAAAAATCCTGTCAGCATCTTTGAGTCTCAACAAACTCTGCCAACCATACCTGATTCAATTGTATTTTGAGCAATACTGTAATTAAGGCAGCATCCAGGTCAGTGTGATCCACACTGGCCATGGTTCAAAAGAAGAATAGTGAAAATTGGAGAATAGGTTGCTGCTTCAGATTTACAAGGGAACAAGAATCTTCCTTCATTGCAATTAAGATTGTTGCAGGAGAAAATAGCAATTGCAATATCATTTATTCAGCCAGAAAGGCTACCATCAATGTCATCAGCTCTTCGGTGTCATAGTTTGAAAGGGCATTTGCAAATAATGAATGGGGGGAAATGCGCATTGCCATGAGATGAATGGGATTGGGAGCTTAAAGGGAAAACTTAATGACCACCACCAGAAAATCTCCTAAAAGTGTGTTTACATTATTTTAACTGTTTGCCTCTTTTTAATCTTGTTCTGTGAATCACTCAGAGCTCTGCTGCAGAGAACTACCAGCATGAGCTGAGCTGTGGGTGGATTATAGTCCTGAGGAGGAAAACATGTTTAGGGAACCACCAGCAGGTGCCACTTCTGTATTCTTGCTCTCCATCTGCTTAGCATTCCCACCTCTATGTTGCGATGGCCTCCAGAGGTGGAGTGACAGCCATAACCATGGTTTACCAAGTTGGATGATGATGATGATGATGATGATGATGATGATGATGATGATGATGATTTATTCAATTTATATCCCACCTATATACTATTACTCTAGGCGGCATACAAAATAGCAATCAATTAAACAGATAAATATACAATAAAAACATCTGTTAAACATAAAAACAGTATTAAAAATCCATAAAAATTCCATTAAAACAATAAAATTCCATAGTAATAAGATAGAATGTTATAAAAGGAAGGCCTGCTGAAATAACAAAGTCTTCAGTGCCTGCTTAAAGACATTCAAAGAAGTCAGCAGGTGTATTTCAAGTGGCAGGCCATTCCACAATTGCGGGGCAGCAACAGAGAAGAACCTCCAATGAGTAGCTGCCAGTCTCACATTAGGCAGCTGCGACAGATGGCCCTCCGAAGACCTTAAGTGGCAGGGTGGAAGACAGGGGAGGAGGCGCTCCCTAAGGTACCTTGGGCCTAGACCATGTAAGGCTTTAAAGGTAAGAACCAGCACTTTATACTTTGCCCGGAAGCAAATTGGCAGCCAGTGTAAAGATCTCATGGTAAACCATAATTAACACAAACCATGGTTAGCAAACCTACTTAAAACCATGGTTTCTGATTCTAGTTTGCTGGTTGATCAAAATCAGTTTTTCAATTCAGATGTCACACCAAACTTGATTACCTTTCTTTAACATTGGTTTGGTATGATGTCTGAATTGAGCTTCCGCTTTTAATATTCCATTTTTGGTTTGGGGGTTGTTGTTTTTTGGGTGAAATAGTAATATCAGCTCTTTTTATAAGAACTTTGGCTGGCGATATTGTTAATTTAATGGGTATTGGTTCTATGTTTGGGTATTGGTTCCATGTTTCATCATTAGTCACCACAATCAATACAGTCCTTTCCTCACCCAACAAATTCTCAAAGAAACTACACAGGTAGATTTGCACATATCAGAATTACTAAAGGCGCAATCTTATGGCCCTCCGACCTTGCCTGGGGGCCACAGGATTATTCGGAGTCCCAGCTCTAAGGTCCTGCGAGCTCGGAGCTTGGACTCCGAACGCCCAGCCCTCACTCCACACCCTCATAGCCAGTGTGGAAAGAACTGTGCTGGCTGCTTCCCTGAGATCACAAATCGGCCTCAGAGAGGAGAAAAGGGGGTGTGGCAGGGAGGAGGATGGGGCCAACGGCTTACACTATACCCAAATGGCACCCCAGCCTCCTTCCCTCCTCCTCCGAAGAGCTTCATCTAGACAGCCAAAAATGGCCGTCTAGATGAAATGCAGGGCACGAGGCAGCGGAGGTTGTCATCGCCATGCACTGGATACACATAAGCCTCTGAGTTTGGAGGCTCGCATGCACTGAGGGTGGGGGCAATAGTATAGTGCTCTAAGAGATAAAAGCAAGGTATATAGAATGCTAAAGTAACACAATTATTAAAGTATCTTTAAGATAGATATCCTTTTATTGGCTAAAAATCCAGGCCAATCTTTCCAAGATGCCTTGCTAAAGGGATTCAATAAATTATTTTGTATTATCAGGTTACAATTTATTTTGTAACCTAATAATTTAATAAAGTATCAGGTTACAAAATAAATTAAAAGAAATAAAGATTAAGAGAAACAAATCCTATACTAATAGGAACTAGATATTGTCAAACATCCTATAAACGTTCAGCATTCAATTTCACAATTCAGTGCAGTTCCAAGACTTCATCAGGACCATCAGCATTGTGGCTGATGGTCCTGCAGAGGAAGCACGAGCTGTCAGTACCACATCGGCTCCAAAGAGCAATCAGTCCCTACAGCAGGAGGTGTCATTATGGCCAAGCCAGATGAGACCACAGATTGCTCAGCAACTATTCACTCAGTTGCTAGGATCAGCCATTAGCTAGGTAGTTGGCCTTAGCATCCGTCATGAGCAGCCCTTGTTTCCAAAAGGGCATCCTAAGCTGAGATGACCTGTTGCTCCATGCCTACTTGTTAAAGCTCTAAAAGTTTTGGCAAGAGTCGACAAGACGGCCTTCTCCCAAGTACAAAAGATACACTGTGTACATCAGAGGGAGGGAAGGAACTTGCTTCCATAAGCAGAGCACTTGCAGAAAGAAGCTGCATTCAGAGCCATTGGCCCTAAGAGAGGTGTGAAAAACACCCTGAAACATGAAGTTAATGAAGAACCAAATAACTATAGAAAATGAATAGTCAACAGGAAATAAAACAGTATTGGAAGAAAAAGGGATTTTTTTGCCTAGATAGAGGTAAGGATCATTTCTAGTGATGCTACCGAAACAGCTGTCAAAAGGAATTGAGCAGCAAAGCAGGAGCTACACCCCCTTGAGTGTGCACACTGAGGGTGGGAGCAGGAAACCCAGCAAAACTCTAGCCTAGGTCTAGAACAGCCTTTCCCAACCTGGTGTCCTCTAGAGGTTTTGGAGTTCAACCCTCATCAGCTGTAGCCAGCATAGTCAAGGGTGAGGAACACAGGGAATTGTAGTCCAAAACATCTGGAGAGCACCAGGTTGGGGAGGATTGGTCTAGAAAGTTCCAAAATGAGGCTTTGCACAGATGCAGAACCCATATATGTGACTGCACTGAGAACTTGAAAAAGAACAGGCATATAACCCCTTCATTCAGTAGATAATCCAGGATAGAAGAAGCAGCTACAGAGCTCTTGGGGCATAAGTTGCTCTCCTTCAAGGCTGTTTAGACACCCTTGAAGCTGAGGACATTCACATTTCAGGACTCTTAGAATGTGAGCATCTACCCTCTTCTTCCAGGGGAAGACAAGACATGCACCTTTGTGTCCCTGGTGAGGTAGGGCTTTGAGAAAGGGTAACTGCAGTTGTTACAGGGTAAGAGTAAGGGGTGTGTAGTAAATGTTAAATGGGAAGCTACAAAATTACATATATATCTATCCAAAACTGAGATTTACTATGATATTTTTCCAGAAAGTAAATCCTGCACAGTTATACATGCTTATATCCCACTGAAATCAATGAGGTGTAAAGTATGCATAACTACAGCCAAGACTACAGCCAAAATAAAAATAGTATATTATGTTACTAACTGGTATACAGTTTTGCTATGTTTGAATGATGAAAAAAAATTCAATGAAGTCTGGGTGTTTTGGACTTGAAGAGGCAGCTTTCAGTGGACATTTGATTAAACCCATTTCAGGTGATGTATTCTATTGTATATTAAACTAGCTGTTGCCTGCGGCTTCGCTCGCGTGATGAAGAGTGACCGTGCCAAGTTTGGGGTAGATCCGTCAAAACGTGATGGAGCCTATGTGACGAGGCCCCACACACAACAGTCATTCAGTCAGTCATTTAAAAAGGTTCCCTCCCTTTTCACCCCCTTAGAGAACATTCTAAATGGCCTAGGGGAGATTTCCATACCCATTCCTACTGGCCCCTGCAGCAATTCATACGAACATTCTAAGTGTCATATGGGCTATTTGCATAACTGCTCCTATTGGCTCCTGCAGCAATCATGAGGTGAGGCCGATTTGCATAACTGCTCTCCTGTTGTTTTGCCCATAGGAGATATGAGAGTGGGGCAGTTTCCCCCACTTTTTCACCCCCTTAGGGACGGAATTTCCAAAATTCCTTCCTTAGTGGGTGTCTACGTCATAAAAACAATGTTCCTTCAAAATTTCACGTTCCTAGATTAAACGGTTTGAGCTGGGCGTTGATGAGTCAGTCAGTCAGGACTTCTTATTTTATATATATAGATTACGAAACAACACTCAAACGGTACAGGACATTGTGATAGATATTAGTATAAATGTGTTTAATATTAAATACATGGAGAAATGGTATACCAGTCACAACTAACCATGATCAGTCAATCAGTCAGTCAGGCGATCACTCGTGACCGAGTAAAATTGTCTTCCAGGATTAAAAAAAATTTTTTTTTACAAAAAGGAGATTTTAAAAGGAGGAAAATTCTAAAGAAAATTGTGTAGACTCTAGCGATGGGTCCGTAAGTGACTGTGGAGGCCAATTCTAGATCCACACAGCTTCCCACACTGAGGACACAGGTTACCAGATGGAAGATGGTCCTGTAAAGGATTCATTTGACGTGCTTTTCGCTTAGCACGTTTCTCCCTTTCACCTTGCACTCGGGCTTCTTCAAAGTCCATAGAACCTTTGTGAAAGGCCAACCTCCAGTTAGATTGTTCATGGGCCAGACCTTCCCAGTTTTTGATGTTTATATTGCATTTTTTTAGATTAGCCTTAAGAACATCTTTAAACCTCTTATATTGACCAGTCACGACTAACCATGATAGCGAGTAACACACTGTCTATGACATTTACTTCTGACAACTTTAGGGATTTAACAACTGAAGATCAACTTCAGGTTAACATTTGCAGCACCTAGCTGGCCTGTAACAAAAGAGAATGCAGAACAAGATGGGACATTGGTCTCACACACCATGGCAATCCTATGCTCATTACCCAACTGGCTCTCTGGAGGTGCCCCACAAGCTGGAGCCCAGTGGATATGACAGATGCCTGACGGTGGATTAGTTGAGTAGGTATGGTCAGGCTGTAGTTGCAGGGCCCTAGGTAACTTTAAGCAGATAATTTGCTCCAACACTTTGGAACTCAACTGAGGCCTTCTATCCCTATTGGGATAGGGACAGAAGGCCCCAGGCTCTGCCCCCGTAAGTAGTAGAGAGTCTTAAAGGGATCATCTGTAGCCCAGCCTTCCCCAACCAGATATTTGGACAACCTCCCATCATCCCTGACAATTGGTCACATGGGCTGGATTGATGGGAGTTGTAGTCCAAGACATGTGGAGGGCACCAGGCTGAGGAAGGCTGCTATAGACTCTCAGTCAGCTCTCAACTTGTGTGTTGTCTATATTGGTGAGCATTTCAGAGGGTGCTGTCTCTCAGGATCCCATTTCAGGGGGCTCAGGCTCAAGGGGCCCCTGGCTGACAGGCACTAGCTTAAGCCTAGTGCCATGGCCTGAGTCTGGGCCGAGAACCTGATCCAGCAGGTTCCTCCTCCTGTGCATCAGTTCTGGTTATAACATAAGGTAATAACCAGAAACACACAAATATTCTATAACTAAGCACTAAGAAACAAAACAATTTTATACAAATGCTTCTCCTGCAGGTGGCGTCGAGAGCACATAATGTAGGCCACATGCTGAAGCTAAGCAGGTATGAGCTGGGTCAGTGCTTGGATGGGTGACTGCCTGGGCTGCCCACATCTGTTCTCCTGCATTGAGCAGGGGGTGGACTCGATGGCCTTATAGGCCCCTTCCAACTCTACTATTCTATGATTCTATGCTTCAATATTAAACATGCTTTACATTAAAATCCTTATAGGACTACCGTAAAGGAAACTTACAAAAAGATTTTTGTTCCTGAAGGCCACTAAACCTACCTAACTGATGTGTAATACTTAAGGGTTTTTTATTTGTGGTTTGCATTGATTTTATTGTTTTATAATTGGTAACTTTTAAATGTTAGGTTACTGCTTTATTGTTCTGCAAACCACATGGAATATTATGTAGAAAACAGTATATAAATTATTAAACGGCTCAGGAGGCAAATTCACCACAGGTTCTTCTTCAACCTCTAATAAGCACCACCATCAAAATGCACGTGCAAAGCCTATTCAGCGTAGGCACAGACTTTGGTTGACTGACGGAAAATTGCCATTTAAAGAGAAACTGCAGCAGACTCGAGCATGAAGCTTATTAGGGCTAGAAAATAGAGTCAGAAGATCTACTGGGTATAAAGTCAGTCAGTCCTATCTACTGCTGGTATAACTGGTTACCTTGACCCTAGCTGTGACCACCATCTATCTAGACTTTGCTCTGCTTCTGAGTAGTGTATAGAAGCACATTCTTAGGGGCCAACTACTCTCAACAGTCCCTGTGCTCCAGCAGTCTTGCAGAGTTAGGACAATACCTAGCTTGGCTGAAAAGGTTCTGCATATTACCGTCTCTGAATTTAGTGTACTCAATAAAACATCCTAATAGTACCATACAAGTGAAGTGAAACAGTTCATTGAGAGCTTGAACTAATTTGAATAGAAAGGTGCTTCAGGAAAAGAACATCTTTTTACATTTGAGTTAGCATTTCTTCAATTCCCTGTATTATCTTTTTGACTTCTTAGGTTTGTTCTGAAAGAACTTGCATAAAATGCCTTTAAAAGATGTGCTTGCTAGGGTTATAAACGATAATGTTGGGCTTCTTGAATCATTACAACAATCTGCTGATGAATGTACTGCATTATAAATGCATTTCATTGAGTAAATACGGTATTGTGATTAAGCAACTAATTAAACAATAGCCAAATTCTATGAGCTGCTGCCCTAACAAATAAGTACAAGGATTGGCAAAGACTACAGTAATACCTTGGATTACGAGTAACCCGGTGTGCGAGCATTTTGAAAGACGAGCAAAAGTTTTGCAAAAATTTTGACTTGCTAAACGAGCGAGGTCTTGCAAAATGAGCACACCGGGTTACTCGCTGCCGCGTGGAGCCGCCCGGGAGTTGGCGCAGAGCAAGCGGCCGCGCCTGGCCTCCACGGCTCCCTGCCAGGGAGCTGGCAAAGCACTGCCAGCTCCCTGGCAGGGAGCTGTGTGGAGGCGCTCCCACCCTTTTCTTTTCCAGTGGAGGCTCGCTGAGGGGAGGGGAGCCGCCCACGCTGCCATCCCCGGTCCCATCACATCCTGAAGCGGCTCCCTTTTCTTTTCCAGCGGCGGCTCTGCTCTCCTCAGCGAGCCGCCCGCGCTGCCATCGGCGGTCCCGTCGCATCTGGAAGTGACACGACGGGACCGGCGGCGCGGGCGGCTCGCTGCGGAGAGCAGAGCCGCCGCTGGAAAAAAGGCTCCCTTTTCTTCGCCATGTGGCTCTTTTTTCTTTTCCAGCAGCGGCTCGCCTCCCCTCAGCGAGCCGCCCGCGCTGCCATCGGCGGTCCCGTCGCATCCGGAAGTGACACGACGGGACCGGCGGCGCAGGCGGCTCGCTGCGGAGAGGCGAGCCGCTGCTGGAAAAGCGGCTCCCTTTTCTTCTGCATGTGGCTCCTTTTTCTTTTCCAGCAGCGGCTCGCCTCCCCTCAGCGAGCCGCCCGCGCTGCCATCGCCGGTCCCGTCGCGTCATCTCCCCCCGGAAGTGACGCAATGGGACTGGCGATGGCGGCGCGGGCGGCTCGCTGAGGAGAGCAGAGCCGCCGCTGGAAAAGAAAAGGGAGCCGCTTCAGGATGTGATGGGACTGGGGATGGCAGCGTGGGCTGCTCACCTCCCCTCAGCGAGCCTCCACTGGAAAAGAAAAGGTAGGGAGAGGTGGGAGCGCCTCCACACAGCTCCCTGCCAGGGAGCTGGCAGTGCTTTGCTAGCTCCCTGGCAGGGAGCCGTGGAGGCCAGGTGCGGCCACTCCTCTGCTGGCGCCTCGCGCTGCTGCTTCCCTGCCTGGGAGCCGGCACGGCAGTGCGGGAGGCGCCCGCAGAGCGAGTGGAGGTGTGGCGCAGCGCAGCCGCTTGCTCTGCAGGTGCCTCGCGCTGTGGTGCCGGCTCCCAGGAATTCATTCCACAAGCATTTAATCACTGCTTTGCCTGCTCCCTCCATGGGGCTCCCTGCCAGGGAGCCGGCAAAGCAGTGATTAAATGGTTGTGGAATGAATCAGCAGAGTTCCCATTATTTCTAATGGGGAAACTCGCTTTGCTTTACGAGTATTTTGGATTACGAGCATGGGCCCGGAACGAATTATGCTCGTAATCCAGGAACGAATTATGCTCGTAATCCAAGGCATGACTGTACTCATATAAAGATGGGTGAGCTCTCCCAAGCTCATCAGATTAATTCAGAAATGATACAATTTTTAAGGGGGTAAATCAGAAGAAATATCATTTTTCCAAGCTAAACCAAACACCCACTGTTTCCACTAGCTCTTGCCTACCCCCCCCCCCCCACATGATGACCCAGAGAAGAGTTTGGGTGTTTGAAAAGTCCACCTCTCCTTTCAGGTAGGCTTTAATGGGTCCCCAAAGTTGTTCTCCAAGTAGGAGCTTGGAGAAATTTACAAATGTGTCTATTCTAATTGTGTAAGATCAGTATCACAGCTCATGGAATGCCAGTGCTGTCTTCTGAGCCAAAATAAATAAAATGCTGTATCAAACGCAATGATCAAGAGACAGGTAGTACCACAAAATAAGCTTGTGCTCACCTGCCTCAGTTTGGATGCTGCCCTAACTATGCTCACAGCTTCATGGATTTATAGGATTTGGAACTGAAGTGGATTTATTCATACCAGCTTGTACAATGGCACATATATATGAAAAAAATAACACCCTTTCAACTCCACAAAATTGAGATTTCTGAGTAATTATGCCTAATCAACTCAAATTGGTCCAACAAAGAGACTTATTCCCATTTTCTAGCTCATCCTCTGGCACCAACAGAGGAATACTTCATCTATTACTCTCCCTCTAAAATGGCATTGAGAATGAACTATGGAACTGTTATAATAGGCATATAAAATTTTGAATGCTAAAATGAAGAAATGAAATATGTACAAAAATAATTAACATTACATGAGTTTTCATTATTGCATAAATAATATACACAAAAATTAACTTTGTTTTAAATTAATGATCTCAACAACATACACAAATTTAATGGCTAGGAAGTAAATGGAGGGGAACTTTGCATCAATTAAAAGGCTGGGAAGTAGGTAAATGGAGGGGAAATGTGCATACTGGCATTAACTGCTCTGTTACTGCAGACGCACAAATTTCCCCTCCATTTACTTCCCAGCCATTAAATCTGTGTATATTTCCCAGTCTAAAAAAAATAACTGGCCAAAAACCTCAAAAAAACCCTTGGAGGGTGGCCAAACGGGATGGAGCAAATGGGGGCAAGGACCAACAGTGCTTACACCTGTGCCCCCCATGGGGCCCCATTCACTCCATGCCATGCAGCTGCATTCGAGGAGGGGGGGTTTAAATGTCAGGGAACTGTAGTAACCACAGCAGTAAGTGCTCAAAAAAGGAGTCGCAAAAAGGGAGGGGAGTTAGTATCTCCCCTTTCTGGAGTAGCTGGAGAGTTGGGGAAGTGTTGAAAAGGTGGAGGACACTGAGAAGTGTGAATTCCACACAAACTCCACACAGATATTGCCCCCCCCCTGCTTTGGTGCACTTACTCCTTGGCTCCCTTGCCCCAGAATTTTTGTGCTTCTGACTTGCGCTAATTGGTCCCTCCATTCCTTTACTATTATTTCTTTCCCAGTCCTTTGCAACTGTGCAGAAATTAGCCTGGTAGGCAGCCAGCCTCATCTTATCAATTTCCTTGTATGTTGCCTACTCCACTTCACTCCCTTTGACAGCTGAAACATGCAAGGAAATTGACCAGGCAAGACAACAGGTATCAGCCAGCTGTAAAAGCATACTTGCATAAGACCAAAACAAAAAACAAAACAAAACCCTACCCCTACAATCCCCTACCAAAAAAGAAAAGAAAAGTTAAACAAGCAAGGAGCATTCCATGTTACAGAAAGGGGCAACTAACAATTATCAGGGGAATAGTGCAACTCCCCTACA
This sequence comes from Shinisaurus crocodilurus, assembly GCA_021292165.1. Classification (NCBI taxonomy): domain Eukaryota; kingdom Metazoa; phylum Chordata; class Lepidosauria; order Squamata; family Shinisauridae; genus Shinisaurus; species Shinisaurus crocodilurus. Next base: position 213,328,085 of record CM037878.1, on the reverse strand, counting down.
AGAAAAGGTTACAGTGTTTGAGGCTTTTTAATTTAGAAAAAGGAGGACATGATAGAGGTGCATAAGATCACACACAGTGTAGAAAGTGAACTGAGATGTTTTTCTCCCTCTCTTATAATACTAGAACCCTGGATTGTCCAAGGAAGCTTAATTGTGGAAGATTCAGAACAGACAAAATGAAGTACCGGTACTTCTTTCACATGGCATACAATTATGGAATTCACTTCCACAGGATGTGGTGATGGCCATCAATTCAGAGAGCTTTAAAAGAGAATTAGATAAATTCATGGCGGATAAGGCAATCAGTAGCTATACTATGTCTAGGATCAGAGGCAGTGTGCCTCTGAATACCATTTGTTGAAAAACAACAGCAGGAAAGGGCTGCAGTCCTTGTGTCCTGCTTGTGGGCTTCTCATGGGCATCTGGTTGACCACCATGGGGAACAGGATGCTTGACTAGTTAGGCTTTTCATCTGACTCAGCAGGGCTGTTCTTATGTTATGTTCTTAGAGTTCTCCAACTGACAAACATCAGTTCCTACAAATTTAAGGAGCAATCTAGCAAACCCCTTTAGACATGCACAGGGGCTTGTATCTGTGCAGCAAGTCTTTTGTCCTCTTTCCTGCAAAACACCCTGCAAGTTTCTGTAGCACCTTTGATACAATGAGTGGTAGGCGCTGTTGGAAAAGACAAGACAGACATATCCAAATACTTCTTTAAATCAAAACTAATACCATCCACTTTATCCTGCCTAATTTAACCTTTTCCCTTTAATCTACAAACCCTCAGGTTTAAAAAAAAAACAGAGAGAACCAACAAAATTGGAAGCCATTTTACGTAATTAGGAATTAAAGTTACAAATAGAAAAATGTGTAATAAATTTGGCAACCTTTGGATCCTTCAGCATAGGTATTCTTGTAATTACACATGCCTGAAGTGAGTAAAAATTGCCTCCAGGCAACCAAGAATAACCCACAGCCTACACAAAGCACACAAATGTAGCAGCCACAATGTTCTGTTTCCCAGCTAGGGGAATGCAGCACTGCCATAACTGTTGCCTGTGTCTTCTTTAATCTGACAGAGTACAGTCGGACTGGAAACAACCATAGTGGTGAAATACAGCAGGGTGCAATGGCCTCTGCCAATATAGTCCCTTCTTCTGCTGCAGCAGCAAGTCCATTCAGAGAGTGAGTAAGACAGAGAAACAGACAAGCATTAACCAGAATGGAGGCAACACAAACCATGCCAGTTCCCTGCTAGGATTAGTTTGAATTCCAAAAGATAGGGAAGCAGCTGCAGGAGCTGCCACCTTAACTTTGCTTCATTTTCCCCTCCGGATATCTCCTACTCCATACCTTTCCATTCTTTCCCAAAAACACGTCTATATTTTTCTTTATTTCATCCCTAAGATATAACGCTACTTATTGCAAAATCTTCTGCTTAGCCCATACATCAAGATTCTGGGCAGCATCCAATGTTGGTCATCTGCTAGCGGAATGGAAACCATTAGTGGAATGGATTTCTCCTCCCCCTGCACACACCCTAAATCTGCTCCGGAGGCTTGGGGAACCCTCTGGAACAGATCTAGAGCACACGGGGAGCTACAGGGTGGAGGAGAGCAAGGGGAAGCCTCATTACACCAGTGGAAGTTGCGTAGCATATGCAGACATCTGCTCACACGACTGTGGATTCAACCCAGTTTCCCCTCTTCTCATCAGACAACAAAAGAAGAACAGATTAACTTGTATTTGCTCCATGCCAAAGACTCAGGGATGCTGACCAGCACAAATAGATGGCCGATAGAAGAAGCTGCTCAGCTTTGCTATAGTAAACCCCTTCCCCAAGGTCTTACAAGACTTCTATTCAGATTTCAGGCTACGGACGTGAGGCGCCCCTTGAAAATTTGTATTAGTGTTTGTTTTTGCTTCCTTCAAGATTTCTCAATGTCTCATCTAAGACCTCATTTCCATAATTGCCCGTACCAGGTGTGGGTTGCTGTGTTGTCCGAAGCCAGGAAGGTGGGCGGCAGGGGTGACTTCCAAACCACCCTGCAAACCATGGCTTTTTCTGGGGTGGTTTGGAAACTACCCCCACCATCCACCCTTGCCAGGTTCAGCCAACATGGCAACCTTTGCCCGGTGCCGGTAATTATGGAAATGAGACGGCGCACACAGTTCTTTTCCTTCTCCAATCGTGCAAACCTAGTCAATAAGTGAATATGGTTAACTGAATGTGTTGTGAACTGCTGCAGGATTTTAAAATGAGAAGCAGTATATAAATATTCTAAAATAAATAATAATGAAATAAAAATTGATTAGGGCTGTAAACTGATATATTTATTGTTTTGATAATAACTTTGAATCTTGCACTTGATTGGCAAAAGTAGTAGTCTTGCACTCAGTGATGGAAACACCTTTTAGAATGTTAGGGCAGCAAATGAAGACATTTAAAGATGCTTCTCATGGGCATCTGGTTGACCACCATGGGGAACAGGATGCTTGACTAGTTAGGCTTTTCATCTGACTCAGCAGGGCTGTTCTTATGTTATGTTCTTAGAGTTCTCCAACTGACAAACATCAGTTCCTACAAATTTAAGGAGCAATCTAGCAAACCCCTTTAGACATGCACAGGGGCTTGTATCTGTGCAGCAAGTCTTTTGTCCTCTTTCCTGCAAAACACCCTGCAAGTGTAAAAGAAAAGAAAAAAAGATTTGACGACAAGGGGTTTAATGGAAAGGAGTATTTATGTTTATTTATTTATTTTATTTATTTATTTCATTTATATACCGCCCCACAGCCGAAGCTCTCTGGGCGGTTCACAATACTTTATGCATAAAAACAATAAAAACATACAAAATAGTTTAAGAATTAAAAAACCAAATTTAAAAACACAGTTTAAAATAACAGTACAAAAACCAATAAAACTGAGCCTACAGGTGACAATCCCCCCCCGTGCTATTCCAAGTCCTAACTAAATGCCTTGGCATAGAGGGAGGTCTTAACCTGGCGCCGAAAAGATAGTAAGGTTGGCGCCAGGCGGGTCTCAGTGGGGAGCTGATTCCATAATTGGGGGGCTACCACCGAGAAGGCCCTCCTCCTCGTTGCCACCAACCGAGCCTCTCTTGGAGGTGGCAATCGGAGGAGAGCCCCAGATGTTGAGCGTAGTGTCCGGGTAGATTGCGGTTGGGAGAGACGTTCTGTCAGATATTGTGGTCCTAAGCCGTGTAGGGCTTTATAGGTTAAAACCAGCACCTTGAATTCGGCTCGGAAGCATATTGGCAGCCAGTGCAAATGGGCCAGAACTGGTGTAATGTGCTCGGACCTTCTGGTCCCAGCAATAAGCCTGGCTGCCGCATTTTGCACAAGCTGCAGCTTCCGAACAGTCTTCAAAGGCAGCCCCACGTAGAGTTCATTGCAGTAGTCTAGTTTAGAGATCACCAGAGCGTAGATTACTGAGACCAGGCTATCCCTGTCCAGATAGGGGCATAGCTGGGCCACCAGCCGAAGCTGGTAGAAGGCACTCCTTGCCACTGAGGCCACTTGAGCCTCAAGTGACAAAGATGGCTCCAGGAGCACCCCCAAGCTACGAACCTTCTCCTTCAAGGGGAGTGCAACCCCATCCAGAACAGGTTGAACACCCTCCATCCGGTCAAAGGAACCACCCACTAACAGCATCTCAGTCTTGTCTGGATTGAGCCTCAGTTTGTTAGCCCTCATCCAGTCCATTGTCGCAGCCAGGCACCGGTTCAGCACATCCACAGCCTCACCTGCTGAAGATGAAAAGGAGAAATAGAGCTGCGTGTCACCAGCGTACTGATGGCAACGCACTCCAAAACTCCGGATGACCCCACTCAGCGGTTTCATGTAGATATTAAATAGCATGGGGGATAAGACCGACCCCTGAGGAACCCCATACTGGAGAGTCCATGGGCCGAGCAACATTTCCCAAGCACCACCTTCCGCCATCCAAGTAGGAGCGGAACCACTGCAATGCAGTGCCCCCCACCCCCAACTCGGACAGCCGCTCCAGAAGGATACCATGGTCGATGTTAAAGAAAAGTGTAGTAGATGACATGTTGCAGTTACAGAAACAGTAACAAAACCTCTACACAACTGAATAGCTTGAGATGGATAAATAAATGTATTTGCACTAGCTGTTTTAATCCAAAAGCTCACGCTGCCAAGATAGCTTTTTGTAGCATTTTCCATCTGGATGCTTCGTAATTTTGTTTTTTTCCCCTAAGAATAAATTGCAGGGTTGTGTTTTGTTTTTTTAAGTAACCTGGTTATCATGGGGCTGTTCACATGACACAACCGCCCACCGTGGTTTGTTTTAGGGTTAAACAACCCTTGCATAACCCACGCTCACTGGGTTTGCATGACACGGGTTGCATATTCAACCAGCTCGTCGTGGGTTAAATAATCCATGATGAGCCACAGTGTGTCATCTGAACCCAATCAGCATTTTGCTAACCTCTCACATCAAATGGGATGACAAATCACCCAAGAGAGATGACAGAAAATGAGTTCTTTAACTTAAGACTTTGCTAGAAGACTTCATGAAACTGAAACTGAGTGATGGCAGGGTAGAAGTTGGCAAAGTGCCCCACGTGGATCCACTACTGCAACAAGCTAGCCAGTAACTCAGTGAAATGCTGCTCTCCACTTCACAATAGTAGACAGAAGTTCTGGTATACATTGTCTCTCTCAATATGTTTATTGGAAATTTACACAAGTACCCTCAAAGTTGTGTATATTGCACAGGTTCAATGTACAAGCATGGAATCTTATCTAGCAAAGCATTTGGCATGCAGAGAACCATATTTACTGTCTTTAAAACCCTACAGTGTCTAAACTTTGCAGGTTACATTGACTGGGTTTGCACAAGATGCTAAACCTCAGTAGGTTAAATGCTACTGAGGTTTAGTGTGTCGTCTGAGCCCTGCAGGTTGCCTTAGAAGCAAGCTGGGGGTGGCTTCTAAACCACCCTGCTATGCCATGGTTTGCAGTAGGGCTAAGGAAACCCTAGTGGGTTTAGAGCGTGTTGTCCAAATCCGGACGACACGCTAACCTACCCTCAAGCCAAAAAGGCAATAGAGTCCCTTGGCCAGAACAGCAAAGAAGGGCTGCTGCTTTGGGCAAGGGCTCTGGCCAATGACAGCCAGCCAAGTGCCCAAGCAGCATGTGGCCAGCTGTCATCGGCTTCCCCCACCCCGGCCAGGCCCCCGCCACTCACTCCCCCTAGCCAGCAGAATTGACACTAGCCAGCTGACGCAGGGGGTGCATTTCCTCTGCCAGGGCCACACATGCGTGGCCCAGGCAGAGGGAATCCTACCCCTCCCTCATCAGGAGGGACCTTCTTCCCTCTGCCCCCCTGCTTCCGCTGGCTAGTGTTGCTCACAGGCAACACTAACCAGCGCTAGCAGGGGGGCAGGAGGGGAGCGCTTCTTTTGTCTCCCACCTGCCGCACCGAGCCGCGGCAGGCGGGAGGGGAAGGAGGCTAGGGAAGGACCTGGTGTGCTGGCTCTCCTGGAGAGGAACACCAGCACAACGGCTCTTTGGACAGGCAGCTACATGGGGCAAGGGTACCGGAGCCGGCTTCTCCCCAGCTCTGGTTCCCCTGTCCAGGGTGCATCGGGGGCTTGGTACACATGCTCAAGGTCCCAACGCAGCCACCAATGCTGCAGTTCACACTCCCTGGTTCAACCACCCTTCTCTCACGGGAGAAGGAGGGCAAGCCAGAGAGGGGAGCTGCCGCCATGTCAACAGTCCCACGCAAGACCGGGTTCAACCCAGCCTTGCGAGGGTCAGCCAACATGGCTCCTCCTTGACCAGCCCTGGAGAGGAGGATGAGATGCGCAGAGGCAGTGATGGTGGACAGCTGCAGCAGCATGCGGTGGTGGTGAGTAGGGCCCTGGGGGAGGGGGAGCAAATGGGGGACCTTCCCTTGCTCGGTGGGGACACAAGCCCACTGAGCAAGGGCAAGAGCCTCTGACAGCTGCCAAACAGTGCCGCTTGGGCACCTATTGGCAGCTGTCATCCCTACTCATCTCCCCTCAGTGCTGCCATGGTGCCCCCTAGGATACCGACCAGAGGATTGAGGGGAGAGGCGGCACCTCCAGACCCCCGCTGTGTCCAACCACTGGTCGGGCACACCAGGGGCCTGGGGCAACTTTACATCCACAGAAGTTTCAGAACCTCTGCGGGCATAAAGTGACATGTGAACCCAGCCATTGTGTGTAATTTCCACCATTTACATTAATTTCATATGATTGCTACTTCATGCTCTTATTTCTCCATTTGGACTACTTTCCACACCCTAGCCTGTCTTCCATTTTTGCACCTCCAAGCTGTGCTCTATCACACAAATCCTTGCCAAAAACTTCCCAATTATTTGAAGCAAGTGTATATTCTCAGAATTTGATTTTATCTTTTGTGAAGCCTTGTCTCTACTTTTTAAAATATTTAAACAAATGAACAGAACCTTAAATCAAAAGTTTAAATGCCAAACACAATGTAATGCAAAATTAAATTAATTTCCAGAATTAAGAGCCAAAATAGTAGATTCAACCCCACATTGGGACACACAGTTAACTAGTACTGTATCAGGAAACCATCAAATACCGATTTTCTTTTGTAAGATTACAGAAGAGTAACAAGGTATGTACACTTTTCTGGTGGATGGCAAAAGAGAAGTGAAACTCTTGTTATATAAAAGCTTGTCAAGACTGTGTTCATAACCCTCTCCATTACCTGAATGGAATAGTTGTTCCACTCACAACCCATTACCTATTTAAATTCTGACTCTTTAAGCCAGGGGTGAGCCGAAAATAGATCTCCAGATGTTTGGACTTCAACTCCCAGAAAACCCTGCCAGCATGGCCAATGGTCAGGGATACTGGGAGTTGAAGTCCAAAACATCTGGAGATCTACTTTTGGCCCACCCCTGATTTAAGCAGTACATTTTTAAGAAGGGGAAACATCATACGAAGAATTTCATCATAACAAAAGATAACATTACAATGTAAAAAATTGTCTTCAGGTGCTATACCTATTAAGAACATAAGTAAGTAGTTCTTGATGTGCAATTTAGGCTATACATAGGTTGCGGGTGGGGAAGAAATAGACTCTAACTACTGCAATATTTGCTTCACCTCCTGAGATTAGTGAAGGCACCTTACTTCATTGCCCCTCTGTTTAGAGAGGTTAAAAACAAGGTTTATTGCACAGTGGCTTCCCCTCTCTTGAACTACCTGACCAGGGAGATCAGTCGGACAACCAGTCTGAATAACCTCTATAGAAAGGGGGGAGAACATTTTTAATCAAAGTTTTCCCATCTACTAATATAAATTTGTCAAAATCTGATTTTATCTAACTATTCTCATGCTGTATTGTTCCATTCTATATTGTATCTTACTGTAATGATTTTATTTGTTGTACTTCAATTGGAACATCTTTTAACAGAAAACATTGTAACATCACAGTGTAGTCACAGGCACAGCGGGAGGAACAATGGAGGCGATTTTTGCCTCACCTTCCTCCCTTTACAAAATTTTCCTCTAGGTGGGCCTATACAGGCCTGTGGCTTACGCTGGCTCAGCTTGTCTGAGTGTGGAAAGCTAAGCAGGGTCAAGCCTGGTTATTACTTGGATGGGAGACCCCCTCCTCTAGTTTCCTGCATTGAGCAGGGGGTTGGACTCGATAGCCTTGTAGGCCCCTTCCAACTCTATCTATGAAATCTATGAAACTGCTGGGGATTTGGCCAGGGCTGGAGAGGCCATAGGATTTCTTGTATCCATGCCCCTCCTCTCCCCTCCCCGCCCACTGGAACATGTCATTTTCCCTGCTTCTGAGGCCACATTCGCAATCGGAAGTAGTCATTGAGGGAGAAGGGGAGGGGGGTCAGAATTCAGTGTCCCCTTCCTGATGTCATCACAGTGTCTACATCCTTGGGAAGGGGACTCCGAACAATTCTATGTTCCCTGGGACGCTCTCCAGGGACCACAGGCTTGCTCTCTAATTTATGAAACAATGCACTTTTAGAAATGAAACATTTTCCACTTTAAAATATAGTAGTGTAAAACTTTTCACACCACACCACTGAAAGAGCTACAAATTTCCATATCTGAAAGCTACTTCTAAAATTACAACTTATGCAAGAAGCTCCTCCAAATAATGAAATTTGTTTGTAAAGAGCTTTAAAAATGAAAGTAGGTACAGTATGTCTATTTGTATGTATAAACTCATTAGTAGACATCTGCATAAATGACTTCAAAATGTTAGGTGGAAATGGCTATACAAAGAGACGCCATTCCTTAAGATCGTGAAGCATTCAACTCTGAAAACACAATACAACTGGACCTGTAACAAAATGCTGTAGTTTGGTGTTCATGTTCAGGGTTCCAGCCAACCAGTCATGCCCTCTTCCCAGATAATCCATTATATTCCATCTCCCCCATGTTTTGCAGCTCCCACAGAGTCAGTCAATATTCCATGTCCACTGGGCATGCTTAATCTTCACTGGGCTCTGTTTGGATTCCTCTCTTAAGGTTTTTTCTAAAGGGGTTTTTTTTTTTTTTTTTTGGTACTTCTCCAATGCTTTCGGGTCCCCTGAGCCTGCTAATACCTCCCTCTTGTGCACTGATTATACTGTTTGGGCTACATGAGGAAAAGTACTTGGAGAACTGAGATCGCTATTAATACATATGACAAGTGAGACCTGTAAGAGAATGTTGGAGTGGAGGGTGTTCCTCTTCAAGGTACTCCATTCTATTTCCTTTCCATTTTCTGTCAACATTCTATGGCCAATAAGCATGCCCTTAGGGTTTTTAAAAAAAGATTTTTTGAACTTCTACAATCCTTGGGTTCCCCCAAGTCTGCAGATACTTCCTCCCTCGTGTGGATAGTGTTGTTTCGGCAGCATAACTGGCACATGGGAGAACTGAGGTCACTATTAGTATATACAATTAAAAAACCATTGTGTTTCAGGTTAGGTCTAGCCCTAAAAATTGTATAACTTTGTTTTTGAATTTATAATTGCAACCTCCTAGCTCTTTCCATTAGTTTACAAATTAAGTGTAAAGTTGATGATTTTTGTAAAAAGGCAAAAAATAGGGTATTTTCAACCTGCTTTTACAAAAAAGTACCCTCTAGAAATGCTTTCAGACCAATCTCATTAGAAAGAACATGTTTCATGTAACCTCCTAGCTCTTTCCATTAGTTTAAAAATTAAGTGTAAAGTTGATGATTTTTGTAAAAAGGCAAAAAATAGGGTATTTTCAACCTGCTTTTACAAAAAAGTACCCTCTAGAAATGCTTTCAGACCAATCTCATTAGAAAGTGATCAAAATACGAAGGAGTTAATTGTAAACTTGTTAACTGCGGCCAGGCTAATGATAGCGAGAAATTGGAAAGTACAACATGTTTTCCTAATAACAGACTGGTATAAGGAAGTTTGGGACATAGCCCTAAATGATAAACTAACTAGTAGTATCAAATGCAAAAAAGAATTGCTAAAGAATAATAATTTTATGGAAATATGGAATCAATTACTAGACTATGTATTAATAAAGGGGAAGGGTAACATGCCTTGTCAGGATATGTTATATTTTTGGAATTTAGACTTTATTTGATCAAGAGGATAGAAGTATATTAATTGGTCCCTTGGAGGGTGGGGGGGAGCACTTTATGATTTATTGTATGTTGATTATGTTATATTTGTGTGATAATTTTGTATTTTGCTAAATATATTTTCTGTGTTATAATTTGTTTTGAAAAATAAATAAAATATTAAAAAAAGAAAGAAAGAACATGTTTCAAACCCCCCAGAAAAGTGGGTTTGATTTTCCAATGCGGGCAAACAGTGCCCGAAAAAGAGGGACAAAGTTGGGAGACGTTGCCATTGAGATATTATGCGCTAAATTTTCACATTTATTACTTAATTATTGCGGGAGCTATACAATGTTAAACTTTGAATTTTTTGGAGCACTAGGCTTTTTCGGCCGACTTTGCTGCAATTTACCCATTCTGGACGCGCTCAGCAAAAAATATTATTAGTTCCACTAAATAGAATGCAAAAAGTTGAATAAGGTAGCTAAGTTTCATTTGTTTTGAAAAAACAGCTAAGGGAGATATTATGTCTCAAAGTTGCCAAAATCTCACAGTCATACTTTACATGGTCGCGGTATGTGGTCAAACAAACGGCTATATCTCCACAAGTATTCCACCGGCGAACCTAAAACTCTTCCAAAGTTTGTTTGAGACATGTGGGGCTCTGCACACAAAATTTCATTAATATCCATGATGGTCGCGCGGGACACGTTCCAAAAACTAGACCACTTGACATGGGATGACCCAGAAGAGATGCGAAATCTTTCCACTATTGTTTCATCAGCAGAAAACCTTCACTGGATTTTACCCAATGTGCCTCTCTTGTAGGTGATACACTGACTTTGAGCTTCTGACCATTGTGATTAATGCTTGACCAAAGGTGTTGTTGTTTTTTGAACGCTCATATAATCATTCTAATTCAGCGGAAGGCAACCTGGTGCCCTCCAGATCTCTTGGACTACAACTCCCGTAAGTCCCAACCAACAAGGCCAATGGTGGGGGATAATGCAAGTTGCAGTCCAAAATACCCGGAGGGCACCAGGCTGCCTTACCCTGCCTAATTCCTGTCCAGATCGACAAACTATGGACAACTGCAACTAATAAAGTGAAATTACAACAACTAGCTCATAAGAAATTAAGTACTGAATCACTTTTGATTTCCCAATCAACAAAGGTGATATAGTCATCAATAATGAAGTTGTCAATTCAGGTCATAAGTAGTAAGTTCAAGAATTCAATAGCAAATCTGAAGAAGCTAGTCAACATATTGCTCCACATATGAACTGGAGAATTCACCAAATTAATATCCAACATGTTGTAATACTTTCAAATGTTACAGATGTAATAGCACTGCTGCTAAGGTATATGACAATACTTAACAAAGGCCTAACATACGTTCAAAACCGGAATAAAGAGACTATTACTTTCCATCATCTATTCATCAAGCTTGGACATGAACTGTGCAGTTCAGGAATGGGAAACCTGCAGCCCTCCAGATGTTGTACTCTAGCTCTCATCAGCCCCAGCCAGTATCACCAATGGTGAGGGATTATGGGAGCTGGAGTCTAATGACATCTGGAGGGCCGCAGGCAGCCTACTCTGGTGTAGTGTTTTATAAAAGCTCACATTTTAACTGTTAATTATGCTTTGAGCAAAACTGGCACCAAACATAGAGCACTGATTGCACAGACTGAAAACTTCCAGGCACAATTTGGAAAAAAAAGATGCCCTATAAAAGGCACTGAAAAGGCTGAAAGTTATCTGTTGAGAGTGTGGACAAGATCTACAAAAGTGAACACTTTTTTTACAAGCTGAAGGTTGATGCACATGGAAAGTCAAACATGTCTCTTGCTGATCTGCCACCAATCTCTAGCTGCATCACAGGACATATCCACAGAGCATTCCCTCCTATCATAGAGTCACTCACACTCCTGGATCTTGACTACACAATGCAGAATCTGCTAGATAACAGCTAGGAGGAAGTGGATGGTGTTTTGTTTATTCATTTAAATATATATCCTGCCGTGGCCTTTCCACCAAAAATGGCCCTCAAGGTTACCATCTAAGTGTCTTATTTCTTTGGCCAGAAGAACTGATCATCATGTGCAGATGCACACCATGGCACACATGAATGTGCAAATGAAAGAGATTCTCCATATGCAAGAGGTTCTTGCGTACTTTATTTAAGTATGAAAACCTGTGTCACAATGCATCTTAAATAACAAACCCAAATTTAAAAATTTACTTGTATTCATCAGTCATAAATGTATGCTGTTTGAATGGTTTTGATTGCAATGATTATTAAACAAATATTTATTTACTTCATTTTTGTCCTACCCTTCTTTTGAGGAACTCAAGGCAGTGTACACGTTCCTCCCAACTCTTATCCCAAGAACCCTATTGAGGTAGATTAGGCTAACAGATGGTGACTGGAGGAAGGGCACCCAGTGAGCTTCATAGCTGAGCAGGGATTTGAACCAGGGTCTTCCTGCCCCTAGACCAGAGATTTGAAACTGTGTCTTCCTGCTCCTAGACCAGCATTATGTACAGTAGATCATACTGAAGGAAATAGTGGCTAACTATAGTTCTTCTACACTTCTTGACTAAAAACAGTATTTTGCCACCAAAATGAGCTTTCTACATGCACTCATTTATGAGTTATCACAAATCCCCATGCATTTGTCAGCCATCTTGAAAAATGACAGCTATGGACGTATCTACCCAAGTTAAATGTTCCTTCATGGGCCTGACACCCATACAAACTTCAAAATTCCCCGTACTTCTTTAAAAAAACAAACAGGGGTCTACAACAGATCCTAGACTTTTAAGGATTTTACAAACTGAGCCTATCCCTTATATAAGCAATCCCTTACATAACTTTTTAAGTTATATCAGGATTCAGATTGCTGCACTGAGTACCTGACATAAAAATATGTTTACTTTATTAAACACAATTGCACTAAAATTTAAGTGGTTTGTAATTCTATCTTCGGTTTTCAATAGTTTACCAAGCAAATTGAAACTGTGGTCAGTTGTTTGCAAGAAATAGGTAACAAGACCACTTTATAAAAAAGATGAAGTTTACATGCAAATTTATTAGAGTGTTCCCAAATGATTCAGATCTAATTATAGTAGAAAGTTATGAAACTTTCATCTATAAAATTTAATTAAGTACAAATTTAGAGCCTGATTTATTAGAATCATTTGCCCATGCCAGAAAAATGGAAAATATTAATTTCAATGTTTATCATTTTAAAATCAACCATATAGATGTGATAATTTCAAATAAATATATACTCAAACAGAATACAAGAAAATGCAATTTGAAAATACAACACCAGACAGTCTACAAAAGATGTTGCAATCTTAGGGACATAATAAATAAATAAATATACCAACTGTTTAAACTTAAGGCCATTGTTAAATAGTAAACTACTACAAGATTTATGCTTTGGTGTAACACAAAAATATTTGATCTGGAGCAATGTGTGGGATTATTCATTCACTGGTACCTTAGTGACTGCTCCATTTTATAGGCTACTGTGTGGTTTCCACAGTTGTAAGTAAAATTAGGTCTAATCCAGAGGGCCAATGCAATTAACTCTGCTTGAGCAATCAGTATTCTGAAAGTGCAATCCTATGCAATTTACCTGGGTGTGGGACTTAGTTCTCAGTAAATATGCATAGGATTGTACTTTTTCAAGACATAGTCCTTGTGTAATGCAATAAGATTACACACACACTTAACCATGAACAACCCAGAGTTCACAACCCAACCATGGCATGGGTTCTCTTCCTGGGTTGTTCGTGGTTAAAAACCCTTAGCTAAACCTTAGTGCAGGGTTCGTACGTAACACCAATCCACGATTCAACGACAACTCATACTCAATCCATACTTGACGCACACTCTGGGTTGTTGTTACGTGTGAACCAGGCCAATGAAAAGCTGATTCTGACCTGCAATAAGCTCACAGAGATTTACATATACATTGGTAAAGCAGCAATTCAATTTACATAGTACTTGAAACTGGTTACAAAAATATAGTCTTGCAAAAAAGTCACAGGATACCACTGTCTAGATCCCTCAGATCACAACACTACCAATGTATTAGTATATAAGGAGATGGCATGAGGAGAGAGTCAAGGAGGCAGCAGGCAAACAAGACCAACTCAGAGCATGCTCCAGCTGGACTACCCCTTCTCCTGCCACCTGGGTTCATTACCACAAACTGCAATGTGGGAAGGATTCTTACAAATTCTGATATTTTAACACTGCTTATTTTATTGATGTATCTTTCTGTTATTTGTAAGCCATGTTGGAAGGATGTGTATCCTGAAAGGCAGGATATAAATAATTGTAGTAATAATAATAAAAAATATTTATTAGAAGTAAAATATATTTTTAAACATTCTTCATTTCTGTTTTCTGAGTAACCTAGAACAAACCCAAACAGGCACAGAATTTTCAACTAAAACTATTGGCATAGAACTCTGCTAAATTATCAGGATAAGATGTTTAAGATGGATAGTAGGCATTCGTTGGTGGATGAGCAGGGCAAAAATGATTAAAATAAAGTTTCAAAAGCCATACTTTTCTAAATCTTCTATTCATCTGAGACTGTAAAAATGGAAAGATTATGTTTTAATGTGACTGCATTTTTATAATGTTACATAACTTTTTATATTTATAAGAAAAATGATAAAGTGGTAGAACATCTAGAAATATTCATATTTTAATTCTGTCAGTCTTCTGTAGACTGTTATACCATTCCAAACAGTGCCACTGAACTGCAATGCTATTTATACTGACTTAGGTCCCACTGAAAAATGCAGGGTTCACTTCCTTGTCAACATAAATATGATTCAGGTTGCATAGCTGCAGCCCTTAGCCCACTTCCTTATAAGTTTCATTGAATTAAATTTCACTTATCTCTAAGTAAAGACAGGACTAGAGCACAAAGTGCACATCCCCAGTAATTCCAGTCACAGTCTTGAAGCAGTGCAAAAATAAACTCAAAGGATGAAACTCAGTATGCGTGTTATATAAGCTATAGCATTCTTAAAAAATAAAATCAACCCTTGACAAACTTATTCACCAACACATGTTTGACTGCAACCTCTCGTGCAATTGGGGAAGAAATTATCCTCTATCACAGAGAGAAAACCACAAGCACTAGACACAGATTGTCATATATGTTCAATTCCATCCTAAAATACACTGAACAGTAACTTTAATTCTTCCTTTACAGAAACATGAAGACCAACCTATCACAGTTTTCCAACATATTAATTTAGTCAGTATACTAATCAGTGATGTAAATACATTTTATACTAGAATTTCCTATTTAACCAGTATATTGTTGCCCACACCACTCTTCTCTGTCAAACCATTTAAGCCTGAACAGTTCTAGTTAGAGATGTGAAGGGAAAGAAAAAAGAACAAGCGGTGTGTGTCTCCATTCTTTGCGGACCATCTCATTTTTAGCTCTAGCACCCTACCACTACAGATATCCTTCAGAAAAGGTTATAAAACAAAAAAAATGTTCTAGCACAAATAATAACTTGCTGTTCCACAGGTGTACAGAGGAAGTAGAAGATCTAAGGACAAGACGGCCATACTAGAAGCTGCTCATCGTACTCGCCCACCAATGCCCAATCGTAGGCTAGGAAGTAACAGTTATTTACTACCCTGACCCCCATATTAAGCACAGAAACAGATGCTCTATCCTTACCCAAAGCAGGATATCAGAAAACAGTGTTTGCAACACTTGCCATTTTCTTATCAGCTCCATGCTTCAAACGAAGAAGGGCTTTAAATATTAAATCAGACCCCAAGGATGCATTCTCACCAGCATTTCCCCAGTACAAAAACTACAGACAAGAGCCAGTTCTGTTTTCTAGCTCTAACTAAGTATTAGCCTAAATGCATCCTGCACAGGAAAATTAGAGCAAAAGCAGCATGTACCATCATAGTTTCAAAATCCATCTCTGCTCCTCAGTTCAAGTAGTATATAATTTACAGTTTCGACAAGGATAGTGCTACTTCTCCCAACAGACTGAAGAGAATGTCAAGTTTGCAATTTCTAGAACAGTACTAAATAGCAACCTCGAACCACCCCTATGGGAGTTTCCAGAGAAGGCTTATGATGCCATTGGCCTGCCTCATTCATGGAATTTTATGGGAGGTCCAGTCTTCCACTCATAACTGTTCCGTGTTTTCTCACTGCTTCTTCTGTCTTTTTCCTTACCACAGAAAATACATTAAGGAAGAAAAGACAGAATACCAGCACAATAAATGCCTTCTAACCTCACTGTCTGGAGCAACCCATATTTACACAAAAAGACTGACTTCTCAGGCAAAAAAATCAAAGTCTCAAAATTATAACCACATTATGAACCAGTTCCCATCTGATACCACAGGCTCACCTGATCCAATATCTATGACAAGGAACTCAAGAATGCCATGCCATAAGAGACAGATCTCAGGATTACCATGGATCCAGCAACTATTCAACAGGAAAGTACTAAAGGTTTCCCAGATCTCACCCAAGTACTTCACTCAGCCACATCTTAAAAGCCAGTATCTTCTGACATACAGTAGAAGTCAGACTGTGCGTGCACATAAGCAGTAATTTCCCAATCTTGTCCAGCACCCTGTAAGTCCTGCCTTATCCATCCAAAAAGACATCACAATCCTCATCAGAACTACTGGCAAACAATGTAAACAAACCCAGTCTGAAGACTCACAAGGACTCTGAACTGCCTCAGCTCACTGCCTAGATCTTGCCTTTAAACAGCCATTGGGCCCAAATGGTTTCTCTGGCTGATTATTACATTATTAGCTCCCAACTCTCAACTGTATTACTTGCCTGATGGTGAACCATTCTGGAAAATAAGCCAGAACTACATAATTCCTGAGACATTCAACAGAGCCACCCAGTTGTGGCTTATCCTGGTTTGTAATTTCTACATACCTATCATTTAGGCTGTGCCTACTTACCTGGGACTAAGCTGAACTGAACTCAATGGAACTAACTTCTGAGTAGACGTACATAGAATTGTTCTATTAATCTATGTTTTATATATTCCAAAACAGCAATTGAAATCATTAAAAAATGACACGGGGAAGATCACAACAAACTATCTATTTTCATAATACTCAAGCAACATTACACTGGGGTTCTGCTCAACAGAGAAAAAGCCATCTCAGTACTACTAACCCCTCCAAATTCACAAGGCATAAATATACACAAACTGTACCAAGCAACGAACTCCATCTAATTAATGTCAAAAGAACCCAGGCCTACAGTTACACACAGTAGATGAATACATAAATGTACTAAATGCATACAAGGGATAAAGATAGGCACCCATAAAACCAAGCACACTAGTTATAATAGTACATTTTAAAAAATCACAACACCACAAATATTCAGGCTGCTCCTGTCTGCAGAGTGAGGCCTAACATTTTAAACAACATAAGCTTACTCTACCCTTGAATGTATTTTCTGCGACATTTTCATTTCTTGCCTTAAAACCAGTTGTTTTCATTAAGATTTTTGATAACCCCAACATGCCAGAAGTTAAAATACATTTATGCTGCAATCCTATATTCATTTACTGGGGAGTAAGCCCTATTGAACTCCATAGGCTTGAGGCTTGGCTCCAACTACATATGCATAAGACTGCACAATTAAAATATCTAGTATACAAGACTCCAAATGTGTGTAGAAGCTGCCTATTTTAAAAGTGTACCTAAAGCGAATAGAACAGAGAAAAACTCCATTGCATAAAACCAACATCCCACCCCCATAAAAATCAGAAACATGAAAATATAAGCTTGCCAAGAAGAAAACATGTAAGCATGCAGTATGCTCTAAATCAGCACTTTTAAAAGAAGATCATTTATATCCAGCCTAAACATTAAGATGTCAAAATACAAAGATACTAGCTCTGAAAAGCAAATAGAGATATCAAATGATTCAGCGTTATACCACTTCCTGCTATGTAATAATGGTTAAAATTGTCCAGAACAATTAATTGACATTTCTAGGTTTGATGGCCTTTGACAATGGCTTACGGAGAAGCAACTAAATGTGCCACAGGTTGATAAGGTTTACCCAAAACTCTGCAAATACAATATTCTACTTTAGAAAATCGAGGAAGAAAAAGCACTTTTGACACATTAGTAGAGTTCACCTATGCTGGCTGTTAATCCACACACTTCAGTTGATGTACATATTCATTCCTACTATTTATTTCCCTGTTTACCTCCTCCCACCCGGTTCTTTCTCCTCCCTGTCCGGCCATCTTGGGCAGACAGGAGCAGCCATTACTTAACTAAATGACAGGACCAAGAACTTTTTACAGAAACAAGCTCTCTTTTTATATACTCCAGTGTGCAGCAGCAACCTCTCCTCTATTCCCTGATAAAAACAGCACGATGAGAAAAGCCTCGGAGGGAACAAACAAGTCACTCAAGGAAGAAGCACTGAGAGTAAACAAATCACTTGGCGACTGGCTCCCGAAAGTGACACACCACGGAAGGAAAGGGACCACATCTCTTTGATACCCCCTCTTCCTACTTATATTAATTGAGTTAAGGCTATTCAGTTCAGTTTAGCCTTTTCTCGTCCAGCAACATGGATGAGTAAAAAGAATAAAACGAGGAAAAGGAGGTCCAGGGTGGCCAATGGCAAATAAGTAACGCTTCATCTCCCGATTATTCGTAGGGGCTGCTCCCAGCTGGACAGATTCGGGCCTGATGCGCAAGCACATTCTGTCCTACTTTTTGGACAAAGCCCAGAAAGTGGCCCAGAGCAGCTTTCTACGCCACGCACCCCTCTTTTCCTTTCAGCCTGCCAGAGAAGAGCCGAGCCGCTGTTCTCGCCAGGAAAGAGATGGTGGGTCACAGGGCAGCTCGACTAAAGTCCTGGCGAGTCTTACGGGCGCGATGCGACGGTTTAATTCCTCTGCTCTCTCTCTCTCCCACACACACACACACACACACACGGGAGGGGAGGGTGGCTCCCTCGTCGGTTGCCTCCTCCCCCACCCCAGTCCCCTTACCTTTAACAGCAAGGCCTTCGTTCTGGCGCCATCTTCATGAAGCCTCAGAAATCCGAAGAGTCGGCTGTACAAGGGGGGAAACCAGGAGAGAGGGAGGGAGATTGAGAAAAACAGCCACGTTCGTGGAGTCCCCCACCCCACCCCGCCTCAAACAGACCGCTTCCTTCGCTCCCTCTCTCTCGCTGGCAGGGGCAGAGCCCGCACTCCGGCCCTAGAGCACCACCACACTCACACTCGCTCGCTTTCTGTCACGCACACACACCCCGAGCGGGCGGGCGGGCGAGTAAGCAAGGGAGAACACCGGGAGAGCCGGATCACGGAGGCTGCCGTTCGGGTACCTGTCGAGGCCAGAGAGGACTTCTCTTTCCTCCGCTGTCAGGCTGGCGAAGTCCTCCTCGCTCTGGCCGCTCGCTTTCCCCGCCGCCATTTTCTTTTCCTCATCACCGAAAGAAGCAGTAGAGGCGGCGGCGGCGGCGGCGAGCGACACTCCACACGATTTCATGGAAACGCAACGTAATTAACTCACGATCGCAAGGGGGCCCCCTCCTCCCCGCGCGCCCCCAACACCCCCCCAGTGCCGGGCGGGGCGGGGTGCCCGACACACACACACACCACCACCACAACTTTTATTACAACAACAGCCGGCAGGGAGGGGAGGGAGAGGGAGGCGGGGGGAAGCCCCGCTGCTCGGAGGAAGAGGAGGGAGGGAGGAAGGGAGCCCCAGCGCTGGAGACTGGGGGGGGGGGGAGGAGGAGGAGGCGGCTGCTGTTGCTGCTGCTGGCGGTGACGGCGACGGAGCAGTGTTTACATCGCTGCTGAGCCTCCAGCCCCGGCGGCGAAGAGTGAGTGGAGTCGGGGTGACAGGGGCCCGCGCGCGCCCGCGTGGGGTGTATTTGTTGCCTGTACAAACTTCCCCAGCAGCTGCACAAAGTTGTTGTAATTGTGTCACAAACCCCACGCCGCCACCGTGACCCCCCCTCCCACCCCGCTTGCCTGTGCCCACGCAGCCAATCGCCGCGTCCAGGCATGCCCACGTGATCTTTGTTGACTTACGTCAGTCATAGCGCTCTTCTAGCGCTACGCTCGAGCTTGGTAGCCGCGCTCGTTCTACCAAGGGGATGCAGTCTCAATGGATTTGACGCGCTACTTCGGGTTTCCCGGTTACATTTCGTAGCATCTTCCATGTGCTCCCGGGGCAAGAGCAGTAACAGGGCAGCGTTAGAGGCGCCCTTTCCTTGCAGCGTTTTAAAGCAGGCAAGCTCTCTGCTTCCAAAATGCAGGAAATTAGCGGTTAGATTTCCCATCCCCACCCCCCAGGGCCGGATTCTTATGGTTTTACATTTTCGTGTCAGACAGAAATTTAACGGATGGAGATGCAGAAAAAGCAAAAGGATCGGGGGGGGGGGGGGGGATAGGCGATAAACTGCATGGGATTTAAAGTCCAGGGATGGACTCTTGATTTCTTTTACATAGGTGCTGTACAGACAGAAATTCAAAGGGTGCAAAAAATCCCAACTTCAAGTATAAACTGATGGGATCTGAGCTGGCGGTGATTGACCAAGAAAGAGAGTTGGGGTTGTGGAGGACTGTCAGCTCGATGAAAATATCAACCCAGTGTGCGGTTGCTGTAAAAAAAAAAGGGGGGGGGAGGCAAATTTCATCTTGGGCATAATTAGGAAAGGAACTGAAAATAAAACTACCAAGATCATACTGCCCTTATACAAATCTATGGTGCGACCACATTTAGAATACTGTGCACAGTTCTGGTCACCGCACCTAAAAAAGGACATTTGTAGAGTTAGAAGAAGTGCAGGGAAGGACAACTAAAATGATCAAGGGGCTGGAGCAACTCCCCTAGAGGAAAGGTTACAACATCTGGGATTGTTTAGCTTGGGGGGGGGAAGGCAAGTAAGGGGAGACATAACAAGAGTGCAAAAGTATGCCTGGTGTGGAGAAAGTGGACAGGGAGACATTTTCTCCCTCTCATAATCACCTGGGGTCATCCCATTAAGCTGATCGGTGGGAGATCCAGGACCGATAAAAGGAAGGACTTCTTCACACAGCACAAAGTTAAAGTATGGAATTCACTTCCACAGGAGTAGTGATGGCCACCAATTTGGATGGCTTTAGAAGGGGGTTGGACAAATTCATGGAGGAGGCGGCTATCGATGGCTACTAGTCCTGATGGCTCTGTGCCACCTCCAGGATCAGGGGCAGTATGCCTATGTGCACCAGTTGCTGGGGAACATGGGTGGGAGGGTGCTGTTGCACTCATGTCCTGCTTGTAAGTTTCCCGTGGGCAGCTGGTTGGTCACTGTGTGAAGAGAACGCTGGTCTGGACGGACCCTTGATTCCCTGATAATGGAGATATAGCAATGTGAAATACTGCTGCTGGATCTCTCCTTGTTGTGCAGTCTCTTTAAAGGTGCAGAATGTTTTCCCCAATGAAAAAAACAACTCACCGTATCTGTCCTGCTAAAATACATTCCTAAAAAGTCCTAGTGGAGTCATTTTTCCATGTAAAACTTCAGTTCTGTCAATATACGGGTCTCAAACACTTGATTTTTAAAGGCCTGTTTAACAAACCTTTTTTCATTTGCTGGCCAGATACACTTGACTTACCTTTTGCTCATCTTCCATACTGCCCACTTACAAACTCTCGTTTCTGCCTCTCTTCTAACAATCATGTAGTCTGGACTGGGAGTGAGATGTTTCAAATTCTGCCAGTTGTATAGCATTACTTAGATTGAGGAGAGGCCGGGGGTACTAAGCCTCCAAAACTACCTTTTCTTTAAAAACAAACAAACGCAAAGATCTATTCCAACAGCAAATGAGGGAGCAGGCTCATCCAGTAAGCAAAAGCCATTTTGGAGTAAGGTCATGGTAATTTCAAAACACTGCGATGAAATGGTGCCTCTAACCCTGTTTTATTTGAGGTTGGTTTCCGCAGTAGCCCTATCACTTCCCCGCATGTGGAGGGTTCTAAGACCGTCGATCGGAAACCGGAAGTGCAACTTTTTTTCGATCTCTTAGGCTTCCACCTTCATCACGGGCCGCACGGCATTGGCCGAGAGGGTGGGGTTTCCGTACACTACGGGTTGCTATTCAGCCGTTGGTGAGTCAATCGAACGGCTTTGTCAGTTACCCACCGACAGCATGTTTCTATGCGCCCTTTAAATTAGATGCGGGGAGGCGCTAGCAGCGCGGAATAGTTGTTGGCTGAGGAAAGGGTTGTACGGCTTGAGGGTAATGGCTGCTATGCTAGAGAATTAAGCCGGAGGATCGTCTGGTGGTGCTGTTAGGGGATCACTGTGTGTGGACGCGCGGCTGCTACTGTCATCGTCGTCTTCTTCCTTCTCCAGAAAAGGGCTGGCGGGGCGTGCGGGGTGGGGTGGGGTGTCCACTTCGACAACGACTGCGCCCCCTCCCGCCTTCCCTTGGGCCGGGTCTGGGGCGTGGTTCTTCTGGCACTAACGAATAATCATGGCTTCCCTTGAGCGGCGTATGTGCGTGTGAGGAGAGGAGTCAGTCGGGGCTTGGAGCCGAGCCCGGCGGGACGCTGCGGAGGGGCGGGCGCTCCCTGTGCCTTCGAGCGGCTGCCTCGGGCGCAGCTTAGGCGGGCCCCGTCCTCATAAGCCGGGCTGGGCCGATTAGGTGGCGTTTCGCCGCTCTTCCCAGAGTCCCTCGAGGAAGGCTCCGAAGCCCGCGCGGAGTGAGCCTTATCAAGTTGCCGCCTACGCAGCAGCGGCAGCTAGGAGGGCTTCGAACAGGCTTCCTGGCCGCTGAGGGCTGGTCCGTTGTGGCCGCGTGAACCCAGGGAGCAACTTCCAGTACCGACCTTGGCTAGGCTAGCGGCGGACCTGTTCCCCTTTCCTAGGGGCGGGCCAAGGAGCAGGCGCGGCAGCAGAAAGCTTGCATAAGATGTCCTCTTCCCACCCCCACCCACCCTAAAAAACCCAAAACCAACGGTGAGGTAATTGGGGTGTTAGATCGTTCGTTGGGACAAGTAATCTTGAATGCAATGGCTGAGCTGATGCCTCTGCTCTGTCCCTTGGGGAGGAACTGATGGGGGCCTCTTTCGAGCGGTTTACCTTTCCTGGGTATAGACAGACATGTGGGACGTGTTAGGGTGGAGAACGACAGCACACGTGGCTGGTAAAAACAGAACAGCGCACGTTCAAACGTTTCCTGGCTCTTACAAAAGGTCTCCCGGAGACACGTCTGAGGAATTCTCAGGCTCAGCTGCTCTCAGTCTATATACACGTGGAAAGGTGGAGGAAGAAATGCAAAGCGAATATGCTAATGTTTTGCCTTGCTTTCTCACGGACTACTGGAGTCCTCTCATATTCATAATTTGGTGTTTTTGTAAACTAGTCTATCGGAGTATGTCATCATCGTAAATAATGGAGCCATTGAACTTTGGGCAGCAGTCCTGTTGCTACATAACTTAAAACGGGAGTTCAACATCCCATTTAATTTAATTGGACTTACTTCTGAGTAGATATGTATAGGATTGCACTATTATGTGGCGATAGTTGAGTGCTACAGTCTTCCTGGATGAAGATAGTCCTGTAGATAAGAGTCCTTGTGAGAGTTTGAGCTGGGCAATCTCATGATGTAATTGCCTAAGATGCTAGCGCAATGTCATGTTTTGGTGATATACAGGTACTGTCCCATCCTAAGAATTTTTATAAGCTACTGTAGATATGTATAGGATTGCACTATTATGTGGAATTGGAATTGATTTTAAAGTGACCAAAGGTTAATATTCTTTACCTCAGTCCTTTATTTTTTTTTAACTGTGCTTAATATTGCCCCAATGCATAACAGTATTGTGAAAAATAGACTGTTTAGAAGAATATATTGAAGAAAAATGTTTTAATATTCACCTTAGTTTCTGAAATACTTGTGTGTGGTTTTTTTCATAACATGTTTGACTATTTTGTTCTCAGTTCTGCTTGCTTTGACACAAATGGAGTTGTGCTCCTGTAAACTAATTAATTTGTACTTCTCTTGAGCCAAACTGCAGCCATTATGCTATGCTGGTTAAGCTTAGTATTAGATTGTTTCTTAACTTAGTTATGCCTAACTCGCTCCATCAATTTCAGTTGGCATACTCTAAAAGTGACTACGGCTGTATCCAGTCCATCGTGAATTAACTTCATCTTACTTGTGTTTCTAAATTTATTTCTGTTCAAAAACAAACATATGATTATGCCCCTTATATACTAGTGGTTTATGGCTGCAATCCTATACCCACTTACCTGGAAGTTAGTCCCATTGAACTCAGGACTTATTTCTGAGTAGACACATTTTTTGTTTATTAATTACATTTGTTAATCGCCCATCTGGCCGGTCACAAAGGACTGTGCTTTTATTCTCCAGTCTCTTGATATGAAATTACTAGAAAAAGCTGATGAAATCTGTCCATGATCGGGCATAGACTGAGTTCCTGTATCTGCCTTTACTATCTTTGTTCATTCATTTGGAGCCATTGGAATCCTGTCTATTCTTAAATAATTTTGATACGGTATAGAGTAAAATGTAAAGTTGCTTGAATTTTATAAGGACCCACACACACACTAATTATTGTAAAGTATCCCCTCCTGTTTGAAAATTCATAGTTAAAGATGTAAACAGGTGAAGAACACAGTAAGGCCTGCTCCAGCACAACTCCCCGTGCCCCCACACCACCACCACTCCAAGAGGGCCATCTACCACCAGTTGCTTTGTGGGAAGGATTTTGATGACTTTCTGTACATTGACATTGTTTACTGTGATTATATTAATATGTTTTGATGTTTACTTATAAGCCTCCTTGGAAGGATTGGTATCCTGAAAGGCAAAATAATAAATAAATGTAATAAATAGTATTACAATTACTATATTAAATAACATTTAGTTGTCCATGTGTTCAGTTACATATCTGAAAATGCTGCATAATTATTGGGTCTCTATACCAATTTTGAGTCAAGTCTTAATTAGAGCATATCCATCAGTGAAAAGCTATAATAGATGTTGATAGGAGAACTGCTAACATACAAATTAGACACTTAGATAAACTGAATGTCCTCAAGGGAGTCGGAGGAGGGTGCCAGTTATGCCTATGTTGTTGCTTATGTAGCATTCTGTAGTTAAACAATTAGCATTGGCTTACCATTTATTAATATCAGTTTTCTTTCAGAGTAGTAGAAAGGCATTTTGGAAAGCTCGAGCTGACATTTTTATCAGAGCAAGTCAATTTTGATACTGTCTTCAAGATACTGTGATAACACTACCTTTATGTTATATTTTGTGTTTTGTACATTAGGAGTTCAATCCTGCACATTTTTGGTCTGCTTTTTACTTGAATTTTTATTTTGCCCTACCCCAGGGCAGTTAGCAAGAAATACAACACAGATACAAAATATAATATATGCAGAAAGTATGTTAAAGTAAGTCCGTATCAACTTAACTGAAACCCCCAAACACCAACCTAGACAAAAGATCTCTACTTGGACTGGCTTCATTAGCAAGAGTGCAGTTTAGTTCCATAGTGCATGTGTGCTGATTTACAACCAATCAAACCACTCATGCCACTTGCTATGTTTTACAGTGCACTTACTATATGCACACCCAAAAATATGTGGTTTGCATTGTAAATTGATGACTAATGTGATTTTAGTGTGGAGATCTGTGTCACAAGCAGTGTTGTGGTTGTCCAAAGAGCAGGTTTCCCTATGCCCAATATTGCACTATAGTGCTAAACTGACCAGATGCAAAAAAGGAACAACGAAAAAGACTACTAACACCCAGGTTTTGTGCAGCAGATTTTATTTTGGATTGTACCTGTGGAGAAAGCCTGACACGAGTATGCATGCACACACACACACACACACACACACACACACAGAGTCTCCGTCCAGGGGAGGAGGGCTAGGAGGGGGGATTGAGTTACAGGGAAGCAGCCAGACAGACCGGCATCCCCAACAATGGAGAATCTTGGTTGAATTCCACAAAACCCAAGAAAGGACCATCAAGACCATCAAACTATCAGGGCAGTCTCAAAGAGCTGTAAAGTACCCAGTAAGTCACCTTCTTCCCGGGCAGGAATAAGCCCACCTGATACGAAGGGGCAGGCATAAGCCCCCACCTGACCTGGAGGGTGGGGAGAGCGGGAAACTCAGGGGTAGAAAACCCCTCTCCCTCCCTGTGAGGGGTTGTTGGGAACACAGGGTGCTTTGGAACAAGGTTCATCCTCCAAGCGGCGGCTGGAGTAAGCTGTTCTCATCCCCGGATCGGCCGACCCGGAGCCAGGCTGAAATTGACTAGCGTAAAGTCTTTAGTCTAAGGTAACTGACTAATCCCAATGCGCTAGCCTGGGAGCCTGTTTCACTGATAAACGTAGAGGTCACCTCAGGTTGTGTTGACATTATAGTATTCCTAGAAAGCTGTTAGTTCCGCTCCGTATCTTGTGTAAATAAATAAAGCCTTATTTGGTCATTTAAAGGGCTCTAGTTTCCTCTTGTGTATGCAAACCTCCTAGTTGGTTTCACTTGCTTGTACGGGCTGTAACTCAGTGCCGGTTAACCCGTTAAGCGCCGAACTCACGCATAGGACCTGGGTGCTGGTCCTTCACAGTACCACTAGCAGAGCCAGGGTCCCTACTAAGACCAGAAGGATGTGCTCTGTAGCCCAGGTTCCCAGAAGTCAATGCCTGGAACTGGGAGCTTGAGCTGGAGGAGTTACAGCAGGGGAGGGCAACTTGTAGCCCACAAGATATTTTTGAACTGCAACTCCCACCATCCGTCACCACTGGCTATGCTGGTGGCTAGGGATAATTTGAGATGTGAAAACATGAGGAAAACCCATTTTTTCCCCAAGGACTGTTCCCCCCTTCCAGAAAAGTTGCAGCTTTGGATAATGAAATATTTTCTTTTAGGATGATACAGTATTTTAGTGCGCGAGCCAATGGGGCTGCCCATAACCCTCTGAATTCAGAGGATTACGGGCATCCTATGCACAGCAGGAGAAGTGCACAGGTGAAGGCTGCCTCTGTGCTCCTGCTCTGCATTTCTAAAAACTATTAAGACTTTCATAGAAAAACTAGTGATGTAACATTTCTGGAAATACTGAAGTCATGGGGAAAATGTTTTGTAATCCTCTAAGATTCCCAGCTTAGTTATTTCTTACATCCCTTATTATAATCATTGATCTAATGCCAGTGTGGCATAGTGGTGAGAGTGCTGGACTGGGACTCAGGAGATCCAGGTTCTAGTCCCCGCTCAGCCATGAAACTCACTGGGTGACTTTGGGCCAGTCACTGACTCTCAGCCTAACCTACCTCACAGGGTTGTTGTGAGGATAAAATGGAGAGGAGGAGGAGGATTATGTAAGCTGCCTTGGGTTCCTTGCCGGAAAAAAGGCGGGGTATAAATATAATAAAT
This sequence comes from Shinisaurus crocodilurus, assembly GCA_021292165.1. Lineage (NCBI taxonomy): Eukaryota > Metazoa > Chordata > Lepidosauria > Squamata > Shinisauridae > Shinisaurus > Shinisaurus crocodilurus. The sequence goes on along the minus strand of CM037878.1, from coordinate 213,300,983 downwards.
AAATAATAAAATAAAAAATAATGCAGGGCTCTCCAACCTTGGGTCCCCAGATGTTGCTGGGCTACAGCTCCCAGAATCCCTTGCCATTAGCCATGCTGGCTGGGTATGCTGGGAGCTGTAGGCCAGCAACATCTGGGGACCCAAGGTTGGAGAGCCCTGATCTAATGTATCATTTACTAATAGGTATTTAGGGATGCTCCAAGTCATGCTCAATTTCCCAATGTGAGTAGAGCCATCATAGAAGAAAACGTGCATTCTTGACAGTTTAGGTTTTGTTATACAGAGTCCTGCGTTTCTGGGCTTGTTCTGGCTAGATGCTGTAACAGTCAACTAATGTAAGTTCTAAGCAAAAACCCGCATGTGAAATAAATTTTCTGGGATATCCTGCTACTGCCACCAGATGCAATGGAACAGCATCTGGGTTATCCCACCTATGGTTTTTTTTTTTTTACAATTAATTTTGAGGCATGAGTTTATAGAACTCACTGCCACAGTTTTTAATAAAGTTCTCAATTAGACTTCACCACAAAGGAATGCTGCCTCGGTTATAAAGCCTTTTAACTGCTGCCTCTAGAATAAACCCTCTCTACCTAAAAGAAACTGGTTCCTATGCCAAAGGCATGGGATTGACCCCACGCTGGAGACAACCTTTCAAAATGATCCAAAAATGTGTTCATTAACATTATTTATGAACGTGAATATAATATTCTTCAAATAATGGGTTGAAATTGCTTAAAAGTTCTTAAATATGGTTGTTTGCCATTCCTAAGCAGAGTTTCCCAGCTAAATAAAATCTCAATAGCTTTTCTTTCAGGCCAGATTTCTCTAAACTCCACCCCACAAACAGGAACAGGTATAGAAATTTCCTTAAACTTTCTTACAAACAGGAACAGATGCTGTACACCAGTCTTCCTCTGTCTCCAGCTCTTCCTCCTCTTGGCTTCTAGGATGATTCAGATGTTTCAGGGACTATTTGCTGAACTTTCCCCATGTCAGTAATAAAATAGGAACCAAAATGTGTTACGTATAGCTTGCTTTGCTCATAAAATTACAATGTTTTCTATATTAAATCTAAAAGTATAGTTTATTCAAATAATTACAAAATTACTAACAGTTTGCTTTTAAATGTTTTTAATTTTAATGATAATTTTATGAGCAAAAATAAAATAATAAAATTTATCTTATAAATTGTTATGTTATTTTTTTAATAGTATAATTTATGTTCCTAAAGCAGCCTTGCCCAACCAGGTGCCCTCCAGACGTTTTGGACTACAGCACCCAGCATTCCTGACCATTGGCCATGCTGCCTGGGGTGATGTCCAAAACATCTGGAGGACACCAGGTTAGGGAAGGCTGTCCTAAAGCAATAAACCTTAAATCTGTAAAGAGCACTAAAAAAAATAAGTATCGCTTATTCAATTTCCCCCCAAATGACTTTTTTTTTCCAGAAAAAGTAAAAAAATTCCCCTTACACACACACACACACACACACACACACACCCATGGCATCAAAATTTCTGGAAATCTTACCTCTCTCGGGATGATGGGAGTTGCAGTCCAATAATATCCAGAAGGCCACAACAAGTTGCCCACACTGGACTTCTAGCTTCAATTGCAGTGTGCAGAAGCACTGCTCTGTTGACCAGGCAAAGGCAGGTCAGGCTGCCTGTATCTTGACCAGACCTGGCCAGGGCCACCCCAAAACATTGTGATGCCTGAGACAAAGGGGAAGATGGCTCCTTCCCATTCCATGTGCAAAAGCCAACTGAACTGTCCCTTGAATTTTACTTCAACACTGGCAATGGGACATCCTTCACTGCATCTAAGGGCAGCAGGCTAGCTTAGGCACAGAGCAGGCCAAAGAGAACTCTGTCCTCTACTCTGCCTCCGCCAGCATCTTCCGCCTGAAGCAATCACCTCACTCTGCTTAATGGTAGGCCATCCTTGAATCTTACCAATCTGATGCTTTATTGCCTGCCAGTTGCATACTCCTATTGTTAGATTGATATTTTTATTTAGAACAAATATTTTGGAACTGAGATGTTTATTGATATGTTATGCTGCCATCTGATACGGCAGTTGCGCCCCTACCTTCCTAATCATCTGCTCCCATCAGTGGTTCATGCCTTGGTCTCCTCTCGCCTAGACTACTGTAATGCGCTCTACGTGGGGTTACCCTGGAAGACGGTTCGGAAGTTGCAGCTGGTACAGAATGCAGCGGCTCACCTGGTTAAAGGCTGCCGCCGGCGTGATCACATCACTCCGGTGCTCAAAGAGTTGCACTGGCTACCAGTTGTTTGCCGAGCCAAATTCAAGGTGTTGGCGTTGACCTTTAAAACCCTGTACGGCTCCGGTCCAGTTTATCTCAAGGAGCGCCTCCAGCAACATCAAGTAGGCCGCTCAACAAGATCTGCCACAGATGGCCTTCTCCCTGTCCCATCAGCCAGAGAAACCAGGCTGGTGGGGACTAGGAGGAGGGCCTTTTTTGTGGCAGCCCCCAATTTATGGAACTCTCTCCCCAGTGACCTCCGCCATGCCCCTTCCTTGATTAGCTTCCGCCGTGCATTAAAAACGTGGGTTTTCAGGCGGGAATATGGGGTGGGTAAGGATTTTTAAGTTTTGTACTGTTTTTCACTGTGTTTTATACTGTGTGCATGTGTCGTCGTCGTCCCCCCCCCCCCGTATTTTTTCAATTGTATATCGCTCAGAGTGGCCGGATGTCTGGCCAGATGGGCGATTCATAAATATAATAAATAAATAAATAAATAAATAATTGTATTGCCTCTGTATTGTGGGCTGCCTAATTTAAAAATCTCTGTTCCGTTACATACCTCAAGAGTCCTGAGGCTTAAACTAGCCTAATTCCCACCATCAGGCAATTAAGTTCCCAGGGAGCTTGGAGTCACTGACAGTCACCCACACAGAGAGCGATCCATCTTTAAAAGCAGTCTAACCATCATTTTAAATAAGTCAGCTAGTCCCTGGTTTGCTCTCTGAACTAACACAGATCAAAATACATTTGTTTTTGGGAGTTGGAGAAACCACTGTGGGCACCACCAGAAATTGCCTAATCAGTGCATCTCTGCTTTGGCATCTACCTATTATGTCTATGGATCCTAGGCAGCATCTTACTCAGCAAAAACTTACATTTCATGTCTACTGGACACCGCAATGTCTCTTTAATAAGGAATTGTCTAATTCAGCTAATTGCTGGCAGCTAATGCTTCTTTTAAACATATGTTTTTGTAATGTCCAGTAGTTGTTTCTTTTGGGGAGGAGGTTATTACACAGATAATTTTTGTACTGGAATAGTCTTTAATATTCACTGATGTACACACTTAAATTATTTACTGGCTTCATGGACATTCACAAGCGGAAGAGGAAATGGATTCTCTGTGCCCTTTTGACAGCTAAAAGACTCATATTACAAAATTGGAAGGTTAAACACCTCTTTTAATGGAATAGATTGAGGACCTTACAATGTTTTTGATATATGAACAGGTGGCATATAGATGCCACCTTCAAGTGGATGCTTATTTGGATATTTGGTCCACTTTTGTTGAAGGTTATGTATAATTGCTAGAAAGTATGCATTTCATACAAATCCATGTATGCATATTTTGAAAATGGGGAAATAATAAAATGTCCTTGAGGACCACTTCGTGGGTGCCATTGGTAGTGCCTGCGGGTGCTATGTTGGGGACCCCTAGGTTAGAGTGGGACTTGGGAGACCTGGGTCTCATCCCCACTCGACCATGAAGCTCACTGGGTGACTTTAGGCCAGTCACTGACTCTCAGCCTAACCTACCTCACAGGGTTGTTGTGAGCACAAAATGGAGAGGAGGAGGACCATGTATATTGCCTTGAGCTCCTTGGAGGAAAGGCGGGATATAAATGTAACAAATAAATAGTAATGTGAAGAGAAAGCCAGGCCAGGTACACACACACACACACACACACACACACACCACTACCACCACCGCCATCAAAGCTTCTGCCTAGGGCAGAGGCAGCTCAGTCTGAGCCGCCATTTGCATAGCCTTCATTTACATTCACCTTAATGTGATTCATCTCCATGCCCTCCAGTAACTTCCTCCTGGCAGCCAAATGAGCTGTGAAGCACCCTCAAGCACCAAGAGGAGTGCCAGGATGCCTGGCAGTCTCAAAGAGCTGCCAAGTACTGCTAAGCACCCAAGGGGCACTGAAGAACCAGCAAGAACCGGTTCTCCCTGTTAAGAAGGGAGGGGGGGAGCAAGGGAGAAGGTAAAAGGGGCACCACACCTGAAAATGTTGTTGAAGACTAGGTGCAGGACTGCACAGACCTCTCCTTTCAGGGTTCTATTTTATCCACAATGCTGCTTAACATCTACATGAAGCCACTGGGAGAGGTCATCTGGCGCTTCGGGGTTGGGTCTCATCACTATGCCAATGATACCCAGCTCCAGCTCCCTTTGTCAACTGATGCCAAGGAGGCTGAGGAAGTCCTGAACCATTGCCTGGTTTCAGTGATGGATTGGATGTGGGTTAGCAAGCTGAGGCTCAATCCAGACAAAATAGATGTACTGTTTCGGTAAGGAATCAACCCCGGGTAACACGCCCGGTAACAGCTAGTAAGCAGCAAAGCTTCTAGGAACTCGCTTTCCAGGAAACGAGGTAACTTCAGGTCACTGTTTATTTGCGCTCTGTCTTTGCTAACCTGGCTCAGATGTGTATTGAAGTTTGCATGCCTCATTGAACTTTATGGACTCTACTGTGTTGATGGTTGAGTTCTTATCTATTTGTTTTGATATGCCTCATTAAACTTACTACTCATAACTTAGTCCTGTCTAGTCAATTTCACTTCCATTCAGGTCAGAATCTTAGCAGTTGTCTTTTAAGTGTATGAGAGCCGCTTGGAGAGGGTTTACGCAGCTCCAGTTAACCCGTTAACTCCTGAACTCACGCAAAGGACCCGCAGTGGTCCTTTACAAGTAACCTGCTGTTCCACAGGTGTACAGAGGAAGTAGAAGATCTAAGGACAAGACGGCCATACTAGAAGCTGCTCATCGTACTCGTCCACCAATGCCCAATCGTAGGCTAGGAAGTAACAGTTATTTACTACCCTGACCCCCATATTAAGCACAGAAACAGATGCTCTATCCTTACCCAAAGCAGGATATCAGAAAACAGTGTTTGCAACACTTGCCATTTTCTTATCAGCTCCATGCTTCAAACGAAGAAGGGCTTTAAATATTAAATCAGACCCCAAGGATGCATTCTCACCAGCATTTCCCCAGTACAAAAACTACAGACAAGAGCCAGTTCTGTTTTCTAGCTCTAACTAAGTATTAGCCTAAATGCATCCTGCACAGGAAAATTAGAGCAAAAGCAGCATGTACCATCATAGTTTGAAAATCTATGCTCCTCAGTTCAAGTAGTATATAATTTACAGTTTCGACAAGGATAGTGCTACTTCTCCCAACAGACTGAAGAGAATGTCACGCCATCGCACTGCCTCATTCACACAATTTTACCAAGGGTCCAGATGACATCTTCCACTCAACCCCAGATGTAGTTTCTGGACATAATATTAGCTTTGGCAACTTCTGGAGAAAAAGTTCTATGGCAGAGCCACTGAGGCTTCAGACCACAGTACAGGAATACCTTGGATTGCAAGTAACTTGGTCTGAGAGAGTTTTGCAAGGCAAGCAAAAATTTTAAATAAATTTTGACTTGATAAACAAGCAACGTCTTGCAAGACAAGTCGTAGGAATGTAACTGCTCGCCTCGAGCGGGCGTAGCAGGCCAAAATCGGCCCCGCTCACGCCCTCCAGAGACTCGCTTTGATATAAGAGTGTTTTGGATTACAAGCATGGTTCCGGAATGAATTATGCTCTCAATCCAAGGTATTACTGTACCTAACAGAACACAGTCTCCACATGTGCCTACCCAGATCCTAAGATCTTCATCTTATTTTGACTATGTATTTTGACTATGTAAGTTGTCCTGGGAATTCATTGAAGGGTGGGGTATAAAAACTATAAATAAACATCAAATAAAGTACTTTGAAGTTGCTGTCAGGCATGCCCAGTGCTGATAATCTAGCTAGAACTGCATATTGTATGTAGAGTTTACATGCAGTTTAGGGTAACTGCATTCTGTTACAGAAAGCAGAATGCAGTAGCCAATTTGCAGTAGCCAGTTGGAATCTGAGAAAGCAGTATGTTAGTTACAACCAGTGGCAGGGCTGGTGCAAGGCAGTTTGGTGCCCTAGGCAAGATCAGATATTTAGCGCCCCCCCCTTCTCACTTGAGCCCTCCCTATTTCTGGCGCCCCCTTTAGCCCTGCGCCCTAGGCAGCTGCCTAGTGGCCTAATGGTAGCACTGGCCCTGACCGTTGGGCAGAAGATAGATCCAGATCTGCTTAGTAGTTCTCTAGGTAATTTGCAGTAGATTGGCAAGAGCTTCCAATTCCCTGTTATTTAAAAATAGCAACAACAAAACAACCTTTCCCACCTAAATTAGGCTGCTGAAGTGAAGAAAGCTTGGGGTAACCAGGAATGGACATATATACTCAAAGTCCTTTCTGAGCACAGAAAGGATTCTGAACTCAGTTCAGTTCTGGTGCTGAAAAAAATCCCTCGGTTCAGAGGCACCCTGTTCTAAGTGTATGTTGTTTGCACCTGACTTGTTGGTGGATCTTGCAGTTCTGATAAAAACAAAAAGCAGAGTAGAATTCACTGTGAAGTGAACTGCTTCATACTCTTCACTGAAGCAGCGACAGTGACTTACACTTTTTGTGGAATGTGTAGTGCTGGAAGTCACACATCTCCCCCTAAGCAAAATGTTCAAGTTCCAGATTATGTGAAGCTCACACATTTTAGAATGGTGGAGACCCTAACGTTCTTACTCTGCCAGCTATACACAAAAGAAAGTAAAAGTCACACTTGATTTTATTCATTTATTTAGGACACAATCCTATGCATGTTTAGACAGAAAAAGGTCCTACATGGCTGGCTGGGGAATGCTGGGAGTGATAGGATTTTTTTCTGTCTAAACATGCATAGGATTGAGCCCTTATTCATTTAAAAATATTTCTATACTGCCTGCCATTGCCATGTACAACATATCCAGCTGGTGTAAAATAACATATTCAGATGGTGTACAATAATACTGTCACTGTTTCTGTGGAATGTCAAAGCCATTCTTCAAGATGCTTCATACTGAGAGAAATTATGTCATGTGAAGATGAACTGAACAGAAGAGAAGCATACCCTTCCCTGCAAAAAAAAAAAAAAAAAAACACCCAAAAGGGAAGTTGAGGATATGGCACTACTGAAGTATACCCATAAAGCTGGAAAAAGTAAAATGCATCATCAGGAAGACAGATCCTGATAAAATAAAGATATCCTATACAGGTTTTCATTTCATTTTAACTGTTCCAAGAGTTATGTTGCCATATTCAGAAAGTCATTTTCAATAGTGCTAGACCAGTGATGGCGAACCTATGGCACGGGTGCCACAGCTGGCACGCAGGGACCTCTCTGTGGGCACTCGAGCCATTGGTCACCAGATCGCGAAAAGACCGTCCCCTTCTGCAAAACACTAATTATCTTGTTCTTTCTCACAGTGTGGAACAGAATGATTTTATTCTAGAATTCCTGTTACAGAATTCTTTTTTCTACATTGTTATCACATTTAAAAGATTTTGAAGAATGATGCACAGAGCATGGCTTGGATGTAAAGCCCTAACAGTTGACCTGAGTGCTGCATGTGTTGCTCTCAAACTATCGGAGTATGAGCCAAGGTTTGACAAATTATCAGCATGCATGCAATAGCAAAAATCACATTAATTGTGCAAAAGCATGCCCAATGCAAACTTTTACCTAATGCAGTGTTTGCAGTCCAAGACATAAAGTGTTTAAAATGTGTTAAGCATGTTTAGTTTTCTTGTTTATCTTGCTCATCCTAGTACAGGTTGACTTTTACTTTTAGTAATCTGACACCTATAGAAGCAGGGAAAGGACCCGGAGTAAAGCTTGCCCTATACAATTTCAGTCTGGCATATAATCATATTACAAGTTGAGAATCCCTTATCCAAAAATACATGTGCCTAATTATTTAAAAAGTTTGTATAAATTCCCTTCAGGCTATGTGTACAATGTAGTACTATAATAATTTTTTGAGTTGATTTTTTTTCCAACAAAAAGCTGTTTGTATCATTGAAAGCTCTGTTATTGTGTTTTTCTTTAAAGACAAAAGATGTTAATTAGTTCGGACAACTGTATGAGTTGTTTTTCTAAAACTAAACCTTTGGTATTCAGGTTTAATTGCAGTGTTGGCACTTAAATAAGTTGGTTTTGTGTTGCAGTTTGGGCATTCGGGCTCAAAAAGGTTCGCCATCACTGTGCTAGACTGTTAAGGTGATGAACCACTTGCTGATGCAGGTGGAATAATGCCATAACTGGGCTGTTGTTGATATTGCTCACAGTTGTTACTTATGCTCACACTTCCTTTGGTACACACAAGCAGCAGATGTTTCCATAATTTCTAAATAAATCTAGATACGTGTATATGTTTTTCCTTTCTAGGTTAGTTTTAAGTTGCCCCATCCCTTAAAGTGCCTTTTGGCTATGCCATTTTTGTGCATAATTCAAAAAAAGTTAGTGATAACAAAGGATGCAATTCTATGCACATCTATTGGGAGTACGTAATCCCCATCGACTACAGCAGGACTTATTTTTGAGTACCACAAAAACATTAAAATCAGACTAAAGAATATCTAAAATATTTTTATACTACAGATGTACACAAAATTATTGAAATCATATAATCACATTTTTTAAATAAAAAAAAAACCACAGTAAGACAGAAATCAAGATCTTGAGTGTCTTCAAAGTAATATTTCACTTGCTCTTTTATTTCTAAGCTACTGAAGAAGAGCTTAATGGTCAAAATGTATCTGGCACAAGGAAACTTCAGCCCACCATGTTAATTCCTAAGGCTTAGGGTATTATAATGGTGGTATTCTGATGGTCACAGATGTTTGGTGGTGGTGGGGGGGGGAGTGGTAAAATATTTGTCTTAAGATTTTGTGCACTGACATCCTGTCTCCAGCATTCCTTTTCTGGGCAAGGTCCTAGAGCAAGCAGTGATGACTCCTTTCTAATCTGAGTTCAGGCTGTGCTTTGGTTTTGAAGCAGCCTTGGTTGCCTTGGTGGATGGCCTATGCCAGGAACTGGATGGGGAGTGCATCCCTGTTGGTTCTCTGGACTTCTCAGCAGCATTCAATACTATCAAATGTATCCTTCTGAGACATTTAGCTAGTATGAGACTTGGATGGCGGGCGCTGTGTTGCAGTGGTTCCCATACTATTTATTTAAAGTATTTATATACAATCCTGTGGATGTGCTGAACTGCAACAATGGACCGGATGAGGGCTAACAAACTGAGGCTCAATCCAGACAAGACTGAGATGCTGTTAGTGGGTGGTTCCTTTGACCGGATGGAGGGTGTTCAACCTGTTTTGGATGGGGTTGCACTCCCCTTGAAGGAGAAGGTTCGTAGCTTGGGGGTGCTCCTGGAGCCATCTTTGTCACTTGAGGCTCAAGTGGCCTCAGTGGCAAGGAGTGCCTTCTACCAGCTTCGGCTGGTGGCCCAGCTATGCCCCTATCTGGACAGGGATAGCCTGATCTCAGTAATCTACGCTCTGGTGATCTCTAAACTAGACTACTGCAATGCACTCTACATGGGGCTGCCTTTGAAGACTGTTCGGAAGCTGCAGCTTGTGCAAAATGCAGCAGCCAGGCTTATTGTGGGGACCGGAAGGTCCGAGCACATTACACCGGTTCTGGCCCGTTTGCACTGGCTGCCAATATGCTTCCGAGCCGAATTCAAGGTGCTGGTTCTAACCTATAAAGCCCTACACGGCCTAGGACCACAATACCTGACAGAACGTCTCTCCCAACCGCAATCTACCCAGACACTAAACTCAACATCTGGGGCCCTCCTCCGACTGCCACCTCCAAGAGAGGCTCGGTTGGTGGCAACAAGGAGGAGGGCTTCTCAGTGGTAGCCCCCCAATTGTGGAATAAGCTCCCCACTGAGACCCACCTGGCGCCAACCTTACTATCTTTTCGGCGCCAGGTTAAGACTTCCCTCTATGTCAAGGCATTCAATAGTTAAGAGCTCAAAATAGCATGGGGGGGGGGAACTGTCACCTGTAGGCTTAGTTTTATTAACTTTTGGATCATTATTTTAAACTGTGTTTTTAAATTTGGTTTTTAATCTTTTAATTACTTTGTATGTTTTTATTGTTGTTTTTATGCACAAACTGTTGTGAACTGCCCAGAGAGCTTCGGCTGTGGGGCGGTATAGAAATGAAATAAATGAAATGAAATGAAATCCTGCTCCTCAGCCAAAAAGGCGCCCAGAGCAGCTTACATGCAGTCAGTAAAGCAAGACCTTACCTGGCTCTGCTCCCAAAAGCTAGTGCTGGGGGACTACTGTTCAGTCCAATGGCCTCTGGTCTATGGAATCCTTCAAGGTTCTATTTTATCTACAATGCTGCTTAACATCTACATGAAGCCACTGGGAGAGGTCATCTGGCGCTTCGGGGTTGGGTCTCATCACTATGCCAATGATACCCAGCTCCAGCTCCCTTTGTCAACTGATGCCAAGGAGGCTGAGGAAGTCCTGAACCATTGCCTGGTTTCAGTGATGGATTGGATGTGGGTTAGCAAGCTGAGGCTCAATCCAGACAAAATAGATGTACTGTTGGTCAGTAGAAACACAAATATTGGATTGGAGGTACAGCCTGTTCTGGATGGGGTGGCACTCTCTCTGAAGGATCAGGTTTGCAGTTTGGAGGTGCTTCTGGACCTGACATTGCTCCTAGAAGGTCAAGTAGCTGCTTTGGCCAGGAGTCCCTTTGACCAGCTTTGAATGGTGTGCCAATTCCAATTCCACCCCTTTCTGCAGAAGGCAGATCTGGCCACAGTGATCTATACTTTAATCACCTCCTGTTTAAATTATTGCAATGCACTCTACATGGGGCTGCCCTTGAAGAGTGTTCAGAAACTGCAGCTAGTGCAAAATGCAGTGGCCAGATTGCTTTCTGGTGCACATTTTATTGACCACATTACACTGGTCTTAAATCAACTGCACTGGCTGCCAACCTGTTTCCAGAGACAATTCAAGGTGCTGGTGTTTACCTATAAAGTCCTAAATTCTTGGGTCCAGGATATCTGAAAGATCGTCTCATCCCATATGAACCTGCCCATAGTTTAAGATCTTCTGGGTATAACAAAGGTTTTATATACAATGTTACAAAAAGCTGAAGAACATCAAGATTCAATTTAATTGTTATGGGATAATGAATTTGATGTGGAGATATTGAAACAAAGTTGGAAAAATATTTGGGACAGACGCATTGTAAGAGTTATGTCAACTAGGATAAAAGAGAATTTTTACAAATTTTTATGGAGATGGTATCTAACTCCAGTAAGACCAAATCGTATAGATAATTATTGTTCCACATTGTGCTGGAGAGGGTGTAAAGCAAAAGGTACATATGCCCACATGTGGTGGAGCTGTAAGAATGTTTTGGAATTTTGGCAGAAAGTCTTTGCAGAAATATCAGAAATAAGTGGAATGGAACCAGAGGTCTGCCCAAAATTGACATTGTTATCAATGAACAGAAAATGTAGTATGTTTAAAAAATACTAAGGAACTGATAGTGAATTTATTAACAGCGACAAAATTAATGATAGCTAGGAAATGGAAAGAACAACATGTTTTTTTAATTACTGAGTGGTATAAAGAGGTATGGGATATCATGTTAAATGATAAATTAACTTGCAGTATCAAATGTCAAAAAGGACAATTGGAGAAAAACACTTTTGTGAGCATTTGGGGTAAATTTTTGGGTTACGTGTTGGTGAGGGGGAAGGGGAACGAACCTTGTCAAGATTTGTTATATTTTTGGAACAGAGAATAATATTTGAAATCCTTTGGGAACTATTAGCATGGTCTCTGGGGGGGGGGGGGTGCACAGTATTAATGTTGTGTTGTTGTTATTATTTTTTTATTATTGTCATTATTTGTTGTTATTTGTTTGGATTGAAAAAACTTAATAAAAATTTATTTAAAAAATAATAATAAGATCTTCTTTGGATGCCCTTCTGCATATTCAACCACCAGGAGAGGTTAGATTGTTGGGAACACGGAATATATAGGGCCTTCTCTGTGACTGCACCTCACCTGTTGAACTCTATCCCAAAAGAAGTTAGGCTGTCCCCTTCTTTCTTCCATTTCAGGCAGACTGTCAAAATGTTTTTGTTCTGTGTGGCTTTTTAGTATTTTAAATCTATTAGCTCCACATTCTCTTTTTAAGATTTTCTCCTTCTCTTAATTTTGCTGTTGGTGATGTTCTAAAGTTTTACATTTGTTTTTAAATTTTTTAAATTTGTTTTTAAAGTTTATAAATATTTTAAAGCCTTTAAATTGTTTTAAGTTGTAATTGTAAATCACCTTGGGGGCCCTATTTGGGTCAAAAGGTGACTCATAAATATATAAATAAGTAAAATAAATTCTTAATCTTTCATTTGAATTTTTTGGGACAACTTGTTGGCCTTCTTGCTTATTGACCCAGTTGTATCTGTGATTGCAGTCATGCCTTGGATTGAGAGCAGAATTCGTTCCAGAAACGTGCTTGTAATCCAAAACACTCTTATATCAAAATGAAATCCCCCCAAAAAAAATTGTACAGAGATTTTTAATTTAAGCCGTACTACCGTACTTGTTTTGCAAGACGTCACTTGTATATCCAGTAAAAAAAATTAAATAAATATTTAAAAATTTGCTTGTCTTGCAAAACGCTCTCAAACCAAGTTACTTGCAATCCAAGGTATTACTGTATAGGATTTGAATACATTTTGGTTATTATTTTTACCATGACTTTTGCAAGCTTCCTCATGCATATTGTTTAGTAGTTAGGGATAATGTATCTCTTTGTGTTGCTGTCTTTCAAATAACCATGGGGGCAGGGGGAACAGGGATCTGTGACTGGGCTGTCACATTTCAGACTGCAGCTGGGAGCTTACATAATTGAATGCTCTCTCATACACATACCGAAATCCCCGCACATAGTCATGTGCAACCCTATCATGACTACTCAGACTGACATAGTTCAAGAGGACTTATGTACTCTCAGGTGGATATAGGGTGTGGCCTCAGTGTCAAAGAGAAAGTTTCTAGACTAGTATTCTCCTTGATATGTTAGCTTTCTCTGTGTAGGTAACTACATAGGATCCCCCCCCCCCGCCCATGCAATTGCAAACTTATACAAGGGCACTTGCCAAGAAGCTGGGAATGGTGGCCTTTCCCCAGGAATGGCATGAAGCAGCCCTAAAATCTTCTTTCTGAGCATTTTGGATTGAAGACAAGCTATCCAAATAATCAGCAGGCTACATGCCATGCCACTATCAAGGTATATTTTATGTCACTCTGTCTGCTGCAACACAATATAAGTGAGTGTTAATTCACACAACACTTTGGGTGTGCCTTGATGTGGGTTAACAGAGGACTGACTCAAAACATTTAGCCCCTGGTGTGGTATATCTTGCACAGGACTGTATTACCTCAGATCTCACATGGGGATGGGGGTGGGTGGGTCACTTTTATAAAAGTGCTTCAAAACTGTAATCCTCATGAAAAACATCAAAAATATTATGACCATTATAGTTAAGGATAAAAACAAACAAACTTGGGGGAATATAGAAGAAGTCCTGACTGACTGACTCATCAACGCCCAGCTCAAACCGTTTAACGTAGGAACGTGAAATTTGGAAAGAACATTGTTTTTATGACGTAGGCACCCACTAAGGAAGGATTTTTGGAAATTCCGTCCCTAAGGGGGTGAAAGGGGGGAGAATTTTTTAATGACTGACTGACTGCTATGTGTGGGGCGTCCGTCTGGAACATTAAAAATATGCTATTATTAGTCTGTTTACAATTTATATATATATATAAAAGAAGAAGTCCTGACTGACTAGGATAATTTGTCTGCGGGGGATACACTCTTTTAAAATACTATTATTGTTTATTGTGGTGTTTATGCTGCGTAGACATTGTGTACCTTTCTCACTGCCCCCAAACAGAATTTATTAACTCCCTATCTCTTTCTCTCTCTGCTTCAAGCTTTCTCATTTTCCTCTCTCTCTCCTCCTCCTCTTCTGCCTCAAGCTCCATTTTCCTAAATTCTAATTTGTTTTCCAGTTCTGGCCAGGGGGAGTCGGTATTCATACCATGAATACCTCTTATACCTTCAGAATATCCGTTTGAATTCAAAAGACTTCAGTTCCCCCTAAAGGTTTGTTTCGCCATGATGACCATCAACAAGTTGCAGGGGCAGACTTTGCAGGTAGCAGGGATTGACCTAAGGGAAGACTGCTTCTCACATGGGCAGTTTTACGTGGCCTGTTCCAGAGTGAGCTCACCTAACTCTCTGGTCATCCTAGCACCTGAGGGGAGAACCACTAATGTAGTTTACAAAGAAGTACAAGTACTGAAATAGTTTTTTTTTTTTGTAGGTTGCAGATGCCAAATAAGTACCGTAATTTTTTAAAATTTTTGGTCTGTCTCATTGTCTGTTTCTAATAACACCACGAAAAAATTCATAGACGCATATGAATGGAACAACTATCTTTGTTTTGTAGCCAGTACGCCCAGACTACTAATGCATTCAAAGTATTTATGGAGGATTTTCCTCCCCCCAGCACTGCCACCACCTATGGGGGAACTGCTACTTCACTGGGTAATCCCACCTATGGGTTTTCTTATTTATAGCAAATGCTTATATTTCAGGGCCTAAGGAACTCTTTGCCACTATAGTGCCACAAGCTGACCCTTTTTCGCTGCCAGCAATTCTGTTAGGACACTTTAAAACCACCTGGCATAAGAGGCTTAGGCGTGAAATGGGAACCAACAGTAGAGGCACAATCCTATGCATGTTTAGACAGAAAAAAAGTCCTACAACTCCCAGCATTCCCCAGCTAGCCATGCCTTAAACAAGTAATAACAAGGATATTTAATAAAAGGGATATTTTGCACATAAGGGAATACTAATATTTAACTTTGGAGTTTTCAAAAGACTGCTTAGTGACCATTCTTAAGGACTCAAGAGACACTGTTGGTGCTACAAGCCTCTTAATGACTTCTTTTACTTCAGGCCAAATAATAATTCTGGCATTATTGTTCAATCACAGTGTTGTTGTTCTTGTTTTTTGTTTTTTTTTAATAAAGTACAATAGAGCCCACATGTTTTTTTCTGAGTGGAGAAAATGGAAGCTTGCAGGGTGGGCCTGTGAACCACTTTGCACACTCAAAGATATCTAAGAATCAGAGAAATGTTACATGTTATTATTTCTTTGGCAAACTACTAATGAGAACAAAGCCACCATGGAGGGATCCATTTTTCAAGTGGGAGAGGGATCTTTAAAACAAGGAGCTTCCTGCACAATGTAGGGAAAGTAGGCTGAAAGCCTGAAAGTTGTGTTTGACTGAAATAATTGCATATTCCTACCATTTGTTGTCACCTCTATATTACATTTTAGATTGTAAGCTCTTTGGGGCAGGGAACTGTTCTCTTATACTGGGTAAAGCACCATGCGCATTGATAGTACAATAATAATAATAGTAATAATGACAGCAGCAGCAATCACCATCATCACAATGGGTCTGGAGATCAAAGTGGCTTCAGAGTGGTCAGAGCCCTTAAATGGTTAGAGCATCCTGGGGTGGGTGGCTATACCCTTGGCCACGCCCTCATGTTGCCTGGCCACGCCCTCTTGATCACACCTTCATGTTGCTTAGCCATACCTCTCTTACAAATTCACATGTGTGTCCCTATTTTCATCTGTGAAATGTTGGAGGGTATATGATAAAATGCAAGGTAGTATGAATTTACAAAAAATCCTTATAGAAACTAAAACATTTCTGTCTTTGAAGTATCTTTATGCCCCTCCTCAGCCAAAAAGGCTCCCAGAGTGGCTTACATATAATCAAATGAGACAGTTCCTGCTCGCAGGCTTACAATCTGAAAAGACACCACACACAAGGAAAAAGGAATAGGGAGGGAAGAGGGGAGAAAAAATATTTTTTTCAGCAGGGCTCGTGAAATTGGCCTGTTTCCCCCTCTCATCTCCCTCAGTAGTGCCTCCTGGAATGGCTGCTGGAGATGGCAGTTGAGGGAGGAAAGCCTCAATGAGGGAAGCCTTTTAGCAGGGCTGGTGGAATGGCTCTGCTCTCCCTCTCATCTCCCTCTAGTTCCAGTGTTCAGCCTGTGAGTGTCGTTGCTCATGTAGCCAAAACAGCACCATCCATGCACAAGAGGAAGGTTCCAGCAGAAGTAGTGCTCTCCACATCAGCGTTACCCCAGTTTGTGGAGGAGTGTTGCTGGTGTGAGGAGAATCCACAGCGCGTGGGCCTCTCTCTCCCTCATGGTCCAGGGCTTCTCATGTTCCCCCAGCCATGCAGGAAAGAACAGCCCGGTAGTAGCAGTTCCCATACCACTGGAGTAAGGAGAACCTAGTAGTGACTGTCTCTCTATGGTTCTTATATAAGAAGAGAGAGAGGCAAACGTGGGGAAGGAGGGGGAGAGACAGATGTGGTCAAGAGCTGCTTATCAGTGGCTTAAACAACATCATTGTTGGTTTTATCCCATAATGAGTAGGGAAACCTACTACAGTGCAATGTTAGTTTCTAAGGCTGAAATTCTGGCTCCATTGAAGGCCAATGGCAAAACTACAAATAGCTTTAGAACAGCTGAAGTTTCACTAAAAAAAACAACCCCAAAACCCACCATTCCTATTTTATCCTACACTTGCTAGTGGAGTGACTTGTAGAAAACAACTCATTAACAAGGTTTGGAAAGGAACCAGGTCTGGGAAGTTTCTATTTTATTATTAGAAAACATTTCATTTTTTTCTAGATACTTTCACGATAACCCATAACAGTCATACACATTTATTAACTTTATCTGCTAAACTTGCTTTCTTGAGTTGCCAAAACTCTTTCCAGCCAAGTGAGACACGGTAGATCCAGATACATATATCTTGTTTAATTACTGTGCTGATATGTCTGTTGTGTTATCTCCAGTTAAATGATAAAAAACAGAGATGCTACTTCTTTAGCTGGAGGATGTTTTAATAAATATCCTCCTGTTTCCCCCTTTTAAAAATAATCCTTGGAGCATTTACTTACCGTAGATTCTATGTCTTGGAATTTATGCACTAAGAATAACAAGATTTTCAATGAAACAAATTGTGTTTTAATCTTGAAGTCTCAGTGGTGTCTTCTTGATGACTTTCCATACCAGTATAAATATGATTTATACTATACCATTGTTTTTCCAGAAAATGGAGTAACTGTTGTGTTCTTGATATCTTTCAGACAAAGCATGCAAATAGATTTAGAATAATTGGGTTGCTTTGACGATGGAATCCTATAAAGCAGGGGAGTGCAATCACTTTTGGTCCAGGGCCTGGATTATGCCCCCAGTCCAGACCAAGCCGGCAGGCTGGATGAGATCGGGGGGGGGGGGGCAGGGCTCACACCCAAAGCTCCACCCTCTCCCATGAAGTAAGCCACCCCACTTTTTAAAAAATAAAATAATACATCTCCATGCAGAGAGAGAGGCATGGAGCCTGAGTGGAACGCTAGCAGCATGGGAAGGGACTCATCTGGGACTTGCAGGAGCTGACTCCTGTGTGAGCATCAGCCAGCTGGGGCTGCTCCTTTGGATGTGAGTGGCATGGGAAGTGGTGCAGGGGGGTCTCTCTCTGACTGGAGATAACAAAGGGATTCCCATTTGTGCTGCTCACCCTCAGGGGGCAGGGCTTGGGGAGGGCAGGGTGAGTCTGCAGAGGTCTCACTCCCCTCCTATAAAGCCTTACATGGCTCGGAGCCCCATACCTCAAGGACCACCTCTCCCCACAGGAGCCTACCTGGTTCCTGAGATCAGCTTCTAGTGACAATTCCAGAATTCCACTGCACTTGTCAACTATAGTAAGGGGTGCATCATGGAATTCCATGCCTTTGCTACTCCCTCAGAATGATGTCACTGGCCATATAGTGCAGTGGCTTCCCCAGTCCACATGCATAGAATGCTCTCGACACATCCACCACAGTGGCTTAATTGTTCAAGGGAGCTCCTTTCATGCATACTATAGCTCCTTGGAAGATAGTTTGGGAATCACTGATGGGAGCTGTGAATACATTTGGGTGTAGAAAGGCAGGAGATTATACTGGAGAAGACACCCAGTCCAGTGCTATTATTGGTGCTAGTTCCACCCCTAGTTTCTAGCTTTACTGAACATCTAATGGAACTGAAAAGCAACTTGGTTAATTTAGAGATTGCATAAAATCAAAAGGAGATGCACAAGGAAAGACCATGAGCACACATTAAAAGCCCCTGTTGTTCTATGTTTTTCTTGTACATAGGGATTTTCCATGGTACGGAAACACATTTCTCATGCTCATAGTAGAAAATTAGGAAGGCCCTATCTATGTACACACAGAACTCATTGCCTGCTGTATGGCTCATTGCACAATTAATGCTTATAAACATAGGTTGAAATGCCTTGATTCCAATATGACTTCCCTTATTCTCTGTGAACAGTTGCCAACTCAGTGTGGATTCTTGGGGCAGAATCCAACAGGGTGCTTACACCCCCACTGATTCTTTTCCACCCCACCGATTCCCAGGGATGTTGAAGAGTCCTTGGTCTCGAGTCACGAGTCTTTGGACCCGAGTCTCGAGTCCGAGTCCAAGTCCTTGGTCCAAAATGGTGACTCCCGAGTCCCAAGTCCCAAGTCACTCCCAAAGCTGACTCCACGAGTCCCTATTAAAATCAAGGGGGGGGGGTTCCCCAACAAAATAAGGCTACTTCAGATGTGTGGCTTAAATAAATTCTAGGCACAAGTGTGCCTATTTATCTCAAAACTCTGCCACTGATTTTGACAAGAACAGACCAGGCAGACAAACCCAAAATAGCCAGGCAGGCAGAGGAGGCAGGGAACCCCAAAGCAGGCAGGCAGAGGCATTTGTTTTTGACAATTCAAACTGTGGAACTGGTTAAGAAGAGACCAGGCAGGCAGAGGAGGCAGGGAACCCCAAACAGGCAGGCAGAGGCTGCCAAACCCAAAATGTCTGAAAGGTTGCATTTTAGGAAAATGATTTTAAAAAATAAACTTGGATTGTTACTGCAACTAGGTCCAGACAGCACCTGCAGGTGGCATCAAGCAGGGATGTTGACGAGTCCTTGGTCTCGAGTCCCGAGTCGAGTCTCGAGTCGCATTAAAAATATTGGGACTTGAGTCTGAGTCGAGTCAGTGGGGGGACTCAGTCCGACTCACGAGTCGAGTCCTGGAGTCCGAGTCCCCATCCCTGCCGATTCCCTTCCGCAAGTGGGACCCCCACCATGCATGCAAGGGAGATTTAGCTCTTCCTAGGGGAAGTCCCGAAATGCGTGGAAACACTCATTTCTGGAAGGAGGCAGGTCGGTGAAGCTCCCTTATGCGAGCTCTGCCAACCTGCCTACTTCCAGAAAAAAGCGGGGCTGCTTATGCAACACAATTGGTGGAGCATAAGAGAATCAGTGGGGGGGGGGTAAGCGCCCCATTGGATTCTGCCCTTGGGCATCCCCTAGTATGGAAAACAGTTTCCTTCCTAACACAGAAAGCCTTGATGCACCAGCCTTTGTATTTCACTCATGGACTCCAACAGAATGAAACTCGTGAACCTGAATGAGCAGTTCTAAGGCAAAACAAAAAGAAACCCCCAAGAATATAAATATTGAATGGGATGGAGAACCACGGGCAGCAGCATTACTACAGAAGACTGCGGCATGGCTATAGAGCAGTGTTCTTCAACCTTGGGTCCCCAGATGTTTTTGGCCTACAACACCCAGCATGCCCCAGCCAGCGTAGCTCATCCAGTTGAAGCCAGAGGATCAGAGCAACTCATCCAATGGCCCTTGGAGACCCTTGCTTGTCCTGTGTCTCTTGGTGACATTAGAGCAGCTCAGCTAATCAGTGCCAGAGTCTTCATCACCACCAAATTCTTATGTGCTTTTAAACATATGTTTTATGTTTTTATAAAGAGAGTTTTTATAGAAAACCATCAAAAGTATATGAGTAAAGACATACAATATTCTAGTACAATTTCATCTCACTTAAACATCGTTCAACACTTCCCTAAGCCTGGTTTTTAGGTTTCATCCATGTAAATTTTCCACAAAGGTTTTTTTTTTTCTTATCTGGATGTTAGCTCTAAAGATTTGAGTCCCCTGAAATTCAAGCCTGCAAGTAAGAAAACAACATTATCCCCAGGGAGCAACAACTTCACTGCTTATGCCTACTGTGTTCAATTGGTATTCCCCAGCACATGAATGCATTTTATTTTGTGGTGACCCATGGGGCATCATCAGCTATTTTAAGCGGGGGGAGAAACACTTTGGTGAGTTCATTACTTCTCAGCCCTTTGAATTAACTTTTCACATCCAGGGTTGATGAAGGCATCCCTTCACTGGAGTGAATGCAAATGTAATTCACAGGGCACTTATCTTAGAACAGTGCTTTTGAATTTAATGGGTTTTAATAGGATTGCTTTGGAACCTTTGGTGGAAGACATCAGTCTGTGTATTCCGTGTGAGACTATTGTAGACATGTAAAATAGGAAAGGGACCCCCATGTTTCCAAACATTAGGGATATGGGGTGGACACAGGCCAGTAAGTGAAGTGACAGTGGACCAACAATGTGACAAACATGTTTTCACTTCATTCTTCATGGTGTTCACTCCAGCAAGCACTCACTTAAAGATAGTCATGAAATGAAGGCTTTCTCTAGACACATATGTTGCTATAAGGAAGAACACTACCACTACCATCAAGTACCTTGCAGAACCTGGTACCACCGCACACAAGTACCTAGGTTGGCCTTTCACAAAGGTTCTATGGACTTTGAAGAAGCCTGAGTGCAAGGTGAAAGGGAGAAACATGCTAAGCGAAAAGCACGTCAAACGAATCCTTTACAGGACCATCTTCCATCTGGTAACCTGTGTCCTCACTGTGGGAAGCTGTGTGGATCTAGAATTGGCCTCCACAGTCACTTATGGACCCATCGCTAGAGTCTACACATTTTTTTAGAATTTCCTCTTTTTATAATTTTCTTTTTGTAATTTTATCCTGGAAGACAATTCTTTTTGTAATTTTATCCTGGAAGACAATCTTACTCGGTCACGAGTGATCGCCTACTACTACCTACTGCCACACAAGTTCCCATCCTGTGAACGTTAGCAGAGCCACCTTTTTGAGCTATCTGGTTGGTTCTCTCCTTCAATGTTGCATTATACTCCAGAAATATTCTTTTGTTGAGAAATCCCAACTTCCTGAATACTATTTTTCTTCCATCTATCCAAATCCCTGCTACTTTGAAGTCAATGCAAGATTAAATTCTACAGCCACGGTTATTGTCCAAGTACTTTGTAGCACTAACTGTTATATTCTCTAAAAGTAGAGATAAAATGTTTCTTGCAACCAGTATAAGTGAAAAATACGCTGCTTGGCATCTTCACTGTTAACTACAGTGGACTGCAGGCCATAGAATCCAGTCATTCCCTAAAATAGGGGCTAAAGCTATAAAATGCTTAAATATGTACATCTTTATATATGGCAGCCTTCCCCAACCTGGTGCCCTCCAAATGTGTTGGACTACAACCCCCATAATCCCCCAACCAGGAAGGGGGTGTTTATCCCTTTCCTAGCGAGTATCACTGCTGGGGGAAAGGGATTACCCCCCCTCCCCCAGCACTACAGTTCTGGACGGAATATCTCACCCCATGCCCAGCAGCTGCTATTTGCTAAAATGTTAGCATCTTTCTTGAGGTCTGTGTTCCCTCAGGCTATGGGAAAGAAGAGCCAGGGGATTTTGAGCAGAGAAGCAGCAGGTGGGGAACAGGTTCTGCATCCCTCATGACTCTTCTGCTCACAGTCACAACCTGCTGATGCTGCTCTTCATTTCCTTAAAGAAGTGTAGGCTTCATTCATTGCATGCATATGAGGCTTCTCAAGGTGCCCCACCCTCCCAAGTAAATCAGGTGGCAACCTTAGAGAGAGCCTCCTCAGCAGTGGCACCCCATCTGGAGAATTCCATCCTTTACGAGGTTCACCTGGCATCAGTATTGCTCTCTCTTCATTACCAGGCAAAACCAGTTTGATTCTCCCAAGGTTTTTAATGTATTTTTTAAAGCATGCTGTTATTTATTATATTTTATCAGTGTATATTATTTTGTTCTGTGTTTTTGTAAGCCACTCTAGAAGCTTTGCTCTAGAGCATTATATACATTTTTAAAATAAAATTTGGGTGTAATGTGGAATTTTTCCTCAAAGCTGCTACCAATTACATACTGCATTTAATTCTGGTATTAGCAATTATTTAAAAAAAACAAAAAACAAAAAAAAACCAATCATTCAAAACCCAGTATCCCTAGGTTTTACCTACAGGTTTGAACTTTTAGGCTGAAATCAAATGTACACTTTTCTGGAAGTAAGCCTCATTGAATTCAGTGGGACTTACTTTTGAGTAGACATGCATAGGATTGCACTGTTACGTTATTTCAAGTGTGTATAAGATGCAATATCAGTCTTTCTTTATTGTTCTTTTAGGTAAGTCCGCGTAATGTACCAGTCAGCTGTTCAACATACACCTCACTTGAGTGCCTGGCTGAAACCACTGGATGCACTTGCCTGAATGGATTGTATCATTCTGCAGTTCTGTTCATATTCTTCTTTTACCACTGGACTTTGCTGCCTACTTTCATTTTTTTCACCTATGGAACAGAAAGAATTTTGCTATTTAGCTTCACCACTTTTTAAAGGGTTTGTCATGTTTCAGTTTCTGGTTGGGTAACTCTGAATGTCAATTTGGAATCTGGCCTGAAGGACTTTCCTCCTTTAGGTTGTTCTGAAATAGAACTGAATCAGTTGGTACTGATTTTAACCCTTTTCTAAGCACAGATTTGATCTTTTATAAAAAGTGTGATCCTGCATTCTTTCATAAGGAAATCTTGCTGAACAAACAGAGTCCACAATTAAACATTATGAGTTTAAACCACAGGCCTGTGGCTTACACTGGCTCAGCTTGTCTGAGTGTGGAAAGCTAAGCAGGGTCAGGCCTGGTTATTACTTGGATGGGATACCCCCTCCTCTAGTTTCCTGCATTGAGCAGGGGGTTGGACTCCATGGCCTTGTAGGCCCCTTCCAACTCTATGATCTATGAAATCTATGATGTTTGAATGAAGCAATGCCTATTCTTTTTTTTTCTTTTTCTTTTTTTAAAGAGTTTTTAGTGGTACAGAAGAGGCCAAAAAAAAATGTATTGCAGCATTTGCACTTGCTTCAAAGGTACATGTAAAAATTATATGAGGAACAGTGGAAATGAGAAAAAAGAAAGTAGGAGATGCTTATTTTCTTCAGGGAGCAGCCCTTCATTTTTTATGGGGTGCTGCTCTGGAGAACCCCAACCTGGAAGGTGTATTCTGACCCTGAGCAGCAGTCAGGACTCTGACATAGAATCATAGAATCATAGAAAAGTAGAGTTGGAAGGGGCCTACAAGGCCATCGAGTCCAACCCCCTGCTCAATGCAGGAATCCAGGTCAAAGCATCCCCGACAGATGGCTGTCCAGCCGCACCTTGAATAGCTCCAGAGTGGGAGAGCCCACCACCTCCCTAGGTAGTTGATTCCATTGTCTTATTGCTCTGACAGTCAGGAAAATTTTCCTGATGTTTAGGTGGAATCTGGGTTCCTGTAACTTGAGCCCATTATTCCGTGTCCTGCAAACTGGGATGATCGAGAAGAGATCCTGGCCCTCCTCTGTGTGACATCCCTTCAAGTACTGGAAGAGTGCGATCATATCTCCCTTCAGTCTCCTCTTCTGAAGGCTAAACATGCCCAGTTCTTTCAGTCTCTCTTCACAGGGCCTTGTTTCCAGTCCCTTTATCATCCTTGTTGCCCTCCTCTGAACCCTCTCCAGTTTGTCTACGACGTCCTTCTTAAAGTGTGGTGCCCAGAACTGGACGCAGTACTCAAGATGAGGCCTAACCAGTGCCGAGTAGAGGGGAATTGTCACTTCACGCGATTTGGAAGCTATACTTCTATTAATGCAGCCCAAAATAGCATTTGCCTTCTTTGCAGCCACATCACATTGCTGGCTCATATTTAGTTTGTGATCTACCACAATTCCAAGATCCTTCTCACTTGTAGTATTGTTGAGCCAAGTGTCCCCCATTCTGTAACTCTGCATTTGGTTTCCTCTCCCTAGGTGCAGCACTTGGCATTTATCCCTATTAAATTTCATTCTGTTGTTTTCGGCCCAGCGCTCCAGCCTATCGAGGTCACTTTGAATTTTGTTTCTGTCTTCCAGAGTATTAGCTGTTCGACCCAACTTGTGTCATCTGCAAATTTGATAAGCATTCCCTGTACCTCCTCATCCAAGTCATTAATAAAAATGTTGAAGAGCACTGGGCCCAGGACCGAGCCCTGTGGTACCCCGCTCGTTACCTCTCCCCAGTTTGAGAAGGAACCATTGATAAGCACTCTTTGAGTCCGATCCTGTAGCCAATTGTGGATCCACCTGATAGTTGTTCCATCTAGCCCACTTTTAGCTAGCTTGCTAATCAGGATATCATGAGGCACTTTGTTGAAAGCTTTGCTGAAGTCCAGATATATGATGTCCACAGCATTCCCACAGTTCACAAAGGCAGTTACCCCATCAAAAAATGAGATCAGATTAGTCTGGCAGGATTTGTTCTTGACAAATCCATGCTGGCTTCTAGTGATCACTGCATTGTTTTCAAGGTGCTTGCAGACTGACTTCTTTATAATCTGCTCCCATGGAGGAGGAGGTGGAACTAGTGAGATCAGAAAGACCAGTGGCACAAGCCACATAGCTTCTGAGCCCAGACCATGGCCCCAACACCGAGCTTAAGGCAGAACCCTCCTGAGCCAAGGTCCCCAGACTGGGACATCAAGAAACAGCACACACACACCCCAGCAAGATTCCCCTGAAGAGCTAGCCTCCTTTATCCTAGACACCTCACACTCCCTAGTTTATGCTCACCAGCACAGGCAATGTATCACGCAGAAGCTGATGATGGAAATGATGGAGTACTAAGCTCTAGGGCAGAGGACTATGCATTTCAGGCTCTTTATGCTTCAAGAAGTAGGTGGAGCCTGGGATGGGTAGTCTGGGTCAAATGGGATAAAAGGCTTCCCGGTGTGCTCCAGAACATGTTAAAGCATGTTGTCTGCTTTCTTGGAGATATCCAATGTCCTACAAGCTAATGCAGCCTGACTGGCTAACTAAGGCATCTGTGTTGTTCCCCAGATCTGGGGGGGGGGGGGAGAGCGTAAGTGGAGATTGTCACTGGAAAGGGTGAACTGTAACATCCCACGCACATCTTGAACACCAGCTGTTTTTTTTACTCTAGATTCAAGGACATTATTTATGTTATTTAACACTTATTAATTTATATCCTATCCTTCAACAAGTTCTCAGGGAGGCCATTATCCCACCTTTATTTATTGGAGTTACCTTTCTCTAACAAAAATGACCTGTTATTTGGAAACAGATTTATGGAAAGCACAGTACCATTTAGCCAAATGGTCTTACAGGCATCGGAGGTTAAGACAATACAAATTACTACAAGAAGGAGCTTCAGTGCATTCTGACAACTGTTTTTATAATTGAAGTTTAGATAATGTGGGGTATGGGTTACAGTCTAGCAGGTAAAGTCAAAGCCAACACAATAAACAGTACTGATTTCTCAGGAGTAATGATCGAAAGATCTTACAAAGAAAGGAATAAGCACTTAAGGGGGCGATCCTATGCATGTTTAGACAGAAAAAAGGTCCTACAACTTTTTGCCCGCTGGGGCATGCTGGGAATTATAGGAGTTTTCTCTGTCTAATCGTGTATAAGATTGCACCCTCAGAGTGCAATCCTATGGGGATGCCCATAACCCTCCAAACTCGGAGGATTACAGGCATCCTATGCAGAGTGGGAGGACCTCAGAGGTGAAGGTCGCCTCCCCACTCCTCCCGCTCTGCAAAACAGGTAGATGGCTGATTTCGGTTGTCTAACTGCAGTGCTTCAGAGTAGGAGGGAAGGAGGCTGAGGCACCACCAGGAGACGTATCATGGCAATGCTGGTGGTCTCCTCCCCTCCTTGCCCCCCCAGAACACCCACTAAACCCCTTCTCCAAGGTCACTTTCACAACTTCAGAGAAGCAGCCGGCACAGTTCTTTCCCCGCCAGCTGCAAGGGGGCGGAGGCGTGGGATCCAAGTGCAGATCCCCAGCTACGAAGTCAGAGCGATTTTTCAGCCTCAGAGCTGGGAATTCGAACTGTAAGGAGGGAAATTCTTTAGTATGATAGCTGTTTGTTTGAATGCTCTGGTAATTCAGACACATGGCAAGATTATGGCTCAGTATGTCTTGAACCCGCACCCCCGAGGAATTCTGGGTGAATTTGGAGACGGTGATCTCATCATCACTCTCTAACATGTTAGAATATTAAAATGGCTGTCCACTATCCTGCACTCTCCCCCCCCTGCAATCACCCTCTGTTGACTTCAACCTATCAATCACCATCTCAGAGCTTTTTCAAATTAACTTTTATAAGCATCGTTTATAATCCACCAGAAATCACTTATATTCCTTATCTAGCAATTTTTTTTGGAAAAAGACCTAGGAGATCCTGATCTTTATACCTGATTCTTAAAGTGCTGGTACACACTATTTGACTTAACTGGAGCTTGTGGTGATAGAGTGTTTTGAGAATTAAACTGTCTGCTTATGAGCCAATTCCAATATTATTTATTTACAATATTGGTATACCGCTCCATATTTAAGTAAATTCCAGAGTGGTGGCCAATAAAAAGATAAAAACAGATAAAAGAAACAAAAAGAATACATTGAAAACAAGGTAACATTAAATTGTGGTTGGACAGCAGAGATGGCTTCCCAGAACAAGGAGATCTTCTGCAGGCGCTGACAGTGTTGGAAGGCTTCCCACACAAGCATACACAAGAAAATGTAATTGGAATTTTATTGTATTTTGTATTGTTGTAAACCGCCCAGAGAGCTTCAGCTATTGGGCGGTATAGAAATAATAATAACAATAATAACAATATATCCATGCAGTGTTGCTTAAAGACAATTGCATGAATGGAAGTTGAATAAAAATACAGGATCCAGTTTATGGAATAATCTTTGAGGAAGCTGGTTGGATGACCTGTTCCAATGGAACTTTTTCATATGAGTATATACACTGGAATAATTTCAAATGCCATTAATAATAACATGTAAAGTCCTATAAAGTCCTATAAATAATAACATATAAAGTCCTAAATAGCTTGGGTCCAGGATATCTGAAAGATCGTCTCATCCCATATGAACCTGCCCATAGTTTAAGATCTTAAAGAAATGGTTCTATGAATATCAATAATTGGGAAAGATCTGTAATGCGGATCAAGATATGGTCTGTATTTATTACTGCGGTGAGTGCAGTGGGGTGGGAGAAGTAATCCTTCTTTTCCATCATTATTATTATTATTATTATTATTATTTTATTTCTATACCGCCCAATAGCCAAAGCTCTCTGTGCGGATTACAAGTATCAGTAAAAATGCAATCTACTATA
Source organism: Shinisaurus crocodilurus (assembly GCA_021292165.1). NCBI lineage: Eukaryota > Metazoa > Chordata > Lepidosauria > Squamata > Shinisauridae > Shinisaurus > Shinisaurus crocodilurus. The sequence goes on along the minus strand of CM037878.1, from coordinate 213,273,244 downwards.
TAAATGTGAAAGTTTGTGGGTGTGTACGTTTGTACGTTTGTGTGCGTTGCATAGGCTCCTACACGGTTCGACGGATCCCCACCAAACTTGGCACACATACTCTTCAACACCCAAGGAAGATTACTGGCAGGTTTAAATCTCCAAAAAACCATCACTGTGCCTGTATGGCCCAATCTCAGATAGCCAATGGCGTCATTTAGAATGTTCATGTGAACTGCCGTAGGGGCCTATCAGGAGCGGTTATGCAAATCACTCCAACATCATTTAGAATGTTCGTATGAATTGCCACAGGGGCCTATCAGGAGCGGATATGCAAATCACTCCTACGTCATACAAAATGTTCATATGAACTGCAGCAGGGGCTTACCCAGGGGAGCTGGGATTTCATTATGTAATCCAGAGGGGGGAGCAGAGATTTCATTGTTGTGTAGTCCCAGGGGGGGGGGAGCTGGGATTTCATTCTGCAGTCCCGGGGGGGGGGAGCTGGGATTTCATTGTGTGGTCCCGGGGGAGCTGGGATTTCATTGTACAGTCCTGGAGGGGGGAGCTGGGATTTCATTGTTGTGTAGTCCCAGGGGAGCAGGGATTTCATGGTTGTGCAGTTCCAGGGAAGCTGGGATTTCATTGTTGTGTAGTCCCGGGGGGGGGGGAGCAGGGATTTCATTATGTAGTCTCGGGGGGGAGCAGAGATTTCATTGTGCAGTCCCGGGGGAGCTGGGATTTCATTGTGTAGTCTGGGGGGTGGGGAGGGATTTCATTTTGTAGTCCGGGGGTGGGGGGAAGCAGGGATTTCACTGTGTAGTCCCATTCCTTTCCTATGGAGCCATTCAAAAAAGCGGTCAGCTACCTTAAGGAATTTCGAACAAATAGTGCCTATAAGAAAATGACAACCTGGGCAACGCTGGGTAAAAAAGCTAGTACAATTTAAAATATATCCACTGATAGAATGCACTAATCCTTATGTACATAATTCTCCATAGCATAGCAAAGCAATTTAACAGTGTAATAAAATCAAGGGAGTGGGAGAATAACCGATGTCAGTGTCTGAATTAACTGGACATATTTGAACAGATTTTTGATGTTACTACTTGCAGTCCAGCTATTACCCAGCCTTTGTACTTAGATGAGCAATGAAGATTTTTTCAGAGGGTGGGGTGAGAACCCTTACTTGCACTCTTAAAATAATAACGACATTCCCCTGCAAAGGCCATACCATTTAAAAATATATACTGACAACACAAGCAGGGCACCCACTCTTCTCAAACATGCTAGGAAAAGGATAAATACTCTAAATCTGCAGATCATGATTTATTAGACTAAATGAATAAGGGGGAAACATCAAAGCTATAAATAAATAAACTAGCTACACAGAACTCAGCAGGGTAACAAATAAGATTAAAACAATGTGTTTGTTGCTGCAGAGTCTGGATCTGATTGGAGATCACAAAGCATAACCTATTTTAGAGCATAACCATATATAATCTATTATTAGAGTGAGATAAAATTACAAAAGAAAAGACAGGTAATTGACCTAATTAGTTGCTACCTGTTGCTTGAGTAGCATCCCAGTAACATTAAGAACATAAAACCTAAGAGCTGTCCTGGATGGATGGTCCCCTCTGGTCCTGGATGGATGGTCCCCTCTGGTTCAGCATCCAGTTTACATGTTCCAGCAGTGGTCAACCAGATGCTTTAAGGAAGCCCCTGAATGGGACATGAAGGTAGTAGACCTTCCCTGTTGTGTACCAGAGCAACTAGCATTCAGAGTTGTAACAACTCCTGACATGGAGGTTCCTTTTAGCTGGTGGCCAAGAGCTGCTGATGGATCTATCCTCGGAGTTTATCTATTGGACTTTGAAAGCTATCTAAGCCAGTGGCATCAACACATCTTTTGGCAGCAAATGCTATCAGTTAAGTGTTGTGAATAAGTACTTTCTTTTGTCTATCTTGAATCCACTGACAGTTCCATTGGGTGATTCTAAGCTCTAGTGTTCTTTAAATTTGGTTTTATTACCTCTGCTGCATTATTGTTTTATAGTTTATTGTATCTCAGATTCATTGTTATATGAAGTATGATGTGATATGTTGCGTTGCTTGTATTATAGCTGGTTGGACCCAGACTTAATGATACTTAGAGTAGACCCATTAGAATAAAAGGGACTTAGGTTAGTCATGATTAACTTAAGTACCATTGATTGTTGTGTGTGTGATTACTGTACGCCAAGCTGGAATCCATCAAGATGAAGGGTGGTCTACACAATTTTAAAATAAATAAATAAATAAAGGATAAGGCAGGAACTTCTCTGTACCCCTTTCTATATTACATGCTTAATTATATAAATTTCTATAATCCCCTCCCCCAGTTGTTGCTTTTCTTAACCTTTTGTTGCCTTTTAACTTGTAACTTGGTCTTGGATGAGACTGATTATCTGGATCCATTTCAGTCATAGTTTAGACCTATTTTGGCTGGAAACAACTTTCATTGCCCTGTATGATGACCTATGTCAGGAGAGGGACAGGGCGAGCGTGACCCTGTTGATACTCCTGGATCTCTCGGCAACTTTCAATACCATTGACCATGGTATCCTTCTGGGGCAGCTGTATGAGTTGGGAGTGGGGGGTATTGCATTGCAGTGGTTCCGCTTCTGCTTGAATGGCCAGCTCCAGAAGGTGGTGCTTGGGGAATACTGCTCAGCCCCGTGTACTCTCCAGTATGGAGTTCCTCAGGGGTTGGTCTTATCTCCGATGCTATTCAACATCTCATCATCATCATCAGGCGATCACTCGTGACCGAGTAAGATTGTCTTCCAGGATAAAAGGAGGAAATTCTAAAGAAGATTGTGTAGACTCTAGCGATGGGTCCGTAAGTGACTGTGGAGGCCAATTTTAGATCCACACAGCTTCCCACAGTGAGGACACAGGTTACCAGATGGAAGATGGTCCTGTAAAGGATTCGTTTGACGTGCTTTTCGCCTAGCACATTTCTCCCTTTCACCTTGCACTCGGGCTTCTTCAAAGTCCATGGAGCCTTTGTGAAAGGCCAACCTCCATTTAGATAGTTCAGTGCCAGAGCTTCCCAGTTTTCGATGTTTATATTGCATTTTTTTAGATTAGCCTTATGAACATCTTTAAACCTCTTATATTGACCACTGATATTCCGCTTTCCATTCTTGAGTTGGGAATAAAGTACAGTAACTGCTTTGGGAGACGGCAGTCAGGCATTCGGACAACATGACCGGTCCACTGAAGTTGGCGTTGAAGGATCATTTTTTCAACGCTAGTAGTCTTTGCTTCTTCCAGTACACTGACATTTGTTCGCCTATCTTCCCAAGTAATTCGCAGGATTTTCCGGAGGCAACGTTGATGAAATCTTTCAAGGAGGTGGAAGTGACGTTTATAGATAGTCCATGTTTCGCAGGCATACAATAAAGTTGGTAATACAATGGCTTCACTGAGTGGGATCATCCAGAGTTTTGGAGTGCATTGATGACACGCAGTTCTATCTCTCCTTTTCATCTCCATCAGGTGAGGCTGTGGATGTGCTAAACTGGTGCCTGACTGTGAAATGGACTGGATGAGGGCTAAAAAATTGAAGTTCAATCCAGACAAGACTGAGATCCTGTTAGTTGGTGGTTCCTCTGCCCAGATGGAGGGAGTCCAACCTGTTCTGGATGGGGTTGCACTCCCCTTGAAGGAGCAGGTCCGTAGCTTAGGGGTCCTCTTTGAGCCATCATTGTCACTTGAGGCTCATGTGGCCTCAGTGGCAAAGAGTGCCTTCTACCAGCTCCGTCTGGTGGCCCAGCTACACCCCTGTCTGGACAGGGATAGCTTGGTTTCAGTAATAATCTCTAAGCTAGACTACTGCAATGCACTCTTCATGGGGCTGCCCTTGAAGACTGTTCACATGCAGCTTGTGCAGAACATGGCAACCGGACTAATAACCAGTACCAGAAGGTCTGAAAATATAACACCAGTTCTGGCCTGCTTTCATTGGCTGCCTATAGACTATATGCTTCCAAGCCTGATTCATGGTGCTGGTCTTAACCTATAAAGCCCTACACAGCTTAGAACCACAATACTTGATGGAACGCCTCTCCCGAGTGCCATATACCCAGACACTATGGTCAACATCTGGGGCCTTCCTCCAATTGCCACCTCTGAGGGGGACTTGGTCAGTGGCAACAAGGAAGAGGGCCTTCTCGGTGGTGGCCCCCCAATTGTAGAACAAGGTCCCCACTGAGGCCCACCTGGTGCCAACTCTTTTGGCACCAGGTTAAGACTGCCCTCTGTGTTGAGGCATTTAACAGCTCCAAATAGTACATGGGGGGTGGCTATGTCAGCTTTTCAACAGGTCTAGTTTTATTACTTGTTTTTAAATTCAGTTTTTAAATTTAAAAACCTCCCACGCATGTTCCCCAGAAACTGGTGTACATAGGCATACTGCCAGTGCCTCTGATACTGGAGGTAGCAAATAGCCATCAGGACTAGTAGCCACTGATAGCCTTATTTTCCATGAATGTGTCTAATCCACTTTTAAAGCCATCCAAATTGGTGGCCATCACTACATCTTGTGGAAGTGAATTCCATAGTTTATGCACTGTGTGAAGAAATGTGTCCTTTTATCTGTCCCGGATCTCCCACCAATCAGCTTCATGGGATGACACTGGATTTTAGCATTATGAGAGAGGGAGAAAAATGTCTCCCTTTCTCCACACCATGCATCATTTTGTACACTTCTGTCATGTCTCCCCTTACTCATTTTTTTCTAAGCTGATGACAACCCCAGACGTTGTAAGCTTTCCTCTAGGGGAGTTGCTCCAGCCCCTTCATGATTTTAGTTGCTCTTTTCTGCACTTTTTCCAACTCTACAATATCCATTCTTAGGTGCAGTGACCAGAACTGTACATAGTATTCTAAGTGTGGCTTTTTTTCTGGAGAAAAGCACAACCAGTGCTTTTTTTCTGGAGAAAAGGGTACCGGAACTCTTGGATTACATTTCCTCGGGAGTAGATGGCGATTAAATTGTAATGCAATTAATAGAAGAAAAGGTGCTGGAACTCAGTTCCGGTGAGTTCCACCAGAAAAAAAAGCCCTGGCCACAACATAGATTTGTATAAGGGGGGTATGATCTTGACAGTTTTATTTTCAGTTCCTTTCTTAATTATGCCCAACGTGGAGTTTGCCTTTTTCACAGCATCCACACACTGGGTTGATATTTTCATCGGGCTGTCTGTCCACCACAACCCCAAGATCTCTTTCTTGGTCAGTCACCGCTAGCTCAGATTCCATCAGCTTATACTTGAAGTTGGGATTTTTTGCCCCAATGTGCATCGCTTTACACTTACATACATTGAACCACATTTGCCATGTTGATGCCAATTCTCCCAGTTTGGAGATATCTTTTTGGAGCTCCTTGCAATCCCTTTTTGTTTTAACCCCCCTAAATTATTTGGTGTCATCAGCAAACTTGGCTGCTTTATAGCAAACTCCTAATTCCAGATCATTTATGAATAAATTAAAAGGCATTGGCTTACCTTGGCCTAGTAATATCTGTTTAATGTAATAGAACTTACATCTAAGTAGACATGTGTAGAATTATTCTGTTACTCCCTGACATTTTTCTTCCTTTGCATTGTCCCCCTTATCAAAAATGCCAAGTTGTGAAACATCCTAAATAGGAGAATCAGAATAAATTATACAGATCACCATATATCTGCACAGTATGTTCCAAGCACAGTAGTTTCTCTGGCTCAATATATGTATTTTTAATGCAACACCCACACGGCTTTGGATACAGTAAGCAAATCATGCTTTTCCTAATAAAAGTTATTCCTCTTAAGTGAAATATTTGATCCTAAGCATGCAATTAAGCACGGAATGAATTATGCTTGCAATCCAAGGTATTACTGTAGTCTAGGCTCCTCTAGAAACCTAAAACCTGATCAAGCATACTCATTTCTCTTTCCATTGCTAAAGATGCTCCACACAGACGCCACTGCCACTTTCTAGAGCTGCCTTCCCCAACCTTGTGCCCTTCAGATGTTTTGGACTTCAACTCCCATCAGCCCCAGCTAGCATGGCCAGTGGTCAGGAATGCTGGGAGTTGCAGTCCAAAACATCTGGAAAGCCCCAGGTTGGGGAAGACTGCTCTAGAGAGTGTTCACCAAGACCAGACTTCCTGTTCAGGAATTGAATCACATTGAGTGTGAGTACCTGAGTCTGAAGACCAAGGATAGACTAGGGATTCTGTTGGTGTACGGGCCACCCCGCTGCCTAACAGAATCCCTGGCTGAGTTCACGGAGCTGGTCTCGGAGCTGGTGTTGGACTCGCCCAGGCTTTTGGTCCTGGGTGACTTCAACATCCCATTTGGGACCAGTTTGTCAGGTGCAGCTCGGGAGTTCATGGCATCCATGACAAACATGGGCCTATCCCAATTGGTCTCTGGACCCACCCATTCAGCAGGTCACACCCTCGATGCTGTTTTCAGTTCTGAACAGACAGATCTGTGGGCGGAGGTGATCAATACCTCTGCATTGTCATGGACAGATCATTTTCTGGTTAGGGTTAGTATCGCAGCTACTATTCGCCCCTGCAGGGGTGGTGGACCTATTAAGATGGTCCGCCCTCGAAGGCTGATGGATCCTCTTGGATTCCATTCCGGGAAGCCTTAGAGGGGTCTATGGCTGGTACCGTCGACGAACCTGTTGAAGCCCTGGTTGACAGATGGAATCAAGACCTAACCAGGGCTATCGACATGATCACCCCCAAATGTCCTCTCCGGCCCACTTCTAACCAGGCACCCTGGTATACAGAAGATCTCAGGGAGCTGAAGCGGAAAGGACGACGACTGGAGCGCAGATGGCGGAAAACTCGACTCATATCCGATAAGACACGTCATAGAGAGCATCTTCACTCCTATGGGGTGGCTGGCAATACGTGCCGCAAAGAAAGCTTTCTTCTCTGCACGCATTGCATCTGCGAATTCGCATCCAGCAGAACTGTTCAGGGTGGTGAGGGGTCTAACGCAGACACCTTCCCCCCTGAACCCGATTTTAGAGCCTACGGTTGCTCGCTGTGATGCCTTTAACGATCATTTCACAGATAAAATCTCTTGGATAAGAGCCGACTTAGACGCCCTCATTGTAGCAGAGGAAGACAATGGAGTGTCCAGTAACTCCACAAGTAGGATTACGCTGGATCAGTTTCAGTTGGTGAGTACTGAGGACGTGGACAAACTGCTTGGTCGAGTGAAGAGGACTACTTGCCCTCTCGATCCCTGTCCTTCCTGGTTGGTTGTCCAAGGAGGAGATGCAGTTGGATTACAACTACAACATATTGTTAATGCATCTCTCCAGGGAGGGAATTTTCCATCATGTTTGAAAGAAGTGGTGGTACGGCCGCTTCTAAAAAAGCCTTCCCTGTATCCCTTGGACCTTAACAATTACAGACCAGTGTCAAATGTTCCATTTTGGGGCAAGGTGATCAAGAGGGCAGTTGCCTTCCAACTCCAAGCAGTTTTGGATGACACCGATTTTCTAGACCCATTTCAAACTGGCTACAGAGCAGGATACAGAGTTGAGACTGCTATGGTCGCCTTAGCAGATGATCTACACCTGAGTACCGACAGGGGGAGTGTGTCCCTGTTGGTGCTTTTGGACCTCTCTGCGGCTTTCGATACCATCGACCATGGTATCCTTCTGGAACGCCTGAGGGGACTGGGAATTGGGGGCACTGTGCTTCAGTGGTTCCGGTCCTACCTCTCGGGTAGGTTCCAGATGGTGATGCTTGGGGATAGCTGCTCCTCCAAAAAGGAGCTGCTATGTGGCGTGCCACAAGGAGCTATTCTTTCCCCAGTGCTATTTAATATCTACATGAAACCGCTGGGAGAGATCATCCGGGGGCATGGGGCGGGGTGCTATCAGTATGCTGATGACACCCAAATATATTTCTCTATGCCTTCGGCAACAACGTCAGCTAAGGACAGTGTGTCTCCTCTGAATGAATGCCTGGAGGCAGTAATGGGCTGGATGAGGAAAAATAAACTGAAACTGAATCCAGACAAGACGGAGGTGCTTGCTGTCAAAGGCCACAACCTGGGTTTGGAGGTATGTCAACCAGTTCTGGATGGGGTTACACTCCCCCTGAAAGACTGTGTTCGCAGCTTGGGGGTGCTTCTAGATCCGTCGCTCCAAATGACATCTCAGATAGATGCGACGGCTAGGAGTGCCTATTATCAGCTTCGGCTGATACGCCAGCTGCGCCCCTTCCTAGAGTTGGAGGACCTAAAGACAGTAGTGCACACGCTGGTAACTTCGAGGCTCGACTTCTGCAATGCGCTATACATAGGGCTACCTTTGTACCTAGTCCGGAAACTTCAACTAGTGCAAAATATGGCAGCCAGACCGGTTACTGGTACACCTAGGGGTGCTCACATCACACCAGTTTTAAAAGCACTCCACTGGCTGCCAATCAGTTTCCGGGCAAAGTATAAAGTGTTGGTTATTACCTTTAAAGCCCTACATGGTTTGGGTCCAGGCTACCTACAGGATCGCCTTCTCCCATACAATCCACCCCGCACACTCAGGTCCTCTGGGAAGAATTTACTTCAGTCAGCCAAAACTAGGCTGAAAGGTATTACCCAGAGGACCTTTTCTTCTGCTGCTCCCAGATTATGGAATGACCTGCCGGAGGAGATTAATCAACTCACCAGTCTCTTGGAATTTAAAAAAGCCATAAAGACTGATCTCTTCCGGCAGGCCTATATCCGGCGGAATTTTAGGATGCCTTTTATTTACTTTAAGATGTTTTAAAGATATTTTAAGATGTTTTAATGATGTTTTTTTATGATGTTTTAAAGATGTTTTCAGATGTTTTAATAGTATGTATTGTGTTTTGTTTAGTCTATGTATTTTATATTTTTTGCTGTTCCCTGCCTCGATCTAGACGGAGAGGCAGGTAAGAAATAATATTTATTATTATTATTATTATTATTATTTCCAAGATGAAGGAAATCATTTTAGGACAAGTCATGTGAAGTTGTCAATGTTATGATAAGGGCAGTGAAGGGCAACAAAATATTTGATATGATATTCTTAAGATAGCTGTTCTGTGTTTGTGCATCCCCCCCCCCTTCTTCCTAGGTTGCTGTTCTTTATCCTGCACTCCAAATAAAGTTTTGTTGGAGTTCATGATGCTTCTTGAACATAACACCCTTCTACATTAATGCTGTTCAATTCCTAGAATGATCTTCTACTCTGTGTAGGCTTCCAAATGTCATGGAACGTGACACAAAGCAACAAAGAGCACATCACACACAAGCAAAATGCACAAGTGTGTTGTAGCGGCATGCACTATGCACACGAATTACAACCATAAACTGTGGTGCAGCTTTGCCCTCCCCTGGAAAAATTCAAATAGATGCCCATGGTGGCGATATGATATTTCTGATCCCCTGAAGCTGTTTTGGGTGATGGAGTCTAAGGCAGCTTTCTCAATTTACATTCCAGCCAGCTGTGTAATTCAAATGTAGTAGGGCTACTGTCTTTTTATTGACTAAAAAGGCATCCTTGATTCTATTTTTTAATGTTAATTAAAAAAAAAAAGTACTTTTAAAAACTGCAGATGGCAGGCATGTTCTTTGAAGATTCATTCACCCAGTTCCTACCATCACTGCAGCCCACCATGGCTTATTCAAAAAGTCACCTGGCACATGCAGGCATGCACCACAACCCACAGTTATTTATTTAAGCTATGGTGGGTTGTGGCATGTGCCAGGTGGCATTTGAATATTCAAGCCACAACTGCAGCCTGTCGTGACATCTGAACCTGGAGAGGGTGGGTTGTTGGCATGGTTCACAAACCACCTAGAACCCATGGGCTGTTTTAGGGCTGTGGATGGTTTATGAACCACGCCAACAACCCATCCTCCATGGTTTCTCACAACATGACAAGCCATGTTCACAGCTTCACTATTCAAAATGGCCTCCTGCATGCGCCACAGCCCACCGCGGCTTAAATAAGCCACAGTCGCCTGCTTGATTGTGTGCACCGGCCCATTTTCTTTTCACTCTCATGCATGATGGAATGCCTGCTGCAACATAGAAATGCAAAGTAATTACGTTTTTCTTCAAAACAATTGTTTTAGTCATATGCCCATTTATGCAGATTTAACCTGTGGCGAACCGAACCTGGTCCGTTGCGCGGGTTCGGTACCTTAGGGGTTAACCGGCACCGAAGTTGTGCCCTGTAGCCGGCTGTCAAAACCTTTTCTCCCAGCCGTGAGTGAAATTGACAGAGAATCCCCTCCGGAACACAGGGAAGCAACAATCTAGTCAGTTTCAGCAAAGTTTAATGGAGCAGAACTAATAAACTACAGGAATTTCACAGTATAAACAAAACAGTCAATTCAGATTGGAAACAGAAGTATTCAGTTTGCTTTCTAGGAGGCTTTGCTCGAATGCAGAATATTACCTGACACCAGAGACTCTGACTCTAGGTTCTAATGTAGCGGTTTGCTTTGCCGATCGCTGGGCATCCCACCCGGGGTTGGAAGTTGCTTGGTCCTAGCCGGAGCTAGCGACCTGACCTGTGCAAGCCTGCACCGTGTTCCCAACAACCTCTGGTCCTTTGGCACATCCTTTTTCAACCCTTTACGCCCCCTCCCCGCCCCTGCTGACCAGGTGGGCTGGGTCCGCCCCCGCGTCTTCTGGTGTTGACTCCTCCTGCGTGTTTTGGAGCACTTTGGGGTACTTTGCAGCTCTTTGAGACTGCGCCCCCACCCTCTCCGGAATGTTATGTGCCCTATTGTGCAGATGTGGATTGTGCCTCTGTCTGCCCAGAACTGTGTCTCCTATGCCCTGGGTGGGGATTATGCAGCCAGATGGCGAGTGGAAGGAGAAAAACAAGTCAGGGATCAGTGTGTCAGGATTCAAGGTGTCAGAGTTCAATGTATATGCTCTGGCTTTCTCTCCACATAACCAATTAAAATAATTTGCTTTATTATTGGGTGACAGCCCTACTTCAGAGGCTAGAATGTACATTTACATTTAAATGGGTTCTCTCCCATTGACAACATTCACATTTGTACATAAATAACATACAGACAGCTCAATGGCACATTTAGTGCCATGTGGGAAAATATCTTAAGATCTGAAGGGTCTTTATTGAGACCACTTTGGATCTTATTCAGATCCACTGCACAACCTAGCTAGTAATGCCATACTATATCTTTATGTTATAGAGAGTAACATGAGTTGAATTCAGGCAGTATATTAACATACTTTTATTTTATTTTTAAATTTTTGCGATGTATTATCTGATTCCCTAGTGAAAATATTGGGGATTAAATCTGTGCTTTAGATAATTTAATGTTTAATTATATTAAATATTATGCAAGTGTGTGATCATTAAAGCAATGCTGCCCCACAGAAGTTTGCTAAAAATATACCTTTGATCTCATGAATATCTTTTCCAGCTGGAGCAGACCTTAATCTCTACAAGAAAACGGACATCTGAGAACAGATCCAATTCCACTAATCCAAAGAATGTTTCTGTGTCTTAGCCTTCTGGGCAGAAAATGTTATTCTGAGATCTGCATATGACAAGAAAAAAGAACTGCAGAGAGGAAATGGGGCTTTGGGCAACAGCCCTATATCCTGACAACCTCAAGGCTGAATGTTGGCAAGATGGGCCCTTCTAGGGTTACCCAAGGGTTGCTTAACCTTCAAATAAACCCATGGTGCCTGGTTTACATGACACAAGCCATGTGCCCGCCGCAGCTTGCCTATTCGAAATGGTGTCCAGTGTGCATCTTGGAGCCCCATGGGTTAATTAACCCACGGTGGCTTATTGTGCTGTGCAGACACTGTCTGGGTTCAGACAACGTGATAACCCATACTCAAGGGTTGAGTGTGGGTTGTCGTTGAACCATGGGTTGTTGCTGAAATGTGGGTTCTCCTGTTGTCTGAACCCAGCTACTCTAACAAGCCATGGCTTGTTAACCACAAACAACCCATGAAGAGAACCCATGGTTTGTTGTTGGGTTGTGAACTGTGGGTTGTTCACCATGAACTGTGGGTGGTTCACCATGGTCTGTTTTTATTTATTTATTATTTGCATTTATTTATCGCCCATCTGGCCGGCAGACCAGCCACCCTGGGCGATGTACAGAAGATAAAACAGAATAAAATACATTAAAACATTTTTCTCCATTAAAATACATTAAAATACATTAAAACAGTATAATATTTTAAAATCTTAGCCCACCCCATATTCCCGCCTGAATAACCAAGTTTTTAATGAGCGGCGGAAGCTCAGCAGAGAGGGGGCGGAGGTCACTAGGGAGAGAGTTCCATAGTATGGGGGCTGCCACAGAGAAGGCCCTCTTCCTCGTCCCCACCAGTCTAGCTGCTCTGGCTGAAGGGACAAGGAGAAGGCCGTCTGTGGCAGATCTTGTTGAGTGGCCCACTTGGTGTTGCTGGAGACGCTCCTTGAGATAGACTGGACCGGAGCCGTATAGGGTTTTAAAGGTCAAAACCAACACCTTGAATTCGGCTCGGCAAGCAACTGGTAGCCAGTGTAGCTCCTTGAGCACTGGCATGATGTGATCCCGCCAGCGGCTGCCTTTAACCAGGTGAGCCGCCGCGTTCTGTACCAGCTGTACCTTCCAAACCGTCTTCAAGGGTAACCCTACGTACAGCGCATTACAGTAGTCTAGGCGAGAGGAGACCAAGGCATGAACCACTGAAGGGAGCAGATGATTAGGAAGGTAGGGGCGCAGCTGCCATATCAGATGGAGTTGATACAGCGCCGCCCGGCTCACAGCTGCCACCTGAGCCTCCATGGACAGCTGGGAGTCTAGAATGACTCCCAAGCTGCGGACCTGGTCCTTCAGGAGTAGATGTACCCCATCCAGCACCAGGTCAACATCCCCTAACCTCCCCTTGTCCCCCACCAGAAGTACCTCGGTCTTGTCGGGGTTCAGCTTCAGCATATTCCTTCCCATCCAGCCACCCACTGACTCCAGGCACTTGGACAGGGTCTCAACAGCCAACCTCGGTGAGGATTTGAAAGAGAGGTAGAGCTGCGTGTCATCCGCATACTGATGACACCGCACCCCAAACCTCCTGATGATAGCTCCCAGCGGCTTTAGGTAGATGTTGAACAACATCGGGGAGAGGATGGAACCCTGCGGCACTCCAGAAGTGAGCAGCCGAGGGTCCGAAGCCTCCTTCCCAAGAACTACCCTCTGGTACCTTTCAGAGAGGAAGGACTGGAACCACTGCAATACAGTGCCTCCTATGCCCAACCCCTCCAGGCGGTCCAGGAGGATACCGTGGTCAACGGTATCAAAAGCCGCTGAGAGATCGAGGAGGACTAGAAAGGAGCATTCGCCCCTATCCAAAGCCCTCCTCATATCATCCACCAAGGTGACCAAGGCTGTCTCTGTCCCATGTCCAGGCCTGAAGCCCGACTGGCACGGATCTAAATAATCGGCTTCATCCAAGTGTGCCTTCAACTGAGCACCCACCACCCGCTCGATCACCTTGCCCAGAAATGGTAAATTGGAGATTGGGCGGAAGTTGTTCAGATCCTGGGGATCCAAGGAGGGCTTCTTTAGAAGCGGTCTTGTTACTGCCTCCTTGAGGGCTGATGGCATCACTCCCTCCTCGAGGGAGGCATTCACCACTGCCTTGATCCCCTCACCCAGTCTCTCCCTACAGCTCATAATGAGCCAGGACGGGCAAGGGTCAAGCAAGCAGGTGGTCGGCCTCACAGATGAAAGCACCTTGTCCACTTCATCAGAAGGAAGAAGCTGGAACCGATCCCACAAAACCGGTCTGCCATTGGCCTCCTCCCACTCACTCCCTGTGTCCACGACGTACGATATCCCACTCCTAATCCAATCAATTTTATCTGCGAAGTGCTTCGCTAAAGCCTCACAGGAGGCTTTAGACTGTTCCATTGGGTCCAGAGCGGCTGGACCGACCGGACTCCGGACCACTTGGAACAGCCTCCTGGGGCAGCACTCCGCAGACGCAATGGAGGCAGCATAGAAATTCTTTTTTGCTGCCTTCACCGCCACTCGGTAGGCTGAAGATGCAGCTCTAACCCATGTTCTATCGTCTTCGGAGCGGGAATTTCACCATCGGCGCTCTAGCCTTCTCACCTCTTGTTTCAGAGCTCGCAGCGAAGGAGTGAACCATGGCGCTACGCGAGCTCTGTTTAGGCGAAGAGGGCCCTTCGGGGCAACTCGGTCTAATGCCCTGGTGATTGCAGCATTCCAGTCCAGGGTCCCACCAGGGTCTCGACCAAGCTACCGTTTGTGTGCTCCAATTCCTCAAGCGCGTTCAGGAATCCATCCGGATCCATAAGACGCCTGGGGCGGACCATCCTAATAGGTCCCTCAGCCCTGCAGAGGGGTTGTGGCACCGAGAGATCCAACCCCACCAGATAGTGATCTGACCATGACAAGGGGGCAGGGATGTTGAAGAGTCCTTGGCCTCGAGTCACGAGTCGAGTCATGAGTCTTTGGACCCGAGTCTCGAGTCGAGTCACGAGTCCAAGGTCCAAAATGGTGACTCGAGTCTCGAGTCCCGAGTCCTGAGTCACTCCCAAAGCGGCGGCCCATGGAGGGAGCGGGAGGGTCTCCGCGAGAGGAAGAAGAGCTGCCCTTCCTCCCGCGGAGACCCTCCCGCTCCCTCCATGGGCCGCCGCCGCCGCCGCCCCCACTTACCATAGGCGGGTCCTTCCCTCGTCCCTGCTCCTGCCGCCGCCGCTGCCGCACCAGGGACGCATTACGAGCCCTCCCTGGGTTTGTAGTTCTCTGCGGCGGCAGCACGGCCCGATCTCGCTCTTCTGAGCGGCGTGGAGAGTATTCTCCGTGCCGCTCGAGTTGCCGCCGCCGCCGCCTCGCCGCCGCCGCCTCGCTGCCTCGCCGCCACCCGCTCACCACCGTCGCCGTCTCCCTCGCCGCCGCTCGCAGCAGCCGCCATCGCATGCCACGCCGCCGCTCGCAGCAGCCGCCATCACACGTCACGCCGCCGTCACGTCGCCATCACGCCGCTGCAGCCATCGCACGCAGCCGCCCGCGCCGGTCCCATCATCACTTCCGGCACGACGGAAGTGACGCGCCGGGACCCTGCTCCGGCGCGCTTGGCTGCTGCCGCTCTGTTTAAAGCGACGGCGGCCAAGCGCGCCGGAGCAGGGTCCCGGCGCGTCACTTCCACCGCGCCGGAAGTGATGATGGGACCGGTGCAGGCGGCTGCGGGCAATGGCGGCGGCGGCGGCGGCGTGATGGCGGTGTGGCGTGCGATGGCGGCAGCGGTAGCTGCGAGCGGGTGGCGGCGAGGGAGACAGCGACGATGGTGACGTGAGTGGCGGCGGTGGCGGCGGTGGCGGAGTCCTTGGGCTCGAGTCCCGAGTCGAGTCTCGAGTCCCATTGAAAAAATTGGGACTCGAGTGGGACTCGAGTCAAAGGGGGGACTCAGTCGGACTCGCGAGTCGAGTCGTCGAGTCCGAGTCCCCATCCCTGCAAGGGGGTGGTGGATATATACCCCCGATCTCCAGATCATTTCCCCCCTCTCCGGAAACAAAAACCAAGTCCAGTGCATGACCGGCTACATGGGTAGGTCCAGTTAATACAGGGTGCAGTTCCCAGGAAGCCGTGGTCTCCATGAAGTCCCGAGGTGCCCCCGTGAGGGCAGCCCCCGAATGCACGTTGAAGTCCCCCAGCACCAATAGCCTGGGGGACAAGACACGCACATCAGAGACCACCTCCAGCACCTCGGCCAGGGAGTCTGTCGTGCAGCGGGGTGGATGGTACATGAGCAGAATCCCCAGACTGCCCTTGGGACCCAACCTCCAGTACATGCACTCAATAAACTTGGTCTCCCGGAGAGGGAGTCTGGTAAGGACCAAGGACTCCCGGTAGATAACAGCCACTCCCCCTCCCCGTCCCCATCCCCCAACCCTTGGTTGCTGGGCATACGAGAAACCAGCCGGACACAAGGCTGCCAAAGTTGGAGCAGCGGCCTCATCCAGCCAGGTTTCCGTAATACATGCCAGGTCCGCACCTTTCATCCATGATCAAGTCATGGATGAGAGATGTTTTTTGGGTCACGGACCTGGCATTGCACAACAGCAAACGCAAGGTGGGGGGAGGAGCCACACATCCCCCAGTTATCCCTTGGCTCTGGGCAGGCCCGGGACAAGGGATAGGTATTAAGCATCGATCCCCTGTCCCCCTTAATCGGCGTGGCCTGCCCCTAGCGTTCTGCCAGCGCCTGCCGCTCAACAGTGGTACTGTTTGCCCCCCAGAACTCCCCCCACTATCTCCCTGGGAGAGACACATGCCCCCTCGCTTCCGCCAATCAGGCGGGAGACCCACCCCTAAAATCAACCCCTAAAAAATCCCAGCCCTTCAAAAAGGAAGGGCCTATTAAAAACTCCCAGCCCCACCTATATCTCCAGCAGCAGGGGGACAGGCCCTCGCCCTCATGCCCCCCCGAAGTGGCTCCCCCAAAGGGGCAGCCCCCTTTGGTGTCTCCCCCAAAGGGGCAGCCCCCTTTGGTGTCTCCCCCAAAGGGGCAGCCCCCTTTGGTGTCTCCCCCAAAGGGGCAGCCCCCTTTGGTGTCGCCCCTTCGGTGGCGACCCCACCGGAGGCGGACCCACCCCCACTGAGGCCTGGTCTTTATGGCCCCACAATCAGGCAGCTGCAGGTGGGGCAAGGCGGCTCCCGGCTGAGCCCGGGCCTGCAGGGGGCAGGCAGCAGTCCCACAGGTGCAGTAGGGTGGGCTGGCCCTCGCACAGGCGGTGGCAGCAGCAGCAGAGCTGGACCCACCTGCCTGGCTTGCTCTTCTCCCTGGCAGTGGTGGTGAAGAAATGCCTTGTTATCTTAGCTGGGTTCAGACAACACGATAACCCACGTTTCAACAACAATCCATGGTTCAACGACAACCCACACTCAACCCTTGAGTCAGTGTGGGTTATCATGTTGTCTGAACCCAGTCACTGTCTCCTTTCCCACCCTAGGAGGAAGTGTCGTGAGGGTAACTTCTACAAGAAAAGCCACAGAAAAAGCTTTTCAGAGCTTCATATAACAAAACGTAAGGTGAGCTGAGTGCAGCCACCTGAACTTTTCTCTGTCACTGGCTCTGAATCACAAGGACAACTTTTTCCTTAGTCACTATTATTATTATTATTATTATTATTATTATTATTATTATTATTGTGCTTATGAGCAGAAATAATCTTCTTAGGAAGTTTAGCAACTATCCTCTTGACAGTTGCTTGGAACCAAGCCCCACTGATATCTAGAAGTACTTGCTCCTAAAGCAAAGTGTATACTAGACTGGATGTGTTGCATTTTGTAGACAACAATGCTTTTGAAAATATGTGACTCTTCGGATTGCACAGCAGGGTTTCAGCACTGGTGCAACAGCCATCAGAGTTGGTATGCCAGATGTGTTGGATTACGCCCCCCATCACCCCCAGCCAACATAGCTGGGGACAATGGGATTTGTAGTCCAACACATTTGCACGGCACCAAGTTGGAGAAGGCTGAGCTACATCATGAAGTAGGCTCATTCCAAGGAGCACTGTGGGAGTAGAGGGGTGGGGAGATGATGACTGCTGAGAGTAGTTTTGTTTCTGCCAGCCATGGCAACAACAGTAACACATTTTGCAATTATTTAAAGTTAAAACAGAACAACACACTGCCACACCAAATGAAAAGCCCCCTGAAACATTTGCTATCAATACCCACAGTCTCAGCCCTGCCTTTCTGTGCTGCAAAGTCAAGCTTTCAGGTCAATCCTAATTAACATGCAATCTGCTGGACAAAGAAATGGTCAGCCATGGTAACACCTAGTTATTTATATCGCAGTCAAATAGCCAACAACAGGCCCTCAAAGTGGGTTACATATCAACAAATAATAAAATACAGCAAGCAAATAAAGTAGTGAAAACCACAGTTTATGTCAGTGCAGCTGAAACAGCCATAAGACACATTACAGTAATACCTTGGATTGCAAGTAACTTGGTTTGAGAGCGTTTTGCAAGACAAGCAAATTTTTAAATATTTATTTAATTTGTTTTGACTTGATATACAGGCAACGTCTTGCAATACAAGTACTATAGTACGGCCTAAATTAAAAATCTCTGTACAAATTTTTTTTGGGGGATTTCGTTTTGATATAAGAGTGCTTTGGATCACAAGCACGTTTCCGGAACGAATTATGCTCTCAATCCAAGGCATGACTGTTATAGAGATGTGTTCTCCAACCTTGCTGGCTGAGGCATGCTGGGAGTAGTAGGCCAAAAACATCTGGGGACCCAAGGTTGGAGAACACTGTTATAGAGGAATGCAAGTGCTGACTCCCAAAAGAGAATCTTGCATAGTATTTCCCTTCTTCACTGTCAATTGCTTCTAGATCTCTTTGTCTGTTTGTTAGACTATTGACACTGTAGCTAATTTTTTTTTTTTAATCCTCAAAACCATTCTTGATTTTATCAACTAGTTAGTTGCTTAGGGCTGCAAACCTATTCCCAGGGCTTTTCTACATGAGGCATTTAATGTGTGCTCATCATTCCCTACTTACAGTTGTTTAAGGGTTCTTTTGATGATGTCATGACCCTCCAGTTTCACTTCTGTTTTTTAAGAGCACTTCCTGGGGTCTTTTAGAGCGGGGGGGGGGGGAAATGGAGTATCATTTGCTAATGCGAAAGAAAATGCATTTTCTTACTTGTGTATCACCTAGAAGTTATGTAGAGGAAAAGCAGGGAAGGAAAAGCTCTTTGTGTGGAGCTCAGATCACAATTCTGTGACGAAACCAAAAGTAGATACAGCATTTAACAGTCTTGTGTAGCGAAGGTCTTACTTTCAAGTAGACATGAACAGCACTGTAAGTGTACTAAATTGAACATCTGCCAGTGGTTTAAGTAAAAAGGTGGGCACTGGTCTTTAGCAGGATAATTGGCCACTGTCCATGTGCATTAATATGTCCATTTATTAATGCATTGTACCTCAATTCTCAAGACCGATCAAGAGCATCCTAAGTGCGCAATCTCAGAAATACCTTTCAGCAGCAACAGCATGTAAAAAGGTGTTTCCAGCAGTTACTTCCCAGGAACTTTATTCCTCCTGAACCTTTTCAAAGTTAGAGTCCTTGGGCAAAAATTCTGTGGTCTGGACGAGTGAGACATATGGTTTTCAAATATGCCTTTTTAAATAGAGTGTTGTGTGAATAATGCAGCTTTTATAACTTTGTTACCTACCCTGAGACCATGAAGACTCAGAAGGTTCTAAGTTTACGCAGACGGCAAGAGAGATGCAATGTAAAATGACTGCTGTCTGGTGCTGGCCTACTGATGAGACAGTGGAAAAGTCCAGCTAAGAGAGTTAGACTTTTTCTCCCGCCAAATCAAAATACTACCAACAAAAATGAGAGACCAGTTTAAAACCACATAATGGCAAAATATTACCTATGATTGAGTTATGATCATTGTTTCTCCCCTCATACACACACACACACACACACACACACACACACACCCTTGGTTATTTAGAAGTTAGCACCGCCCAGAGAGCTTTGGCTATTGAGCCATATAGAAATGGAATAGATGATGATGATGATGATGATGATGATGATGATGATGAGAATTCTCTGCTGATCTGAGGAAATTCACATATCCTTCATTGTGACTTAGCTTCAGCAGAATGCCAACTATAACAAAAGATTGTGTGGTTTGATTTTTTAGGGTGGGTAGGTAGAATTTCATGCTGGAGCAGCATGTAGGCCATACACCATACAGGAGATTATGTTTCAAGCAGCCGCCTCTAAGTTTCCACTCAAGTTCATGCATAAAACTACTTTTTTCTGTGAGCAATAGTTCCCATGGTGACTTTTTTTCTTTCAGGGAGGCAGTATTTTAAAAGAAAGATCACCACCACAAGAATTGTTCTGGGCATAGAGTTTTCTTTGGTGACCTTTCTCCACTGCAGCTGCAGCAGGCTGCTCCTTTCCTTAAATCATCAGAGACTCCACTCTTCAATGCAGGGACTCTTCCTTCTCCTTTCTTAAAAGGCACTTAGTTCAGTGTGGGTGAACCCACAATCTAAATAATAAATGAGAATAATAAAGCAGATACAAGGTGATGGCCAAAGATAAAACAAGTTTTCTTTTAAAATGTAACAGAAAGTGCAGCAGACTCAGAATAGAGCATGATTCACAAAGCATTACAAAATACATTATTAAAACAGAGTGAAAATCACTTTGGACATGCTGGGAAAATAACTTATTAACCAAAAAACAATCACAACTTCTTCTTTAGACCTACAGCTCTTTCAGACCACCCTGAATACACCATCTCCCTATTTGCTTTGACATCATGCAGAATTGAATCCTTGTTCTTTATTTGCATAAAGGACCCTGAAGGCAGGTAATTTAGATTCAATTTTATCTCAACAAGCTAACCTTTATTGAGTTTTGGATTGTCCACAATTAACCCTAATGAGTCACAACAGCCAATCACCATTCCATACTAAAACATAATAGTAGGTCCTCCATAGATAAACAGTGCTAAAAATGTACTTTTGTGCACCAGCACTGGCGCTCCAGCCAAGTGACACATATTTGGGGAAACTCCTTTTTCCTTGTATTCAGTGCTTCATTTCTGCATATTCATTATTTCCTTGATGAGCTGAAGAAAGTGCACCCTTTAGCACAGAGCTGAAGAACTGTATCTGGATGACCCACCACCACCACCACAACAACAACCAAGCCCTCCACAGGGGGCGGGGCCTGTCTTTGCTGCACACTGCTTGCCCACCCAATCGTGGGGGGGGCATGCAGGGGACTCCCTGCTGTTATCTCCAATCATGGATCAGAGATAACAGTGAGGATTTCTCTCCTTACTAGCCTTTGGGGGTGGGGGTGGGCTGGTGGGCCAAATTCGGCCCATGGATTGGAGGTTCGCCATGTTGGAGTATACAACAAAAAGATGTCAACTCTGCAGGGAGGGTTTTTAAGTTGGCTTCCCAGTAAAGGAATAAGATAGACTGTTATAGTTTAGTTAAATGGCAAAGGCAGAAACCAAGCTTCTCTGGGAAGTCAGGGGGCAGGGTTCAGTGGAACAAACCCCTTGATTGTAGCAGGGGAGGGAAAATCTGGATGTTGCTTAGCAACAGGTTAGAACTCCTGTCTGCAATTCTTTGACAGGCAGTTCTACAGTTAACTGACTTGACAGACGCTTGCTGGTTTTAAGTAAGAAACCTGACCTATGTTTTCCTCACAAAATAAGTAACATTTAAGAAACTGAATGTACAAAGTCTGTAACCATCAAGCTTATAGTAGCTGAGAAATTTTACGTTACTGCTATTTACTTTAAAAAGCATCTAGTTAGAAACAAGCCCTGTGTGTGCGTGTGTTTGTTTGGTGAAGTCTGCTGCTGCTATTGTGCTCTGCCATGACCCCATTCCTGCCATAGCAAGACCCTTCAAGATACAATGCATTTTAAAATATTGCTTTGTCCATTACTTTTTCCACCTTATAGTATTCTGTTTTGAAAGATATTTTATCTTAAGGATATTCAGAGCCAGTGTAATGTAGTCAGTGGATAGAGTTTGACTTGGACTAAAAAGACCCAGTTTCAAATCGTAGCTCAGTATAAAACAATCTGAGTGACCTTGGCCTGACTCTAACCTTCCTCTCGGGGTGGTTGTGAGGATGAAAATGAGATAATCCCCATATGCACTGCTCTGAGTTCCTTGCAGCATACGATTGAACTAAATAAGTTAATAAACATCAGGCCAAATTTAAAATAATATTTTTAAAAATAATAATCAAAGAACAGAAAAGAAGCAATCGATTTTATAAGACCAGGAATCTAGATGGCTATTTCAATAATATGAAACCTGTAAATATTGAACACATTATTTTAAGAAAGACTAAACAAATTAATATTAGAAGAGGGGTTCATAAAGGATCATAAGTTACTAAAAGAAATGTGTGTGGGGAAAAAGTAAACATCATTTTGTAGACCATTAAAGAAAATATTGCAAACACTTCAGTGCCATAAGTTTAGATTGCCATAGCATGAAAATATAATTGCCACACAACCTTTATGGTAAAGAATTTACATTATTTCTGTAGGGAATGTGCAGCCAAAACCTCAAGCCATGTATAGGTGCATGACATAATTGGGACCACAGAGTTGTGCCTCCTAGAGCAGACACTCTGTGGACATTACCCAGACACCCTCTGGGGCAGGATGTGGGCATAGTCAGTGCCTTCTCTTCCTGCCCGGTAACAGTCTGAGCCATGAACTTGTAACTGCAACATGCCTGAAGATGTAGCCGGGAGTAGCAGTTCTGAACTTTTCCCAAGTTCAGAACAGGTCAACTACCGAATGATTCCTGCACTACTGTAAATACTTTCTTAAGCCTGCCTGTATCCAATCTGCAAGATCTGAGTGAGTAAACTGTTTTTTAACCTCCAAAAAGACGGTTTGTCTTATTGGTAGTATAAAGGGGGAAACCAGGTAAAGATCCAGTCTGCACAGAAGGGCAGCCTGTAAAGACTAAATGCTAATGCTGTTCTAACCAGCAGCTCCACACGCTCATGTTTTTCTGCTGTAGTTGGAGTCTAGTCTACTCTGCTGTGCTTGCAAATGCAAGAGGGGAGAGATAATATCTCATAATATCCTCTCCCAGCTCTTTTAGCAATCCCCAACAATTTCAAAGCACTGGTAATCCCATATTTTGGAACAGTTCACTTGGGACAGTTAACTGGGTACAACATCATCTGTTGTGGGTTTGTCAAGTGCCAGAGCTCAAAATCCATATATAGAATGGTCTATGTATAATGGGGTTGTAATAAAGGCTGCTTAAGCAGAAGGCTGCTCACACAACCCATCTTTCCCCTCCTCATGTAGTCCCATCATGCACCCCCAAAAAGCCTCTCCAGAAGGTGTGTGTGTGTGTGTGAGAGAGAGAGAGAGAGAGAGAGAGAGCGCTCCTTATCAGTGTGGTCTGTGTTATCAGGTGGCTGCAATGAGAGAAAAGAATCACCCAAAATCGGGCAGAAGAAGCACGGATCTGTCACCCAATTTGGGACAATTGACCCTCTCACTACAACCAATGCCCACCATGACAGCCCAAGCTGTTCAGGAGTGCCTCCACCCTTTGGGGGGTGCAGAGGACTGCATGACTGAAGGAAAAGATTGCTTGTGAAAGCAGCCTTCTGCTCAGGTAACCTTTGGATACAACCCAATGTTAAAGATTAGCCTAAAAGCACGAGAGTTTGTCCCCCCAAAATGATAAATGACCTTGAAGAGAGGATTTGGGTTTGTATTTGTCTTTTGATTTCTGAGCCCTTAAGTCACTTCCAGTAACGTTACTGGCAGAAATATCTCTTGACTTGGAAAGGTGGGCTTAATTTAAGTACTTGGGGTAAGGTTAATAACATATTTAAGATGAATGTCTTGCCATGGATAATTTATCTACCGCATAGAATTCCTTTATACATTCCTCAAACATATTTTCAAAAACTTTATGCAGCATTTCAGAAGTTGATTTGGGTGGGTTGTCTTCTCCCCATTTTTCACTGAAGAGGATGTAGTTGCCAATCAAAGAGAGAGGATTTAATTTTCCAGATCTTAGTTTATATCATAAGGCTTATTTGTTAGCTTGTTGTACTAATGATTGGAAAACTACTTTTTCTTTTAATATTCCTCCATGGGTTGTCTTGGAATCAACTTATTTGACACCTCTTTCTGGCTGGATGGCATTAGGATCTAGGTATATTAAAAGGAAAGGAATGGTTCCACTAACAATTTTAGCAGCAAGAGAAACTTGGCATGCAATGTCTCATCAGGTGCAGTTTCATCCATACTCCTATGCTAAATTGATAAATGACCTTTCTGGGAGAATCCAGTCTTGGAAATAGAGAGCCTTTTATGTGGAGGAATTGAGGTGATAGTGGAATTTATACTTGGGCAGCGCCATCCTATGTGGGAGCCTGTAACCCTCCAAACTCGGAGGATTATGGGTATCCAATTGAAGGCAGAAGGAGCACAGAGGATAGGATTGCTGCTGCACTTCCCTCGCCCTCAAAAACATTTAGACTCACAATTTTGGGTGTCTAAATGTTTTTCCTCTCCTCACAAGGAGAGGCTGAGGCACCGCCCGGATTTGGCGGACAATGGCAGTGCCTCGCTCCTCCCCTCCCCACCCTCAGGAACCGAAGATGGTCTTCTGTCTTTGGTTCTGAGCCAGCACGGAAAGAACCACACTGGCTGTGAGGGGCGGGGGAGGGCGCGTCGCAGGTAGACTCCCCACTGCAACCTTGGAAGGGATTTCGGAGGTTGCACGTGGGAGTCTGTCCTTAGACTTGCCTCCAAGGCCGGGTTGCGCCCCCGACCCGATTCTCCGTGGGGGCGCCGACCCGACCCGCTCTTCTGAGCGGCGCGGAGAGGTTCTCCGTGCCGCTCGATCGGGCGTCTTCTTCCCCGTCGCGTCACTTCCGAGACCGGAAATGATGCGACGAGACCCTGCGCAGGCACAGAACGCACCAGAGAGGTCCAGCGTGCCTGCGCAGGGTTCCGTCGCATCATTTCCAGAAGTGACGCGAGAGGACGAAACGAACTGCGCGGGCGGCTCTCCGTGGAGAGGGCGAGCCGCCCCGAAGACCAAGGTAAGGCCTCGCCGGGCGTGAGCGGGGCCAATTTTGGCCTCGTTTCTGCCCGGCGATGCTCCATCGCACAACTCTATCTGTCCTATCCTATGCCCCCCCCCAGGCAAGGTCAGAGGGCCATAAGATTGCACCCTAGATCAATTAATAGGATCAATTAATAGGATTGGTTGATGAGTTTTTACCATTTTCAGTATTGTGTGTTAGATATCACTTACCATCTAGTGCTAGTTGGCAGTATATTCAGCTACAACATTTATTGGAGTCTATATATGGGCCATGATTCAGAAATGAGTGCGTCAGCGCTTCTTCCCACATTGTTGCAGGAATTAATTGGTTCTTGACAGAAAGCTAAGCTTACAATAGCTGTTTATAAAAGTCGTTGGAATGTAGTAAAGTAGATATTCAGAATGTCAGAGAGAAATGGAATAAGCTGTTGGAGTGCTCTATACAGTCTAATAATTGGAAAGTTGACTTAGCTTCCATATGTACTATTTATGTAGATTTAAAATTGAGGCTGATTCAACAAAAAACGATGTTTTGCATTTATTGGACACCACAGAGGCTTGTTCAGAAGAAGTTGGCTACCTCTGCTAGATGCTGGTGATGCAATGATGACATGTCTTGAGGCATATGATGTGGGCATGTCCTGTAGTGGCTTCTTTTTGGTTGGAGGTCATTGCTTTTACAAATTTTGTTCTTGAAAAATCTGTGATAATAGCGGATGTTGATGCACTCTTAAATTACATCTCAGTGATGCAGGGATTAACAGATGGACAGTGTGGATACTGAAAGCCCCTACAGTTTCAAAGAGACTTGGGGGTGCAATCCTTTGCATGCTTAGACTGGAAAAAAAAAAAAAGAATCCTACAACTCCCAGCATGCCTCAGCCACACATGCTGGCTGGGGCATGCTAGGAGTTGTAGGACTTTTTTCTGTCTAAGCATGCATAGGATTGTGCCCTTGTACATCAAGCTTGGAAGGATAAATGACCTCCACCTATCATCCAATGGACTGAAGATCTTACTGCTCTTTCTACATTTGAACATATCTCCTACAGGCATCAGTCTTGTATGGATGCTTATTTAGATATATGGACTGGTTATATTAATGTATATATTTGAAATAGAAGTGTCAACTCTGTCTTTCCCCCTCTTTTTTATTATTCAGGGTGATATAAATGATTACTGTATACAGATATTATGAAGGACCGCCGCCGGTCCTGTGGCGTGAGTTTGGGAGTTAACGGGTTAACCCATACCGAGAAAACTCCCTTTAAGCGGTCCCCGGTTAAGCGGGCGGCATCCACTTCCAATAGACACTAGCGAAAGCTGAAACTGACTAACACAGGAGTTTGTTTATAACAAGTTTAATGGAGCATAGCAAAACATACAGATAAAAACTCCACGGTAAACAGGGGAGTCTATAAAACTTAATGGAGCATGCAACTCCAATACACATCCAGCTAGAAAGAAGCTCTGCAGACAAGCATAGACAGCATTGACCTTAAAAGACCTAAGTTCCTAGAAAGAGTCTCACCGGAACTTGTTCAAGCTTACAGCGGGGTACCGAACGCCTGCTTGGGGTGGAGTTTCTTTGTCCTGACCAAAGTCATGGACAGTCCATGCAGTCCTGCACCCAACTTCCAACAACTTACCAGGGCTTGGTGCCCCTCTTTTACCCGCTCTCCTTGCTCCCCCTCCCTTACTGTTGACAGGTGGAACCGGCTTTTCCTGCCAGGATCTTGGTGCCCCTGGGTGCTTGAGGGTACTTGGCAGCTCTGAGACTGCCAGGGAATCCTGGCGCCCCTCGGGTGCTTGAGGGTGTTTTGCAGCTCTTTGAGACTGCCGGGGTAAACCACTGGGAGGTATGTAGATGTGTCCCATTGAGGTGAATGCAAGTTTAGGCTGATGTAAATGACTGCTCAGAACTGAACTGCCTCTCCCTTTGTCAAGAACAAATCCTGCCAGACTAATCTGATCTCATTTTTTGATGGGGTAACTGCCTTTGTGAACTGTGGGAATGCTGTGGACATAATATATCTGGACTTCAGCAAAGCTTTCGACAAAGTGCCTCATGATATCCTGATTAGCAAGCTAGCTAAAAGTGGGCTAGATGGAACAACTATCAGGTGGATCCACAATTGGCTATAGAATCAGACTCAAAGAGTGCTTATCAATGGTTCCTTCTCAAACTGGGGAGAGGTAACGAGCGGGGTACCACAGGGCTCGGTCCTGGGCCCAGTGCTCTTCAACATTTTTATTAATGACTTGGATGAGGAGGTACAGGGAATGCTTATCAAATTTGCAGATGACACAAAGTTGAGTGGAACAGCTAATACTCTGGAAGACAGAAACAAAATTCAAAGAGATCTCGATAGGCTGGAGCGCTGGGCCGAAAACAACAGAATGAAATTTAATAGGGATAAATGCCAAGTGCTGCACCTAGGGAAAGGAAACCAAATGCACAGTTACAGAATGGGCGACACTTGGCTCAACAATACTACAAGTGAGAAGGATCTTGGAATTGTGGTAGATCACAAACTGAATATGAGCCAGCAATGTGATGTGGCTGCAAAGAGGCAAATGCTATTTGGGGCTGCATTAATAGAAGTATAGCTTCCAAATCGCGGGAAGTGATAATTCCCCTCTACTCGGCACTGGTTAGGCCTCATCTTGAGTACTGCGTCCAATTCTGGGCACCACACTTTAAGAAGGACGTCGTAGACAAACTGGAGAGGGTTCAGAGGAGGGCAACAAGGATGATAAAGGGACTGGAAACAAGGCCCTATGAGGAGAGACTGAAAGAACTGGGTATGTTTAGCCTTCAGAAGAGGAGACTGAGGGGAGATATGATCGCACTCTTCCAGTACTTAAAGGGTTGTCACACAGAGGAGGGCCAGGATCTCTTCTCGATCATCCCAGTTTGCAGGACACGGAATAATGGGCTCAAGTTACAGGAACCCAGATTCCACCTAAACATCAGGAAATATTTCCTGACTGTCAGAGCAATATAAGACAATGGAACCAACTACCTAGGGAGGTGGTGGGCTCTCCCACTCTGGAGGCATTCAAGGTGCAGCTGAACAGCCATCTGTCAGGGATGCTTTGACCTGGATTCCTGCACTGAGCAGGGGGTTGGACTCGATGGCCTGGTAGACCCCTTCCAACTCTACTTTTCTATGATTCTATGCCCTATGCCTAGGCAGAGGTCATATAGCTGGCGGTGTGTGTGGGGGGGGTGTCTGGTCCGGCTTTCTCTCCACATATATGTTTTATGATATGTTCTTTCTATTCGTCTTCTTCTTCCTCTTCCTTTTTTCTTTTCTTTTGTGGCTTCCCCCGCCCCACCCTGTTTCGTTTCGTTTTATTATTGTTATATTTGCACATTAAAAATAAAGTCACTTCCAACTTTCAGCAAGGTTAAGAAACTGGCCTCTGTGTTCACCTGTTGCTCATACTGCTACTTTACCAAAGGTCATTGTGTGTTGAGGATGATTTAAACTGCAGCTGACCTGAATTCGTCCTGAACTCTGTTTAGCTGCAGTGTCAGAAACTTTGCTAAAGGTGATTCAAAGTGCATGGTCCCCATGCACAGACCACAGACTTCAGTGTGCTTCAGTCCTTTTGGGCTGGGTCTAAGCATGACTAACTCTGTGCTATATTATGGTCTATATCTTTAGAGAGAGGCACGTTTTACTGTTATAGCACAAGACACAGTGAGCAGTGTTGTCCTACAACTCCCATCAGCCCTAGCCAGCATATAGCCAATGTTGAAGAATGATAGGAGTTGTAGGCCAAAACATCTGGAGGTTCACAAGTTCCCCAACCCTGATTTACATGATCAGTTTCCTAAGAGAGCACCAAAGAGGGCCCTTATAATAATCTACTTATAAATGCATAGGCCGAGCAAACATTTTTACTTGTCCTAAATTATTTTAATGCTCTGCTGTGCCATTTTATTATTATTTGAATACTATAGTAATTTGGATTTTGTTTTAATATTAATGGAACTGGCTTAAATTAAAGGGTGGCATGCAAATAAATAAATACTTGGTTATGGGTATGCAGAAAAAGGCCAGCTATGCTAGTCTCAAAGCATCAATCAATCAATCCAATACCTTGAAATCCAAAATATTTTGTAAGCATCTACTGTGGCCTAGCACTAGACTTTGACACATTGTTTTCCAGAAAGACTACCTGTGAGCAAAACTGGGGAATCATTTTTTTTTTAAATTAATGATTGTTTGTAACCTGTAATGGTTTACAGGAAAAGATAGTGTGGTGTCCTTCTTCATAGCTTACTGCCTTAGAAATCACAGCAATAGTTAAAACGGCCGATGCATTCGTGATATATTGTACAATCTTTTGGCGCTTTTGTAGTGGTGACTTACTCATGTTTTATTAATGTTTGGATTGGCACAGATAAGATTTTGGGATCATTTGTATAGTGCAAAATATGGTTCCCCGCAGAAGTAACTACATCAGTTTTCCCGTGGGAATTGCATTCTTAAGGTTGTCTGTATGCTGCTACATCCCAGTGATATAAAAAGGCAATGTTAAATAAATAACTATGAAAATTAAATTGATGATACTTATCATTGGACTAGTTTCAGCTGCTGCTATTGATTATGTGGTTTTACTGTCTGTGGTTTTAAATGGATTCCAGTATTTTATTCATTTTTGTATAGTTCTGCTAATTTTGTAAACAAAAGTACAGGGTTTATATATACCTGAGGGAGACAAGAACTGAGGGCTGAGAACATTTCACCCTTGGTAAATGTGGACTTAATCTTACAGTGTATAGCATAATTGTAAGGAGTGAAAAACATTTCATAACTATGAACATATAATTAGATTTAACTTAAATGTTACCGTAATTAAAGTTAGCTATATTAGCATCATTCTTGTTGGAATTTTGAACAACTGCATTAATGAACTTCTCAAATGCAGTGCATTCATTTTTAGTTGTGTCTTGTCTATCTGGTGCCTCTGGGCCTTCAATATATATATATACTGTACTTATTAGTTCATTCACATGATCAGGCAACAGAAGACAACTTCCAAAAGGACCCTGAACTGTTGTTGTGCCAGAGATTAATTTCTACTTCATTCATTCTATGAAATATAGAACCAATATCATGTGGCCCTCCCAACTAGAAAATGACAACACTGCATCTAAGAAATAATCTCAGGGGGTGAGAATTTCTTTTTGGGGGGGGGGAGTACTGAGAATTCCCTGCCTAGCAACCCATGAGCTAATAAAATGGGTTCTAATGATCACATGTGCCTTGCCAAAAGGCTAATTCAAATCCCTTCCATCTTGCTTCCCCGTTTGTGGAATGCTGTCCCCCAGTGTAACAGCATGAAAGAACTTCTGCATTCAGCCTGAATGGGTTTTGCTTCCTGGGAGGAACCAGGAAGTAGTTAAGGGCAACACCTACTGCTTCTGGCCTGAGGAGAGAGTGGCCACAGCCTGAGAGAGCTCTATATACTAATCTTTGTTTAAATAAAACTTGGAAGGGAACAATTCGGGGGGGGGGGCTAGACAGCATCTGAGGGGCCATAGGATAGTTTTGATTCCCAGAACCAAGGTCAGAGACAGCACTCCTACTTTGTAGCTGGGAATTGGAGCTCCACCCCCCCCCCCCTGCAGCTGGCGTGGAAAGAAATGCACCGGCTGCTCTCAGAGGCCAGGAAAGCAACCTGGGGGGTGGGGAGAGATGGCATGGGGGGGGGTGCAGGGAGGGAAGGAGATTGGAGAGGCCAGGATATGAGGTATCCTGCAGCCCCTTCAGCCTCCTTCCCTCCCACTCCAAGATGCTCCAGGTAGACAGGCAAAAAAGCCCTTCTAGTGGAAAATGCAGATCACCTCTGCCACTCACTCCTCCCGCTCTGCATAAAATGCCCATGAGCCTCCAAGTTTGGCGGTTTACAGGCATCACAATAGGATTGCACCCTAGGTTTGTCTGGAAGCAGAGTCTGTTTGAATCTGTGGGATGCAGTCTGCCAACCTTGAAACACACTGCCCACACTGATGACTTTTAGATGCCAAGCCATGGAAGGCCTTTTTATTTTTCCAGACTTTACAGCTACAACATGTTTCCATGGGAGTAAGTTCCATTGAAAACAACAATTAGATTTGTTTATTTATTCAATCTGTACTCTGACTTTCCACCAAGAAAATGCTGCTCAAGGTGGCTAACGATCATACAAACTTAAAAAATAGATAAAAACTTGGTTAAAATAAGAATACATTAAAAACACAAATACATCTGAGTAAAGCTTTATAGGATTTCCGGAGTGTGGCTGTGTTAGTCTGTTGCAGAAAAAACTATGAAGAGTCCTGTGGCACCTTAAGGACTTAACAGATTTATTCTGGCATAAGCTTTTGTGGACTATAGCCCACGAAATGGGGTGTTATCAAGAGGTTCAGGTTTATATACAGTACATATGGTGTGGGGTAGGGGGGAGAATTATAAACAGTTGGATCAGAAGGAACTTAGATGCAGACTGTGACAATCACATTGGTAACAGTGGTCATCCACAGTACAGTTGGCTGCTGGTAACACATCCTGATTCCTGGCACTAGATAAGCAAATTTAACACAGTGCTGTGATAAAAATCCACAAGGCTCTTTGATATATTGGATTGCCACTCTTAAATTTTATTGTTTTACTGCACTTTTTGCTCTCTCTTGATTTTGCTGTGTTTGAGGGACTTTACTTTGTATTTTATTTTATCTGTAAACCGCCCTGTAAATATAGTAAATGGTAACATATAAATCTTTAAAATAAATAAATATTGTATGCTTCTCCCCAGTGTGAAGACAGATTACCAAACCGATTATAGTAAACCAGTTTACTTGATCTCACCGCATTTTGTCTCAACATGCAAAGTGTTTCCCAAGGGAACACCTCATGGCGGGATTAGATTAGCAAAAATACGGCGACGATGACACAGACCCAAAGGCCTGTACTCAAACGGGCATGGTGGCGGTGGGGTTTTATACGGGTCCTTTCCAAGCGAGCTAAAGGGAGTAGCGCACGGGTAATCTGTTGCCGTCGCATCGGAGATTAAATCCACTGCAGATTTATAATGAATCAACCTTGTCCTATAGATGTCTGGATATGTATTATGCTCTTCTATGGCACTCTGTGGGGTTTTGGGACGCGGGATAATCCCACATCAGAACGCTTCATCTCCATTCAGGAGTCTATATGTTTCTCTTCTCTTAACCGTGGCGGAGGTCCCCTTCCTATGCATGGCTTAGTTTCTGTTGAGGACGAAAACCAAACTACAATCCCCAGAACTCCCCGGGGTAGTTTCGCTCGTGACGTCACCCCAAGATAGCCGGACTCGGCAAAAGAAACAGCCTTCGTTTTTTCTTTCTTTCTTGTGCGCATGCGATACTCCCGGAGCCCTTAGAGTTCGGAATCGGGGGGGGGGGGAGAGAAGTGTGTAGAGCGGCCGGTGGGCGGGGCAGTGCGGCAGCCTCCCCCCCGCCCCCCAGTTGCTAACATGGCGTCTCGGAGATCTCGCTCCGCCTCAGGTCAGTGAGAGCCCCATCTCCTCCAGGTCCGCCTGGTTCAGTTCCCATGGGGCTCCCCCTGCCACCCGGTGCGGAGCTGGCTGGCATTGCGTATGGCGCTTAGAAGCGCAGGCAGAGGAAGTGGCCTGGCCCCTCGTCTTGGCTTCGAACAAACTCGCCCTCTTCCTGGGCTCGCTTTGAACCTGTTTTTCTACGAAGCCGTAGCCTACCGCTCTTTCCAACCTCTATGGTTGCGTGCTACTCTAGAGTAGGCGGAGCTTGTCCAGAGCCTTTTCTTCAGGCGCCGTGTGGGCTGGGGAGAGAGAGAACTCTTATTTTATGCATTTATTTAAAATGTTTTTACTTCGCTCTTTAGCTAAAGAGGCGCCCAGGGCCGCTTACAAAGGCCAGTGCGTGAGCAAGAAATGTGAAGGTTAGGCTGTGTTGCAGGGGAGCTGGACCCCTGTAAGCAGCATCGCCAGTGGTGGGGGATGATGGGAATTGCAGTCCACATCTGGAGGGCCACACGTTCTCCAGCCTTCTGTGGACAAGGTGACCTGCTGCCCTTCGATGGGCAGAGCTCTTACAGGGATCCAACGACGTTCTCCAGCAAGGATGTTTACTACAAAGCCTTGCTCTGTTCAGTGGGGCTCACTTCCTTAGAAAGTGGGTTTAGGATTGCACATAAGAAGAGCTCTACTGGATCAGGCCCAAGGCTGATCGTGTCCAGTATCCTATTTCCTACAGTGGCCCACTTGATGCCTGAGGTCTGAAAGCTATAACTTTTTCCTGCTGTTGTTCCCCCTGACTGATATTCAGAGGCATGTTGCCTCTGATTCTGGAGGTAGTATATAGCCAGGAGTTTCATAATAGAGTTGGAAGGACCCTACAAGGCTATCGAGTCCAACCCCCTGCTCAATGCAGGAAACTAGAGGAGGGGTCTCCCATCCAAGTAATAACCAGGCTTGACCCTGCTTAGCTTTCCATGCTCAGACAAGCTGAGCCAGCATAAGCCACAGGCCTGTAGAACTTTTGCCTGTCTAAACATGAATACGATTGCCCTCTTACTTTATTCTCTCCCCCCTCTTGCATAGATTACTCTCTTTATAGCTGTTTTTTTAATGGTACACCTAAAAACGCAAAGTGTGAGTGTGACA
This sequence comes from Shinisaurus crocodilurus, assembly GCA_021292165.1. Classification (NCBI taxonomy): domain Eukaryota; kingdom Metazoa; phylum Chordata; class Lepidosauria; order Squamata; family Shinisauridae; genus Shinisaurus; species Shinisaurus crocodilurus. Next base: position 213,239,867 of record CM037878.1, on the reverse strand, counting down.
GAAGTTTGGGAGCATATTGTGTAGTGTGCTCGTTTGAGAGGGGATTGGCTGAAATACCCTGCTGAGGTGGCTAGCTTGGATTTGTAGCTGTACAGTATGTGAAATTGCCTTTAGGGCAGGGCTATGCCATGGTTGAGGTATCAACTGTAGACTGAAGCTGGTTACGTGTAGAAAAGTTGTCACTTGGTTTACTTTAGATCGGTACCCTGCCTTATTTGCAGTCAGGATGGTGAAGGATTAAAAAGGATAGATTGCCTTCCCATTTGTTTTAGTGGGTGAAGGATAAATGCATAATTGTGAACCGCTCAGAGAGCTTCGGCTATTGGGCAGTATTGAAATGTGATAAATACATGCTTTAACTTGGATTCCTGCACTGAGCAGGGGGATTGGACTTGATGGCCTTTTCCAACTGTACTATTCTATGATTCTATGAAATACAAATGTGTGTTAATCTGTGTTAATGAATGCCTGTAATTAGTCCAGATTAAGTAACATTGTGTAAAAACATGCTATTTTGTCTGTTTCATCTGTTCCTTTTTATTTCTTCTGTTCCGCCCTTGATCTATAGCACAATCAGGCAGTAGCTGCCAGCACTCCCAATTCCATATAGTAGCATTTTCCTGAATGTATTCTTTTCCTATGGGATATTAGCAAAAAAGTAGATGGGGAAAGCAGATGTATGGTTCATGTTGGTTTTGCTATTGCTCCCAAGAGGCCTATGGGTAAGCAGGAGATCCACACTTGGTGTGTATGAACTGTAGATCCAATGTTCTCCATAATTCAAAATAAGCAATATTACTCTGCTTGAGCCTCTTGCAGTTACTTGGCCCTCTAGTGCTTTAATTTTCCAGAATGTTAAAGTTGAGGTTAGTGCCTCAACGAACATACGCTTGAAATGACTTAAGAAGGATTCTTTTATTTATAATTTTAAATATTTTAGGGAGGTGTCAAGGAAATGTCAGCTGTGAGACATAGTACTGCAAACTAGTATAGATTATCCAGGGCCTACATCTAAACCTACAACATTACAGGTTGGAGGTTTTTTGAGCTGAGACAGGATGGTATTGGTGTCAGCCACCTAATATCTCTTAGGAAATAAGTGCTTGACAGTCATGTTTTAAAGATTTATTGTACAGAGAATTAAGGCTAGAGCTTCATTTTAATTGTGGCATGTTTGCTTCTCTTTGCTTTAAATTGTGTTAAAGTATTTTCTCATTGCCTTGAATACAAAATATAGACAAATCATTCCACAAATAGAAAATCCCACCCATTTCATTGCAGGAATGCCTGATCTTCCTCTCAAAATTGTGATAATTTCAGCTTTCGTTTTCTTTCTTTTTTTTTTAATTGCATTTTAAGAGGCTGCTGAAAATATTGTGAAAATCTGTCTGCAGTAGATGCTGTGTGTATGTGTTGCAGTAGATGCCTTTGTATCTCTGTCCCTTTACCTTTGGATTACCCTTTCCTTCGTATGTACAACTCGTACCAAATACCTTTTTTTGCCAACTCATCTCTGCGTCTCATACCAAAGAGATGTGTGTATAGGTGTCTATCTTATAGTGTTTGTGCATGTGTTTTTTATGTTTAAAGGGGCAGGTCTAGGTCTTGGAATGGCCATAGAGAAGTGTTCTCCAACCTTGGGTCCCCAGATGTTTTTGGCCTACAACTCCCAGCATGCTGGCTGGGGCATGCTGGGAGTTGTAGGCCAAAAACATCTGGGGACCCAAGGTTGGAGAACACTGCCATAGAGCATAATGGTTGGATATGTCCAGCGATGGTATGTCCCTGAGACACACATGTTAACACTGGAGAAAACAAAGGATGCTGTTTAATATATTCATAGTTAAATGTGTCCTTAATTGGTATGCTAATGTTTTGTTCCATGCATCCCCGAGAAAGCATTCTTGGGCTCCAGCCCCGTAGGGAAATATTTTGGATCAACTTATATAAGCAGTACTTTTTTTTTTAAGTGAATGGGAACCAGTTAGCTAACAATATTAGAAGCATAGGAGGTTTGTTGACTTCCCATAATACTCAGAAACACATTAAAATGCCTTCTCTCTGTCTTTATCTTTGTTCTTATTACTAAGTAAACACAGACATTTTTGTATAGCTTGTTCTTCCAGACTGCTGAATTAAAAGTGTGCTTTTCTAAATCACTTTCATAATGCTTCAGTTTGTGAGGTTACCATTTTTGAGTGCCAAGCTGAGAGCTACGTTTTCAATCTTGTTTTTAAAATATAGAGGAAGACTAACTTTCAATTTCTCTTTTGAAGATCATGACAGTGATGATGACTCATATGAAGTTCTGGATTTAACAGAATATGCAAGGCGTCATCATTGGTGGAACCGGGTGTTTGGCAGAAATTCTGGACCTATTGTAGAAAAGTATTCTGTAGCTACTCAAATTGTAATGGGTGGCGTAACAGGCTGGTGAGAACAGATCACTCTTAAATACTGTGCACTTATTTTACAGATATAATATATAATCCTTTTTTTTCTACATGTAAGTGAAGATGCTGAAACTGGATGAAAGATTAGTTGGCCTTTTCATGAGGTGACAGGGCTAAAGTGCTAAAGCCTCCTACTGATCACTGTTGTACTTTGATCCAAGGGCCCATTAATTTACTTCTGCCACAGGCCTTGAGAAAGCTGCAAGTGGCCTAAGAAAATAAAATCCATAGCGTTAAGTTTTTACTGGATGAAAGTGTGCCTGTGCTTTGAAACAGCCTTCCCCAGCCTGCCCCCCCTGCACCGATGATTTGGGCCACAACTCTCAGCATTCCAGGCCATTGGCTGGGGCTGATGGGAGTTGAAGTCCAAAACATCTGGGGGGCACCAGGTTGGGGAAGGCTGCTTTAAAATGTAACCAGATTGATTATCTGTAAAATAAAAGCTGCTGAATTCCCAATTTCTCAAATGTATTCCTAAAGGCAGAACAACATTCTAGCTCCATTCACATCTTTATATTCACAAATTGCTAGATACAAATCTATATAAAGGAAGTATTATAACTTGGATTGTTTTATTAAAAGAAATACTAACTTTTTATTTCTAAGTTTGTTGAAATAAACATAATTTACTTTTTTTTTTAGTTAAATCATTGCTCTGTAACATCGTAACGTTGCTGTTCAGAATGCAAAATACATTAGAGCTAGAGATTAAAGATTATTTGTTTCAAAATTATAGTGGAAACAATGTACGTATGTGAGTAGCCTGAAAAAGACCTAAAATAATATATTGAAAATAGTGGTGTAAGTTGTATGATAACAATACAGTTTATACCTGGCAGCATCTTTATTGTACATTGTTCTGATCAGCACAGTCCAGTTCTTTATTTTTACGATGTAAGGCCCTTTTTTTGCGAGCCAGTGTGGCGTAGTGGTGAGAGTGCTGGGCTGGGACTCAGGAGATCCGGGTTCAAGTCCCCACTCGAAACTCACTGGGTGACTTTGGGCCAGTCACTGACTCTCAGCCTAACCTACCTCACAGGGTTGTTGTGAGGATAAAATGGAGAGGAGGAGGATTATGTAAGCCGCCTTGGGTTCCTTGCCAGAAAAAAGGTGGGGTATAAATATAATAAATAAATAAATAAAATAAATAAATTTATAGAGGTGAATACATGAGTGACTGAATACATGCAGTGACTAAATGGGTCATTCCATGTCAAGTGGTCTAGTTTTTGGAAAGTGCCCCATGCGACCATCACGGATTTTGATGAAAATTTTTTGTAGAGTCCCACATGTCTCCAACGAACTTTGGTAAAGTTTTAGGTTTGCCGGTGGAATACTTGTGGAGATATAGCCGTTTGTTTGACCGCATACTGCGACCATGTACAGTATGACTGTGAGATTTTAGCAACTTTGAGACATAATATCTCCCTTAGCTGTTTTTTCAAAACAAATGAAACTTAGCTACCTTATACAACTTTTTGCGCTCTATTTAGTGGAACTAATAATAATTTTTGCTGAGCGCATCCAGAGTGGGTAAATTGCAACAAAGTCAGCCGAAAAAGCCTAGTGTTCAAAATTTTTTTTCAAAGTTTAACGTTGTATAGCTCCCGCAACAATTAAGTAATAAATGTGAAATTTAGAGCATAATATCTCAATATAACTGTGTGTTTGAATTTATAATTTCAACCTTCTAGCTCTTTCCATTAGTTTACAAATTAAGTGTAAAGTTGATGATTTTTGTAAAAAGGCCAAAATTAGGGTATTTTCAACCCACTTTTACAAAAAAGTGCCCTCTAGAAACGCTTTCAGACCAATCTTATTAGAAAGAGCATGTTTCAAACCCCCCAGAAAAGTGGGTTTGATTTTCCAATGCGGGCAAATAGTGCCCGAAAAAGAGGGACAAAGTTGGGAGACGTTGCCATGGCAACGGCCTATATTTCAACATGCAATTCTGTCATTTTTCAGGTCGTGCTTATTTTTTTAACAGTTTTATATTGACATAATTATTACTATTCTATTGCGTTGGTCCATGGTGACATTGTCCCTACCATTTAAAGAACTTGAACTGGCAACCCGGTTGCGGGAGCTATACAACGTTAAACTTTGAATTCTTTTGGAGCACTAGGCTTTTTCTGCCGACTTTGCTGCAATTTACCCACTCTGGACGCGCTCAGCAAAAATTATTAGTTCCACTAAATAGAGTGCAAAAAGTTGTATAAGGTAGCTAATTTCATTTGTTTTGAAAAAACAGCTAAGGGAGATAGTATATCTCAAAGTTGCCAAAATGTCACAGTCATACTGTACATGGTCGCGGTATGTGGTCAAACGGCTATATCTCCACAAGTATTCCACCGGCGAACCTAAAACTTTACCAAAGTTTGTTGGAGACATGTCATCAAAATCTGTGATGGTCGCGCGGGGAGCCCTAGACCACTTGACATGGAATGACCTAAATGTAAAGTACGGTATTCTTATTTATCAGGAAAATAAATTCTGGCCTTGCACTTTGAAAGATCGCTAAAAACACAACTCTTGTTGGGAAGTGTGCTGTTAGTCTCATGTTGCTCTGTCTGCATGGCCAACATTCTTTCATATCTCTTGTGGCAAGAGTTGCTACAACTTTCCAACAGCAGATTAAGTTAATAGTTTTAAAGTTTCCAGGGCCTGAGACTTGGAATGAGAATTCTGGAGTATAGCAACCAATGGTCAGATCATTCTCATTGCCGGTTCTTCTATGCATGTTTACTTGGAAGAAAGTGTGTAGTAAGTATGCACAGATTGCCAACTTAATTTCTCTCTCTTCTTCTTTCGTTCTTTAAGGTGTGCAGGATTTTTGTTCCAGAAGGTTGGAAAACTTGCAGCAACTGCAGTAGGCGGCGGCTTTCTTTTGCTCCAAGTATTTAATTATTTAATTAACTACTTTAGTTATTTAGAAACTGCTAAATAATATATTTTGAATATATATTAATTAATTGCTCTGAAACAGGAAGGGAGGTGGAGCCCATAGCTAAAGGCTTTGTGCAAACATCTTTTCAGAAGTGGCCCATCAAAGAACTTCTAGATCCCTCTTACTGGTGCAGTTCTGTTAAAATCAGTGTGAGGAGGTCTATGAATTGCCTGTAATTAGATGTTAAAGGTTGTGGCTGAAGATTTATTTTTTTAAATGGTGAGCACACTTTTAAAATTAATTACATCCAACCTTGTGCAAGGACCTCTGCTTGTGCAACATGACTTCCCCTCCCCCCTACATCCCCCAAATCTGCTCTGGAGGGTCCCCCAACCCTCCAGAGCAGATTGGGGGGCTGCAAGGGGAGGAGGAATCTGTTCCATCAGTGGTGTCCATTCTGGGGATGAACAGGAGAGAGCAGACACGCTGCCTGCAATGTGCCAGCCACTTCTACTTTTACTTAGCAACCCACAATTGGCTCTTTCGTAGGTTGCTTAGCGTGTCATCCAAACCCAGATCGCTGGGTTGTTTAGGGGCTAAACAACCCAGCGGTTAACCCATGGTATAGCCCCTAAACAACCCAGTGGTCCGGGTTTGGGCGACATGCTCAGAAACATACGAAGGAGCCAATCATGGGTTGCTGAGTAAAAGTGGAAATGGCGGGCACGCTGCTGGCAACACGTCTCCTCTCTGCTGCTCGTGCCTGACAGAACGTGGGTTGTTTAACCCATGGACGGTCATGTCGTGGGAACTGGCCCACTGGGTTAGATTCAGACTTAGTCATACTTAGAGTACACTCATTGAAATCAGTGGGACTTAAGTTAGTCACAACTAACTTAAGTCCCATTGATTTCAGTGGGTCTACTCAATATATGATTAAGTCTGGATCCAACCCAGTTACTTGTCTAGGGGAATGTGTGATGCAAAAGTGATCTGTCCTTTCGCATGAACCTCTGTTGTAAATTTATAGGTAAGTCTTTAAGAGAATAATCCTACCTTGCATTGAAGGGGGGTGGTGGTGGTGGTGGTGGGAGATCCACTTTAGAGTTACCACCACATCCTGTGCCCTGCCATTTGCTATGGGCGAGGCAGGATGAGGGGTGGTGTCAACGTTTTCTGTTCCCCTTCCACTGACTGCAAAGGGAATTAACTATGCCAACCACAGGGCTGACATAGAATCGCTCTGCTTCCTGGGGCCAAAGGAGCTTAGAATGTGGCATCTCTGTTCCTACCCCCAGCACACTCCCATTTCCCCCTGCTCAGGGGACGTCCAACATTGTGTCATTCCAGCGTTTCGACTCCACCAGCAGAGCAGCACTGATGCCATTTCCTGAGGCCTCTCAGCCACCTTATTGGTGAGGGTAGGATTGCTCCCTTAGTAACACAGAATTCTTTATATGATGATAGCCATCTAAATGAATTGGTTGTGCTAAATATATGCAGATATGTATGTTCATAGATCCATACCTTTCATATAGAGTTGGAAGGAGCCTACAAAGCTATCGAGTCCAACCCCCTGCTCAATGCAGGAAACTAGAGGAGGGGTCTCTCATCCAAGTAATAACCAGGCCTGACCCTGCTTAGCTTTCCACGCTCAGACAAGCTGAGCCAGCGTAAGCCACAGCCTACCCCTTATGCTGTACCTTATAAGATGTCTCTCTCCTCCCTTTCCTAGATAGCTAGTCATAGTGGCTATGTACAGGTTGACTGGAAAAGGGTTGAAAAAGATGTAAATAAAGCAAAAAAGCAGCTCAAAAAGCGAGCCAACAAGGCAGCGCCTGAAATTAACACACTGATTGAAGAGGTAAGATATGCATTTATTTTGAAAATTGATTTTTGTGGTGGCCTTGATGTAAGGTTTGTCAAGTATCCAACATCTTAACATACTTGACAAATTATGGTGTGTTAGTGGGTGAGCTGGTCCTTTTATCCAGGAAAAGGGGTGGTGAGTAGAGCTTTGGTCTGTCTATTTCAAGTGCTGTCTCTCAGATGGCCTTAGCTTTACTCTGGACTGTAGCCAGAAGAGGAAAGGTGCAGCATCCCACCTGCCCAAGTATATAGGGCCTATACTTGGGGTTGCTGCCTGGCTCCAATGTTCAGTGTCTGAAGGCCTTCTGACCCACCCTAGAGTTTATTTTAATTTATTTTATTTTAGTTATTCAGTCAATCTGACTATCATGCCATGTACCATTGCCCCAATGAGTCAAGAGTTTGTATCTAGGAAATATCTTAGAAATAGCTTACAAAAACTTTTTGACACAACACCGAGGCCAATGGCACCCTTAAATGTTGTGGCATAAGCTTTCATGGGCCAGACCCCACTTTGTCAAATGCATTTGCCTGGCACCGACATTCTATTATTTTAGGTGCCAGGTGAAAACATTTTTATTTGCCCTGGCATTTTAACTTGTTCTAACTTTGTTATGTTTTTTTAGCTGATTGATGAGTCGTTTTTATCATTTCTTATTTTTATGGATTTATGTTTTACTGTATTTTATTTTTGTATTCTCATATTTTTGTACACTGTCCCGGAATCCACTTTTGTGGATGAAGGGTGCTATTGAATTTTTAAAAATAAATAAAATTAATGCACTTTTAACCATAGAACCTTATACCACAGTACATTTGTTAGTCTTTTAAGGTGCTGCAGGATTTTGTTGTTTTTGCTGTAACAGGCTAATACAGCTACACTTCTGGAATTTGTATATAGGGCCTCATTATTTAAAGTATTTATGATAAAATATGAAATGTTAGAAATGCCACAGGGTACATACAATTCACCAGACACCTTCTTTGGAAACCATATTGAAATGTATACATTATCATTCAAACCTAAGGTAGACTGTTCTCTTTTTTTTTTAGCAAGTAACAAACATATCACAACTGACACATAGCTGTATATTTCATAGTACACTCATCATCATCAGGCGATCATTCGTGACCGAGTAAGATTGTCTTCCAGGATAAAAATTTACAAAAAGGAAATTTTAAAAGGAGGAAATTCTAAAGTAAAATTGTGTAGACTCTAGTGATGGGTCCATAAGTGACTGTGGAGGCCAATTCTAGATCCACACAGCTTCCCACAGTGAGGACACAAGTTACCAGATGGAAGATGGTCCTGTAAAGGATTCATTTGACGTGCTTTTCACTTAGCACGTTTCTCCCTTTCACCTTGCACTCGGGCTTCTTCAAAGTCCATAGAACCTTTGTGAGGTATAAAGAAAAATAATGTTAAAGCGGGTGTATTAGCATTAGATATTTTCAAGGCTTTTGATTGTGTGGAATGGCCTACGTTAAAAATGATAATAAAAAATATGGGGTTTGGACAAGATTTAAAGGAATAATTAATCAATTATATGCCCATAATATTACAAATGTAGTGGTAAATGATGGTATTACAGAACAAATTTCCTTAGACCGAGGAACTAGACAAGGATGTCCCCTTTCCCCTATTTTGTTTGCATTAGTGATGGAAATACTAGCAAATGTAGTAAGAGAAGATAGAAATATTATAGGGATGGGGGTTGGAGATCAAATTAAAATAAATCTATTTGCAGATGATACTTTATTAACAATTAAAAATCCTATTGAAACAATGGATAGGTTGGAGAACCACTTGAAAGAATTTGGAGAAATAACGGCTTCAGATGAATTGGGGTAAATCCAAGATTTTATTGTTTAATTATAGTAAAAAAGAGGAGAGTGAAATGTTAAAGAAAAAATATAACATTAAAATTACAAATGTAATTAAATATTTAGGAATAGAAATTACACAAGATATTGATAAAGTAGGAGAACAAAATTTTAGAAAGTTAAAGACAGAGGTTAAAAATAAAATAGAGGAGTATAAAAAAATTGGACTTTCTTGGTTTGGTAGAATTGCGTTGGTAAAAATGAAGATATTGCCTAAAATAAACTTTTTGTTTAGGATGTTACCAGTAAAGATTACAGAAAAAGAAATTAAAGATTGGCAATCAATTATTAATTAATATTGTAATGGAAGGAAAAGATCAAGGATTAATAAATATAGTTGGTATAAAGCGCAAAAAATAGGTGGTTTAGGTCTTCCTAATATAAAGTGGTATTATTTAGCCAACCAAGTAAGACATATTTTGGACATTATAACAGGGAAAGACAAAATGTGGTTGGAATTAGAATCACGAGAATTAGGAAACATGATGGTGAATATATTGTTTAAGAAAAATATAAATAATATTATAAAAGGACTAGAAAATCCCTTTTTGAGGAATATGTTAGAGAGTTGGAATAGCACTAGAAAACTTTTTACGCCAGAGGTATCCCCGTTAACTCCGGTAGTGGTCATGGAGGACTTTCCAGAAAATGTAAGACATATAGAAGCTATACTAAGGAGAAAAAAGGTGATTAAATTAATGGATTGGGTGGAAAAATTGAAGACTAGAGAACATATAATAGAATTAGTAGGAAGAGAGAGAATTTCATGGTTAAATTCAATGCAGTTGGAACTGTGGTTAAAGAAGTGGAGGACAAGAATGGACAGCGAAAGAGAATTAACCAATTTTGAAAAGATAGTTTTGACTAGAGAAGCTATAGAAGGTAATGTTTCAACAAGAGGTACAACAAAGGTTTTATATACGATGTTACAAAAAGAAGAGCATAAAGATTCTCTTAAAGTGTTATGGGATAATGAATTTGATGACGAAATATCGAAACAAAGTTGGAAAAACATTTGGGATAGACGTATTGTAAGAGTTATGTCAACTAGGATAAAAGAGAACTTTTATAAAGTGGTATGGAGATGGTATTTAACTCCAGTAAGATTAAATCGGATAGATAAAAATTGTTCCGCATTGTGTTGGAGAGGATGTAATGTAAAAGGTACATATGCCCACATGTGGTGGAGCTGTAAAAATGTTCTGGAATTTTGGCAGAAGGTATTTGCAGAAATATCAGAAATAATTGGAATGGAACTAGAAGTCTGCCCAAAATTAGCATTGTTAACAATTACAGAAAAGTTAGTTTGTTTAAAAAATACAAAAGAATTGATTGTGAACTTGTTAACAGCAGCAAAATTAATCATAGCTAGGAATTGGAAGGTTCAACATGTCTTTTCAATTACTGAATGGTATAAATAGGTATGGGATATCGCACTAAATGATAAATTAACTTGTAATATAAGTGTCAAAAAGGACAATTGGAGAAAGACACCTTTGTGAACATTTGCGGTAAATTTTTGGATTATGTGTTGGTGAAGGGGAAGGGGAACAAACCTTGTCAAGATTTGTTATATTTTTGGAATATAGAATAATATCTTGTATATATATATATATAAATTTGGGGGGGGAATATAACTTGGTCCCAAGAGGTGGGGGGGGTACACAATGTTTATGTTGTATTTTTTTGTTGTTGTATCCATTAGTAGCTGTAAGATGTGAAAATTTTTAATAAAAAATTATTAAAAAAAAAAAAAAAAGAACCTTTGTGAAAGGCCAACCTCCAGTTAGATCGTTCATGGGCCAGAGCTTCCCAGTTTTCGATGTTTATATTGCATTTTTTTAGATTATAACACTGATAATGATATTCTTTGACTTACTAAAAAAGCATAATCTCCAACTGTTTTTGCAGTAGATTTTCTGGGTTGTATCCAATGGTGTCATTCCTCTAGTGTAAAGCTTCTACTGCTTGCGGAAACCTCATTGTTATCCTTGCATAAGAGTCAAATCCAATACTTTGATTCCACTTGCGCAAGCCATTGTATTAGCAGTTCCACATCTCATTATGACTTCATTACACTAGGAGTTGCTTGTGGTAGTTGAGCTAGTTGTTCCGCTAGTGCTTGAGCAATTATTTGTGGAAGGTGAAACCACTAGTGGAACAACAACACCTCTTGCACTTTTTCTGCTAGCATTGTGTTGGATATAAGCCAATGTATTTACATAGACTATAATAAACTCTCTTTCCTTTTCAGTCAACAGAATTTCTGAAACAGAACATAGTGGTATCTGGCGGATTTGTTGGAGGCTTCTTGTTGGGCCTTGCATCTTAAGGACATGACTTTTGTCTTCCTGCTGGCTTAAACCATGGTAAAGAAGAATGCACAGTCTTTAAGCGAGGCAGTCTGAGTCACTCGCTAATCAATCCTGAACGAGGAGGATGGATTTGCCAGACAAATCGGAGTACTTTACATTTTAGGCTTTGCCTCCTTAAGCTTACCAAAACAGGTTTGCTGAAAATTCTGCAATGTCTTCAGTAGCATTCCTGAAGAAGAAAAAACCTAGCTAACTTTTGCCATGATTTTTATTATTGTATCTCCATTCAGAATTCAACATATTTAATACGTTCTCTTTTGGCTCTGCACTTTTTTTCCAGTTTTAGGGGTATATATTTTTTTATTATTTAATGCTATCTCATACTGTGGTTAATAATGCCTATATGTGTAGGATATTGTGCTTCAAGCGTGGGGCTAGCCATCTTCTGTAGAAATCACTGCAATAATAATCTGTAATCTGTAATACATTTTTTGCAAAGATGAAATAACAAGCAAATGTGAACCTATTAAAGAGTGAAGATCGAACATTGGCTATTCTTTGTCTGCACTTTTATACTATGTATCAACTTCCCCAGAAGGCCACGCCTCCTTCCCCTGCCCCCAGCCGTTTCCCCCAACCACTGATCGCTTGGTGGTTTCCCAGCTTGTATGTAGCTTTTCCTCATTCTAAAAGGTTGAAATGCTTCTCTGAAGGCTTAGTTACTGGCAATAAGAGCTTTAAGCTAAAATAGGCTAGGTTTTGTTTTGGCTATTTTGGCCCCACCTCTTTTGCTTTGGGCTCCACCTACCCCTGGAATGTGGACCCCAAGAGCTTATCCAAAACAGAATTTGGGGCTGAAAGAGGTTCTGCACTCCTGGACCTCTTTAGGTGTCTGGGTGCTTCATTAGCTTGAACAGAGAAACCCCATTGTTCAAAATCATACACTCCATGCTCTCAAACAACACGTAACTTTCTTTTTAACCCAAGTTATGTTCATTTGGTGAAGACGCAGCTCCAAGTTGCTGCCACCTCTTGCTTTCAGGAAACAGCTTAATGGGGGACTTGAACGAAGATCTCTAGCATACTAAATCAAAAGTTTAGGAAGTTCATTGCCGTCCTATAGAACTTCCTTAACTCACTGAGCGAGGAGAGGGAGGATGAGTATAGAAGTTAATTAGGGGATAGGTGGCAGTTAACTGCCCCAAGCAACAGCTCCAATATGTGAAAAGTGCTTCAAAAGGAAGCTAGACTCTAGAGGGCATTCAGCTCTAGGACATGCAAACTTGGGGCAAATCAAGCACCTTCTGCCAAATGGTTTGTGCAAAGCAAGCAAAATCACAGGCCAAATTACTATTTTTTAAATCTACTTTTCCAACTCGTGGTATAAAGGACAACTTCCCCACTCTTTCTTTTTATTATTATTATTTATTACATTTTTGAATCTCCCATCTTGCCGACCACCCTGGGCGATTTTGCTGTCCCTGAGTTACCAGTGCTAGCTGAGACTAATGGAAAAACAAAAGCCATGTGATATCTTTTATTTGAAGGGTTTGTCTGGCTTTGTAGGCCACCTCATTCTGATACAGTCGATGGAGGTCTGCAATGGTTCTTTGGGATTTGGTGGTCTGGTACTGTTAGTCCTTGCAGTCACTCCTATTGCATGATTAATTCTTCCAAAGTTTCTGCGAATGGCTTTTTGTCGTCTTGGTTCCCCTCTCTTTCCAGAGTCCCTTAAGACTCGGTTCTTGGCCACTTTCTTTGCATATGCTTTCTCTTGGCAATCTGATGTATTTTTTTTGGCCTGAAGTATCATTGCTGCACTGATGATATCCAGCGCTATCTTTCTGTTCCCTGTCTCTCTGTTCATACTAAGACTTCCAAATGTCTTGCAGCTATTTCTGTTTGGATCTTCATCTCTAAATACAGAATTTATTTTCTCTATCTCTAAATTTTCACTTTCACTACCTTTCTCTGTTAACCACATCACACCAGATTCAAAGGAATCAAATAGATAATCTTCAAAAGGGAAACACAAGTTGAAAGTTTTGGGGTGAATCCAGACTAAGCAACATCTAGTAAAAAGAATGTGAATTCATATTTACTGTATTAGGTATTACCATTTTAACAACACTCCCTCTAAAGATGCATTGAAATTCAATTAGAATGCACAAAATTGTTGTTTGAATAACACTGCATAATTATAAAACATGATTCTAAACATGACTTCTTATTCATTGAATGTATAAAATAGCAATCTGATGCTTGTTTTGATAGATGTAGGGAAGTTATTTCAATGGCTCATAAGTGCTTTAGGTTTCATAGTAAATTGTAAATATATGAGTTGTTTTTATGAAGAGAGTTGACTTTCAATTTTGGTGAAACTATTAATTCTTATCTAACGAGTGCAATATTTTTTGTTGCTGTCCCACTTTCTATAGAATAATCAAGATGGCTAACATCCCAAAGATCATAATAAGATAACAATATGAACTATTAAGTAAATAAACTAAAACAAAGTACAACACTGTTTAAGAGGGCAACAGACAGTAACAATAAAATCTTTTACTGACTTTTAACCAAGTGCAATAAAACCATCTTCACTACCCAACACAAAGTGAGCAGTGACTGAGTCGGGAAAACCTCTTTAGGAGAGGTTGTTTCAGATTCTGGGTGCAACTACCAAGAAGACCCTTGGCATGCCCGCCTGCCATACATTCACCGGTGGGGGAACCCAGATAAGGGGCTCCAAAATAGAACACAGCAGCTGGGCAGGCTCATATGGGAGTACTTGAGATACTCGGGTCTCAAGCAATTTAGGGCTTTAAAGGTCAAGACCAGCCCCTTAAATTATTAGGCCCAATTATTGGTCAAATACTTTTCTGTTCTTTGGAAATTAATGAGGATGGTAAATTGTGCTTTCTTCATTGTCCTATCCTGTTGCAAATGTCATTGCTCAACACAAGAGTCCATGTCATGAATAGTTGGTAGAGCCTTTCATCCAGTGGTTGGAAAGGCCAGTTATCTGCTGACAGATTATGACTTGTCCAGGCCATCTGGGAGGATTGCAGCAAATAACATGATTTGAAATGGGACCAGTATATTCTTTTTACACCTTGGCCTATCCCATTTCCATAATAAACTAACATATTACCCAAGCTGTTCTGATTGTAGGATACAAGCTTAATTGGAGCTTTTTATATAGCACCAAATGTTTCAAAAGGTTACACCACTGCAGCCAGAACCTTGACATTTAATTGCCCCAAGCAGGCAGCAAAAACAGATGGTGGGCTTGGTTTGGCTTGGTGGGTCATAAGTTGTGCAGGCCTGGAGTAGGTTAATATACCAAGCAAGTACAATGATTCTGTCCCATAACAGTTGCATATTTTTATTGTTTTCATGCATACAAAGTTTGACATTCTCTAATAAATCCTAATGCTGGGTTGTATCCAGATTTAGGCTCCTGTTGTTGGGTCAGCTGAAATGGACTTCCCCATCCCCTCCATGGATGGCCCCTCCAGCTCCTTAAAATGTTACAAGGAGGGTTGGGAGACCCTGCTGAATGGGGTGAGCTGTGGCACAGGGGTAGGGTGGGGAAATCCTTGTAAATCAGGTGGAGACACCATCTGTGAGCAGAAGGCAGATCCTGGATCCAATCCATACTATTTGATTTTTGTTATAGGCTGCACATGAAGGAAATGTTATCAGTGAATAGTTAACAATTATGTCAAGAACTTTTTGCAGTGCTTGATGTTCAGACAAGTACCCTTTTTTCCCCTTGAGTGTGTATATCAATATTGGATGTTCTTTGCTTGTTGTGGAAAAGTGCCAATCTCATTCATGTTGCACTTAAAGAGAAGCAGGAATAAAATTAAGTGGATGTTTTATCTTACGCCAGGCTTCCACAACATAAGGATCCTTTGGCCAATTGCAATCCCAGCCTACACCGAGAAATTCCGAATATACACTGTGGCATACTTTAAGTCCCACCCAAACTCATCAAAAGTGGACTTGGAGATGGGAGAATACCTGCATTACTACAGCTGCATTCACTTCTCTTTTCTCTGTATTTAGAAGAAGAAGGTGGAGTTTGTGCCAGTTTTTCCAGCCTGTTGCAGCCAGCCAGCCAACCAACCATGCTGCACAGGCACGGCTCACCTGTGTCTGAGACTCCTTCACTGGTGTGAGTTCCTGGGAGAGTGAAACCTTTGTGGGCTAATGCTACACCTTAGGTGAAGTAGAGAAAACCAGGTGGGGGAAGTCTGGGGGGGAAAAAGTGATTGAGAGAATAAGAAGGGGGTAGCAGATTGGGGTCTTGAAACCTTGAGAAAGGGGAAAGGGGGAAGGAAGGGTAACAAAGATGGTGGTGTGGAAAGGTAAGAGTATAAAGCGGGTGCCGAGACAGCTATAGACTGGCAAAAAAGGAGATGTGGAGGTGTAGAGTGCTCTTCCATACAAAGGTTTCCCTCCACATAGAAAACAAGCATGTCAGGGAGAAGGCGAGGATAGAACTCTTCTTGACATCCAGTTTTCTATTTGGAGGGCATTTTTTGTATTCTGGAGTATTTAATCGTATTCTCTCACCTGCAGTCGAAAGGGGTGCAGCCTGGACCCAGGTTTACCACCTTGGTGAGAATTAGGATGTAGGATAGGGAATGAAAATTAGGGGTAACATATTGGAATGGAGTTCCAGAAAAAAAGGTTCCAAATAGAGCTGCATGGTAGGGAAAGAGATGAGAGGGCGCAGACTTGTGCTGGTGCAGAGAGAGAGAGAGAAAGAATCAGAAGAGGAAGTGCAGTACAGTGGGAGGGATAGGCATGTGCAAGCCAGCAAAACTCGAGTGCACTGAGGTTCTCCAAATTCCACTTCAAAGCTCGTTCTGACTTGCGTCTGTATCAGATTGTGAGCTTTTCTTTCTGCATGAAAATTGGTGCACAGTTTTGTGTGCATTTCCCCAAATGTACGCAGCAATTGAATACATTTTGAGATGTATGCATTTTTCTCCCACTGATTAAAGCATGTTTGAGCACATTTTTCAAACGTATGCATTTTTGAACATCTTTTATTTATTCCATGAATTGCTTTGCAGGCTCAGAAATGTACGGACTTCGACTGCAGATTGCATTTGGGTCCGTGCTGGGTTCAGAGAGGTGTGAACTGGGTAAATTCTGATCAAAAATGATCTGAAACGAATTTCTCATACATCCCTAGGAAAAGGGGTTAGGGTAAAGAGAATGGAGGCTAACAGAGAATGGGTAAAGGGAAAGGGAGTTAAAATTGTAACACTGCTTTTCTGTGGTTAATGTAGCAATATAGTAAAATAAAGTGCCCCACAGTTTAATGTGAACTGTGCGTCTTTATCTTGGGCTATCAAAACTATGAAGCTCAAGAAACGCAATGACTAGATTTGCATGACACAACAACCCATCATGGGTGACAAGCCACAGAGTGGTTTATGTGTCGTAGGAACCCGGATTGATTCCTGCATGGTGGCATGTTCGTGGGCAGCAAGCCACCGTGACAACCCATGGGTTGTTCTAGGGGTTGTTGTAACCACTATGGGTTGTCATGTCATCTGAACCCGGACAACTGACCCCATCGGGGGTACTGGGAATCGGCTAGTGAGCCGCTTGGCAAGAATAGCAAAAAACCCTGGCCACTCCTGCCAAGCTTGCCACTTTGGAGAGACAGGCACCAGCTGGATGCCCTGTACCATGATCACAAGTTGTTTGCGGCTTGTTGTGCCTTTTTTGCCCTTTACCCCCCCCCCCCGGAGATTCTGAAAGCTGGCTTGACAGCAATCCCCATTTCGACAGCCCCTTCAAAGTGTCCAAGTGGCACCTTGGAGGGTCTGTCAGTGGCTGGAAAACTGTTTTAAAAAAAAATTGCACACAAACTGCACAAATATGTTCATTCTATTTAAAAAAAAAAAAATTAGCTGCACTTGTGCACCTGCAGAAGTGCGCAGTTCTGCGAGTGCAGAAATTTGAACCCTCAGCTGGGTCAATGTCCGGGGTGGGTGGGTAACTACTGCCAAAGTGCAGCAGCTACCAACCCTGGACATTGCTCTGAAGAGGCTCCAAATAGGGTTTTTCTTTCCTTTGCTTTCTCTTGACAGCTGTTAAAAGGCAAGCTGTCAAGGGAAAGCAAAGGCATGAGTGATTTTTGCTCACGAACAGGGTGGTGAGATTCCCCCCCCCCCTTTGTTGGGGCCCCGGTCCTGCAATCACGCATTCTACCACTCTGACACTGGAGACTCCAGTCAGTGAGATCCTTTTATTACAGCAAATCCCCCGGCATAAGCTTAACGGTTACAGTCTTCAGAAATCATATAGCTGATGGCATTTTGCTACAGGCTCTTGAAATTGTTCCACGTCAAGGTAGGGAACTGGAATGTCTCTTAGGGACCAAATTCCCCAACATTCCACACCAAGGAAGGGACCGGAGCCAATTCCTGCTGCTCCTCAGACAAGGGAAGGATCGGAGCCAATTCCAGATGCTCCTGTGACAAGGGAAGGGATCCTAGAAATGGGCCTGACTTACCCACACATCCCCATAGAGATCTGAGCCAACCTTGCCACTGAGTTGGAACCTCTGGGGTGCTGTACGTCTTGGCCTTATGATCTGAGCAACTCCTAGCTGCTCCTCCAACAGGGGAAGGATCGGAGCCCCATTGCTCATGAGACAAGGGAAGAGAATCTAGAAGAGGACCTGAACCAGCATGCACACCTCCACAGAGGTAAAAAACAACCATGCCACTTGGGTTGACCCCTCTGGGTACTGTGCATCCAGGCCTCTCGACAATCAGGGTCCAGAACAAGATCAGACTTGAGTCCAAAGTACTTCCCCAGATGCAGAGATTCCAACGTCCAAAGCTCCCAGCCTTGGAATCTCTACGCCACATGGGTCGAGGCATAGGAAAGTCCAGAAGTCAGGAATTAGCCCCAATCCAGCTGGGCTCTGGGCTCCTCGACAAAGACACATCCGTAGCCATGATGAGAATGCACAGTCTATGAAAAGTATGCCCATCCTTTTCATGGCAGGTTCTTGACAGTAAAAGTCCGAAGAGAAGAAAGTCCAAATTAGGTAAAGTCCATGTGCAGGGTGCTCGCAATAGCTCAGTCGGTGATAGATCCAAACAAAAGGATGCAGACAGGGAAGACGAGAGAGAGGTTCCTAGCAAAGGCTCTGGAGGCTAAGCACTAACTTAAAAGGGAAGATGTGACCATCTTAACCCTCCTTCCAAACCACTAATTGACAAGGGAACTGGCCCATCCACGAGGCCCCTCTCCCACCTGGGTGTCTCCCTTCTACCCTTCAGGGGTGAGGCTTCAACCAGAGTGACACCTCTGCAAACCACCCCTCCCCTCTCCTGAAGTTCCCAGAGAAGGCTGCCAGCTCCTATCTCTGCAAGGTCGAAGTTGCAGCTGGATGGGGGAGACAGCTTGACTCCCGCCTGCTTTCCCCTGAGAACTCTGACAGTGATGAGCTCACACTGGTCTTGACATTCCACAGACTGACTAGGCCCCAAATCCTTCCAAACTATTATTGACCAGTTTCTGGTTATGAACTAGAAGGCCTACTGTACTGCATTACAGACACTGAACCCCCACACCCTTTGCGATAAGATCCTCATCCTTTTCTATTTTGCCCTTGCTGACCTCTGGGCGATGCACATTTTGCACTTTTCCCCGAGACTCTAGCAACTCAGGAAAGTGCATCCCACCGCCTTTTTCTGGGGAAAAGGAGTTTTGACAGCTAGCTATCAAAACTCTGGGTTCCCATTAAACAGGGGTTTTGATAGGGCAATGGGTGTTTTTTGACAGGGATATATACAGCAGCAGTGTCCCCTAGGATACTTACGGGAGGACCGAGGGGGGAGGGAGGGGGCAAACAACCCACAATGTGCCTGATTGTCTGTCAGGTGCACCGTGGATTGTTTGCAGAACAACCAGCCCATGGTGGCTTATTGCCAGGGTAGGTTTGTGTGACTTGCAGACGCGCCCAATTTGTATGTTCAGCCTGTTTTAGGGAGGTGCCATAGCTCAGAGGTAGAGCACCTTCTTTGCATGCAGAAGGTCCCAAGTTCAATCCCTGGAATCTCCAGGTAGGGCAGGAAAAACTCCTGCCTGAAACCCCGGAGAGCCACTGCCAGTCAGGGTTGACAATACTGGGCTAGATGGACCATAGTCTGGCTAAGTATAAGGCAGCCTCCTGTGTTCCTGCTATTAAAAAATAAACAGGAAACATTTTACACCCGGTGCATTTCTAGGTTTACAAGGTTCATAGAAAACTAGGGGGAACATTCAGCATTTCCCACCATAGCAAATACTTGCATCAGCTTTAATCCCACTTGATGTCACTTAACAATCTAAAGGGGTTTTCCATACCTTCCGCTACTTTTTAATTGAAATTAATTTATACATGAAGGTAGTGGATTGGAGTGGGTGGAATAGTGCTTTATTTAAGAGACAATCCTGTATCAGACCCCGGGCCATATAGTGTTCCTTAGTGCACCACACTGTTCCTTATTTTTCACCCAGCTTCTCCTTTAGACAGTGGTTGGAATGCTAGTCTGGCTTCCAGCTATTAAGAATGACAAAACAGGTAAAGTAATATCCTTTATTGGACCTTCATCCTGAGAAGATTGTTGAGTAATTATAAATGTCTGTCTGTCTAAGTTCTTGAAAACCTATGGAAGTGCACATTTTAAAACAAAAGATGCACATCTAAATCTCAATAACACAGAAATTAATACAAGACATCCCAAGGGTATGAAGTTGCAGGAACAGGAACCTTGTAGCTACTGACATACAGAGATTTAAGTGTTCAGTGTTGTTGTTGTTGTTGTTGTTGTTTGCCTTGCAGTGTAACTGTGAAAGCAGCAGTATCCCAAGAACTGGAATATGTTTTCTTGGGGAGGAAGTGGAATGTGGAAAGACCTTGTAATTGAATTTGAGTAAACAGGCAGTTTGAACTACTACTAGTTAATGAAGCACCAGGACTAGGTTGATCATTATTATCCTACAGAGCTACAAAATTGAGAGAGTTCAAAAAGCTTTTAATTAACATTTCTTTCTTACTCTTCCTCCAAGGAGCTCAGTGGCTAGTGTAGCACACAACCCTGTGAGCTAGGCCAAGACACAGTGGTGAGTCCACGGCAGCAGACCACCTAGTGAACAGTATCGTTGAGCAAGGATGCGACACTGAGCTCCCCACATTCAAACATAACACCATAATGATGGAACAAACGCACACACACTGTCTGTCTGTCTGTCTGTCTATCTATCTATCTATCTATTCTATCTGCATACATATACACACATGTTACGGGTGTTGAATCTCTTTCAGCCCAAAGGCTGAATTCCAATTCAGAGAAGCTCTCGGAGCCTGCATTGCTTTGGTGTGTGGGGCTGAAGGCAAGGTGTTGGGGCCATACAACTTGTCTGTAGCCTTTCCATCTTTCCTCCCCTTGGCGTCTACCAGTCATGAGGAAAAGAAGTGGGCTCCTGACAGGGGTTACTCCACCCTTACCATCAGTCCTTACTAATGTTCCCAAAGGACAGTATGAAAGGAAGCTACAGATACTGCATCTTCTTGGCTAAAAAACACTCAATGGAGAGTTGTTCCTTTTGTACTGATAAGGTGAATATAAATGTGAAAGTAGAAGGATACATCTGTTAACCCATATTCCAAATTTTTAGGGGTTGGAAGGGAAAAGAATCTCCAGCTCTCTGAAACTTTTTGCAGCTTTAAAAAATCCAACAACATGTCTCAGAAATTAAATATTAATTGTCCCAATTTAAACATTTAGCAAAGATGACTT
Organism: Shinisaurus crocodilurus; assembly: GCA_021292165.1. Taxonomy (NCBI): domain Eukaryota; kingdom Metazoa; phylum Chordata; class Lepidosauria; order Squamata; family Shinisauridae; genus Shinisaurus; species Shinisaurus crocodilurus. The sequence continues at coordinate 213,218,635 of CM037878.1, read as the reverse complement.
CAGGTTTCTTGACAAGCTTGCCTGGATTTTCGAAATGAGGAAAAGTGCCGACACTCTTAAGTAGTATCCCACTTTTATCAATGAGCTTTGAGAAAAAAGCATTCAAAGAAATAAGACAAAACAGTTTTCTTTCCGAATGACTGAAGCAGATCTAGTTACTGGATTGACCTCTTCTGATTACATTTTTGGCTAATCTTGGGTCATCCAAATTACCATATTTACAGCCCAATCCACAACACATGTAAAGGAAGTCTTTGGATTTAAATTGACTTGGCTCAATTGAAGCCAATGGGATTAAACTGGCACAGGTCCAAGTACTTTATTTTAATTGGGCTGTGGACTGTGTAGAAATCACTCATTCTGACTGCAGATAGAAAAATCTATTGTATTAATAGCCATGATTTACTTAAAGAACCCCTTGCTTTGTTCAGTAACATGACAGATAAGCCATTGCAAGTTCAATCAAGGATTTTATTACAGCAAAGTGTGTGGCCCTTCGGTTCATTGGGTATGATTCATGGATTATAAGTGACACTGATAAATGAAGTATAAATTAATGTCTGACACATGCTTTCTTGGGGAACAAAATGTTGTGCTTCCAGAGGGATGAAATAAATAATGAAATAAGTAATGAAATAAATCTTTTATAGGTCCAGTTGGTCGAGCTGAGCTGTAGTAGAGTTTCCATTTATTTTGCAAGTCTTGTTTACAATTCCTGCACATGCCTCAATGGAATGAGTGGACATTGTACAGCAACAACACTTGGCACATTGTGCTCTCCTATTTGCATCTTTTACAACAAATAACCTGTGAAGTTATTTGTAAAATAACAGTGTAAAAGTGCAAGGTACTCATGGAGTTGTCATCTTCCTGGAAAAATATCCATCAACTTAATGACTGACTTTTCACCCAGAATGATATTCACTAAAGTTCTTTATGGTCTGGATTTAGCAAACAAATTAATTTTATCACTAGATGCATATGAACATGGGAAGACCTCCCCTGGATCAGACCAAGGGTCCATTTATGCTAGCATCCTAATGGCCAGCTAAATCCTCCGAGTAAGCCCATGAGCTGGGCACTAGGGCAGCAGGCTACCCCTCTTGTGGTGCATTCCCCAGCAACTGGTATATTATTCAGAGGTACACTGCCTCTAAATATGGAGTTTCTATGGAGCTATTATGGCAAATAGCCATTGATAAACCCACCCTCTGTGAATTTGTCTAATCCAGGGATGCAGAACCTCAGGCACAGAACGGGGGCCAAATCTGGCCTTCCATGGGTCCCAATCTGGTCCTTCAGGGTTCCTCAGAAGGCCATGCCCCTTTCTCCAACAACCAAGAGTTGGGTGGTTTGCTGGCTTTTGTGCAGTTTTCTCCCCATGCTACAAGGTTGAAATACCTCTCTTAAGGCCTAGTTAATGACAATAAAGAGCTTTAAGCTAACATATGCTGGTAGTTTTGATATTTTGGCCTGCCCCTTTTGTCTTTGGCCCCACCCATCACTGGAATGTGGCCCCCGAGGTCTTCTCCAGAATGGAATTTGGCCCTAGGGCTGAATGAGGTTCTGCACTACTGGTCTCATCCGTTTAAAGCCATCTGAGCTAGTGGCCATGCCATCACCACAACATGTGGCAGTGAATCCCATAAGTGCAGGCCTGGGTTTACTAGCCAAGCTTTATGGTCTAGCAGCCAGCTGCGAAGTCCAGTCTATCACAGTTTGAGTGAGACTTAAGTCTAAGCAAGGATACTTAGGGATACACCTTAAATGAGAGCCAGTGTGGTGTAGTGGTGAGAGTGTTGAACTAGGACTTGGGAGATCGAGGTTCTAGTCCCCACTTGACCAGGAAGCTCACTGAGTGACTTTGAGCCAGTCACTGACTCTCAGCCTAACCTACCTAATAGGGTTGTTGTGAGGATAAAATGGAGAGGAGGAGGACCACCATGTAAGCCACCTTGGGTTCCTTGCATGAGGAAAAAGGGTGGGATATAAATGTAATAATAACAAGTATGGATTTCTAGTCCTACTAAGGCACTTAATAAATAAATATTACAACTTTAAAACACTTACATTGCAATCCTATCCATCAGCCTTCCATAACTTGGTGCCCTCTAGACTTGTTGGACTTCAATTTCCATAATCCCGGCAATGCTGGCTGAGGATAATGGGAATTGTAGTCCAACACATCTGGCAGGCACCAGGTGGGGGAAGGCTGCTATACACATTTACTCTCAAGTAAGTTGCACTTTCAAAGTACGTAAGTATGCAGAGTATTGCAGCCCGAGGATTGTATCCAATGTTAGTCTAACCTAGGTCCCATTCATTTCAGTGGGCCTACTCTAAGTAGGGCTGTTACAAAAATGCTCTGAGTCCTTTCCCTAAAGAACTCAATTGCTCAGAGAAAGGGAAGCAGCACACACAGCAGTGAGTTTTTCAAAGTTTTATTTCTGCCCAAAAGGACCAGCTGGGGTGTGTGTGCCCAAATCAAAGCTGGACAAGGATCAATGGGCCAGGCAAGCATTCTTATACATTTTACAATCATGGGCGGGCTTACTTTCAGCAAATCAGATACTGTCATTAACCGTGCCAACCAATCAGATACAGTTCCCCGTATATGACGACAACCAATCAGATGCGTTTCTCTGAACATGGCAAGTTTTAATCTCTAGTTAGATAGAGGGCCACCTGGCCATCTTCTTTGGCTAAGACGTAGTTTCTCATGAACTCTTCGGTCACCCAAGATATCAGGCCTGCTACTCTTGGTACATCTTATCAATCAAAGGGACTCTTCTCTTGCCTGTATTTTGGGATTTGGCACCCAGAAATAGGCTTTTGAGACTAGATAACAACTAAAGCGAAAATATGGCGGCTAAGCATACAATTCAGAACAAAGAATACAATACAATCAAAGCAGACCTTCAAGGTTCTCTGTCTGGAACAACAAAAGCAGATAAACAAAGCAGGTGCAGTGGGAAATGGTATGCGGCCAGAATCTAGGTCAATTAACGGGGTGCAACAGAGTTTATGGGGCCTCTGGATCTTTGTCTTTAACAAATGCCTATGGACAGCAAGGTGGTCTTTCAGGGATCTTTGGGGTCTTTGGCCTGTGTGTGGACTGTTCCCTAATGTTACTCTTGCTGGCCAGGAAATGCTGGGTCTTGCAGGACCTTTCTGTCTGTCTAAACATGCATGGATTGTGTCTTCTGTGCAGCTTTTTAACTCAGACTTCTGTCATGCTAGGTTACACTGATCTTTCGGGGTTTCAGACTTGAAACTGGGACCCTTTGCTGGAGGCAGGTGAATCTGGGAACTTTTGTGTGGCCTATGTGAATGGACAATGCCTTTCTCACCTGGGGTCTCCTAGGTGTTTTGGCTTGACTGGGTCATTATTACTATTATGGATTTTAAGAGCCCCATTCTGCCCTTCTGCCTGCCTGGCTTGGCTTGGCAGCATGTGATGAGGAATTTGCTCTTTGTCCTCTGTTTACATGAAATAGAGAAGCATTGTTCTCTTCTAAAGTATCTTCTCCTTCAGGGTTACTTGGGACAGACCAGACATTCCTTTGGGGAACTTAGTCTGGGCATGTCGCCAACTGATAGCACTTCCGCAGGCAGGCGACCAGAGATTTGTGTGTGTGTGGCAGTGAATTGCCTGTTTTTAAAATTAGGCTTTTTGCTTTACCATGCATTCTATATACCTGGGCCTGTTTACACGTGAAAGGCAGGAGCTCTCTGTACATGCCCTGGGCCTGTTTCTCCAACAGGACTAACATTGGGATACAACCCGAAGAGTCTAACATTGCTGCTTTTTGTACCCCTTCCCACCTTCTGTCCTGAGCAGCTTTTAAAATAGGGGTGGGCAACATGTGGCCTTCTGGATGCTTTGGCCTACAACTCCCATCAGCCCTAGCCCACATAGTCAGTGGTTAAGGGATCATGGGAATTGCAGGCCAAAACATCTAGAGCGCCACCACAAGTTGCCCATCCCTATTTTAAAAGAAGAAGCAAACGCCCAGAGGGGGAGGGAGCTGCTCTCAAGATTTTGTTGTTGTTATTGCTGCGGTTGCCTCTTCTCTCTGCTTTAATGCAGAACTACAAGAAGGGGAAACTGGAGAATTGGGTCTGACACTTCCCCACTCTTCATCTTCTAAGGTCCTTCCTTTCCCAACCATCCATGTTGGCTCGGGATGGCGGAAGTTGTAGTTCAACATATTTGGAGGGTGCCAGGTTCATAGATTTCATAGATCATAGAGTTGGAAGGAGCCTACAAGGCTATCGAGTCCAACCCCCTGCTCAGTGCAGGAAACTAGAGGAGGGGTCTCCCATTCAAGTAATAACCAGGCCTGACCCTGCTTAGCTTTCCATGCTCAGACAAGCTGAGCCAGCGTGAGCCACAGGCCTGGGGAAGGGTAGACTCCTCCATACAAACAATTAAACAATAGTTAAGAGTGGTTGAAAGGAATTCTCTCCTGCCCCTCTCATCAGTCAAGCCTCAAAATGGCCAGCGGGAGGGGGATGAATTACTAGGTAGATGTGCCTGTTCTTCACTGGCTCTCCTTGGACCTTGCTGTCCCTGTATCTAAGGCCTATAAAATGGCAGGAAGAGAGACACCTCTCCACTGTCACAATTGGTTGTTGAATAATAATAATAATAATAATAATAATAATAATAATAATAATAATAATAATAATAATAATAATAATAATAATAATAAATAAGTAGTAGTAGTAGTTTTATTATAGCATTACTATTAATGACTATTGTGTTTGTTCCCTCTCCGTCCTACAAAACGCTTAGAGAGGCGAACATGCTGATGGTGATATCCTGTTTTATTCTCAGCATAGCCACGTGATCCAGCTAAGAGCAGCAACTTGCTCAAGGCCACTCACTGAGCTTAATGGTGGACTGGGGAAGGGATACGTGTTGGGTCATGCATGGGCAGCAGCAACTGATTGCCTCTTGGGTCTGTGACCATGGGAACCATGTTGGTCACTAAGCTAGATTCGTTTTCTTTTCTCAAAATAATGCTCTCCTAGTAAATTGCCCTATTGCAAACTTGGCACCATACTGGTATTGCACAATAATGCAAAATATCCCCAGATGAACTCTGCGTACACTAGACAAGGGAAAGCAGAATTTTCTTCTCCACTGAGGATGATAGAACACTGTCCAGGCTTCACTTTCCATCCTCACTTCATTGTGCTGAAAGTTGAATTGGGGAAATGGTGTTGTTCTCAAACAGATGCATTTTGCAACATGGCAACACTGTATTGATACTGTGAGGTCTCCCCCCACTCCCATGTTTCTCAAACTTCTGACATAACCATTCTAATTCTCAGCCAAAGGGACTTAAGGTACGGAATCCGGATACAGCCACTGGGTCCTAAGGTCTGGATGGGGGCTACGGCACCCTACTGCCGCTTGCCCATTTGCAATTATGGTCATTTTCTCCCACCCACTACTAAGATATGTGAAAATGATATGGGACAGCAGAACTTGTTAATGTCCAACTGATACCATTTTTTGACAGTCGTGAGGAAGATTTTTTCTAACTACACCTTGGGTGCAGATGTGTGCTGGAATGTGTGGTTTACTAACTGGCTATCTCTATGGGTTCCACAACTTGCTTCTGTTTTGCAACCACAATGCTATGATTAACTACTGTGTTAGTTAACATGACTCTCCATGTTACTTTCATGCATAACTGACCATTCTAATTATGATATTTCTCTCCACCCCATCCCTACTTTTAGTGAAGCGGCAGGAGAGACAGAAATGTTTAATTAAAAATGCCACTGAAAAGCTACCATGCCTCACAGAGGCAAAGTGCCTAGATTTCAGGTTGATGGTATCGCAGTAAAAACAAAACAAAACAGGTCATGCGTGTCACATCTGAACTCAAGCCACAGCTAGTCGTCTACGCAAACCACTGTGAGTCATATTTGTACTGACAGTGAACAGTGTCATGCATTAATTGAATCTTTCGACAATTTAATTTTCAATTGACAAGCAAAGGGGTCTGCTGCTTGAATAAAATTATGTAACAGGAAGGGGGGGGAATCTTGCCCCATTTCAGCAAAGAATTAATGTAACTTTCTGTTCTGCAGCTTGCTTTCCCTCCCCAAAAAACTTACTACTTGAGATCTTTAAATAATGGCCGCATAATTATCAAGGATATTGGTATTTGATGGATCCATTATCAACATGCTCCCTTCAAGGGGTAAGACTGCTTGAAAAACCCAGGCTTAAAATATACACTCAGTGGGTGGAACATAAGGGGAGGAGCATAGTCTAGCCTCAAAATGTAATCTTTTTAATTGACTGAATAGGTCGGCATCACGTGTAGGAGAACCCTGAATTTGTGAATCTATGAAAGGCAATTTCATAAGCATTGGCAGTATGAGTGTAGGATTTTCTGCCTTTTCATTGTCTCTGACTCTCCCAATTAGGCCAGGGCTGGGCAACTTGTAGCCCTCCAGATGCTTTGGCCTACAACTCCCATTAGCTGGAGCCAGCATAGCCAGTGGTGAGGGATGATGGGAGTTGTAGCCCAAAACATCTGGAGGGCACTAGGTTGGGAAAAGCTGCCCTAAACTGTGTACTTGGTCCTTCAGATGGAGTTCAATTGCATCTAAGACCAGCCATAAACCTCCATCCAGAGCAGTTGACTTCCCTACCCACGGCACCTCCATTTTATCTGGATTAAGGCTCAGCATACTGACCCTTGCCCACCCCAAACCCACCTCCAGATACTGGTTCACAAGTTCCACAGCCTCTCTCGGGGAAGTACATGGAAATGAGAAGTAGAGCTAAGTATCACCCACATACAGATGACACTTAAGCCCAAACCTCCAGATGACTTCCCCCAGTGGTTTCATGTAGATGTCAAAAAAAAAGCATGGGGGACCAGATGAAACCTTGTGGCACCCTATAGATCAATAGCCATGGAGTAGAACAGAGTTCACCCCCGTGCCACCTTCTGAGACTGCTCCTCCAAGTAGGACCGGAATCCTAAGCATACCCAGATAAACAATCCAAAGGAATACCGTGGTCAATGGTATCTGTGAAGAGAAAGCCATAGCCCCCCCCCCCACACACGTATATGCACACATACCGCAAGATAGCATCAGACACCCAAGAATCACAAAAGGAGTCATTAACATGCCCCCTGGCAAGTCCCTGGTCTGGCAGCCGAAAGAGCTGTGGAATATTCATTCCCAGGTGTTGGATAGAAGAAAGGAACAGCCAAAGACTCCTAGGGGCCGGGCAAACAAGAAAAACCAGTCGTGCCAGGAGGGGGCACGACAAGAAGGAGGGGGCCCAACAGAGGGTATAAAGCCCAGGGTCACAGTGGCGGGAAAAGGGTTGTTGGTCGTGAGGCAGCAAGCTGCAAGGTCCATGGCTCAGGCCAAACCACCTTCAACGAATTTACATGGAACAGTTTGTGCATTGTGGGGCGGTCCGGAAAAACGACTTTATAGTTGACCTCCCCCACCCGCTCGGTCACCACGACTGGCCCATCCCATTTTAGGCACAGCTTGTCAGTCTTGAGGGGCCTCAGGACCAGCACCTTTTCCCCAACTTCAAAGGACCGGGGTACCACTGTCCTGTTGTACCACTCACTCTGTTGCGCTTGGGCTGCTCTCAGGTGCTGCTGTGCTGTGCGGTCTGCCGGACCTCGCGAAGGGTGTTTTGCAGCCGCTGCATGAAGGCGTGTACGGGCATGGGTGTAGCTGCTATGCCCCCCTCCCACTCTGCTCGTAGTAATGCCAGGGGTCCCCGCAGCTCCCATCCAAACATTAGCTCAGTTGGGGAGTACCTTAAACTTTCTTGGGGGGCGTCTCAGTAGGCAAACAGTAAGTAAGGCAGTGCCTGGTCCCAATCTCCCAGATGCTGAGAGGCATAGGCGCGGATCATCTTCTCCAGAGTTTGGTTGAACCGCTCAATGAGTCCATTGGTTTCATGGTGATAAGGCACTGAGGTTAGGTGTGCAACGCCGCCCAACTCCCACATTTTTTGGAACAGCTTGGACACAAACCCAGTCTCACAGTCCGAGACAATGGTCTGGGGCATTCCTAGGCAGGCAAAGAGAGAGAGTAAACTTAGCGAGATGGCTGGTGGAGATGGAGGACAAGGCAAACGCTTCCGCGTAGTGTGTCGCAAAGTCAATGACGGTCAAAATGAATTTCTTTCTAGTTTTCGTGGGGAGGTTCAGGGGCCCTACGATGTCTATCTCCAGCCGCTCGAACGGGGTGCTCACCGCGGGCAGTGGTTGCAATAAGGCTTTGGGGTGGTCTCGGTTATGTCCCACCCGCTGGCATATGTCGCAGTACTGGCAATATTCTCTCACTTCATTGGCCACCATTGGCCAGTAGAAGCCAGCAATCACCCGGGACAGGGTCCGCTTTTGCCCCAGGTGCCCCCCCCATGCCGCATCATGAGCAAGTTGAAGGACGGCAGCCCGATACGCTTGGGGAACCACTAGTTGCCGCCTAGGTTGCCCCTGCCCCATCCCCTGCCCGGGGGTGAACTCGCGGTAGAGAGTCCCATTGTCCCAGTAGAATATCTGGGGGAGGGGCCAATCCAGTGACCGGGCGAGGGACAACCCCCGCGCGACAGCCCCCGCGCGACAGCCCTGCAGAGAGGGATCATCTCGTTGGGCTTGCTGGAAGGCGGGAGTGGCGTCCAGGGTGATGGGTATCAGCGGGGCGCCCTCGTTGGGGTTTTGGGTCAACTCCCCCGCCCTTGGCCCCGGCGGTGGCGGCGGTGGCTCTTCCGGCTCCAGAATCAGGGGCGACGGAAGTTCCGCTCCTGCTTGTGCCTGCCGCTTAGCTTGACTGCGTGTCACCACCCCCATTTTAGCCACCGGTAGCCTAAGTCATTGCCAATGATAACCCCCCACCCTTTTTGTCTATGGACGATCACGTCCAGCTCCCCTTCCCACCCGTGGTATTTAACCAGAACTCGGGCCAAGGGTACTTCAATGTCTGGGGAATTGTAGGGCTTAATGGCACAGGTGCACCTTTGCAAGAACTGGGTTGCTGGCACACTGCCCTGGGGCAGAGCTGTCACATCTGCCCCCGTGTCCCGGTAACCCATATAGGGAACATCATTAACCCAAATTGACTCACAGAATTGGCTCTGGCTCCAGCGCATCTGCTCTGGGGACACAATCTGTAGAAGCGAGGTTTGGGCAGCGACCTCCGAGGGGTTGTCTCCCGGGCGGCGGTGATCTTGCACCGGGTCGTCGGACTCCTCCCCTTGAGAATGGGTGGGGGAATCGTCTCCCTCTTCCTCCCAAGGAGTCGGGGTGGGGGCAACGACCCGCCCCATCTTGCTCGGTAGTCTCCGCGGTTCTGTCTTCTTGCCCTGCAGCTTGGGGCAATACTTCTTGATGTGCCCCAGCTCGTTGCAGTTAAAACACCCATTGGACCTCGGGGCAGTATTGGGGAAAGGGTTGTTGGTCGTGAGGCAGCAAGCTGCAAGGTCCATGGCTCAGGCCAAACCACCTTCAACCCTGGGGGAGCTCCCAGTGAACAACGCTAAATAGAACAGCCCTTTTGGAGTTAAGCGGCTTTCTAGGAACAAGGCATTTCCAGGTACGACTGTCTGTATTGCTTTTGCGGCTCGCTACCAGCTCAATTGTAAGTGTGTGCTTAGCGTGGTGCTTTGTATATGTTCTGTTACGCTCCATTAAACTCTGTTTACCCATAACAGTGTAGTAGCGTCCATTCAAAACTCGGTCTCCTCGCTTTGCCTGCGTTATAATTGGTCGCGGCTTCTGCCAGAGAGCTGCGTACCGCTGATAGAGGGCTACCCGAGTCCGGGTTAACCCCTGAGTGGCCGAACCCGCCAAGAAGGACAGTTGCAGTCTTTCTCCACAGTATCAAAAGCTACTGAGAGGTCCAAGAGAACTAACAGGGTTGCACTCCCCCCATCCATTCCCTAAAAATGTCATCCACAAAGACGACCAGAGCTGTTTCTGTCCCAAAGCAAGGCCTGATACCTCAGGTTTTCCAGCAAATCCTCTGTAGTTAACCTGGTTAGAGGTAAGTCTCCTAATTTATGAGACCAAGGAATACATTTATTTATTTACTTACTATATTTCTAGTCTGCCCAATAACAAAATTTCTCTGGGCGGATTACATGATACTAATAGAATAAAAACACCATGACCAATAAATAACAATCTCTAACAGCAATAATAAGTGCAGGAGAAAAATGCAGTATAAAATATGGGCAAGTATGTACTTCATTCTGTATGGTGGGACATCAAGAGGTGGTGTAAAGTTGTGGGTATCATTATAAAGAAGAATCGAGTACCTAGCTGATTTCTTTACACATACACACACATTTTTGTTCCTGCTTCCATAGAATCTTACCATTCTGAAAATGCTTGTGGGGAGAAATGGACCAAAGCATTTAGGGGCAAATTTGAGGATAATATCCTCCCAAACATTTTGGTGGTATGCTGGAGAAGATTTCAAGAGTGGTGATTCTTCCTCTCCTCCTTTCCACAGTCACAGCTTGTATATGAAACATTATTCTTCTCCTTACTACTATTTGTTGTTGATGATGATGTTGTAAACTCATAGGATTGACCAATTAATTCTGTTTTCATTATTAACATAAAAAGCAAAGGCAGATGTGTTGGCCAAAAGAAAAATGCTAAAATCCGTATTAGTGTAATACATTTATTAGGCCAACTCAAAGGTCACAAAATAATGTGCAAGCCTATGAGTTCTTCAGAAGTCTTCATCATGCAGGATGAACAAAGCAAAAAAAAGGGGGGGAGTGGCTAATGCTCAAGCCATTTGGTTACAATCCCAAGAAGGGAAATGGGAGGGGCTGCAGACATTGAAGTTAGACTCTGCCACACAAGTGGGCAACTTTTGTCTGTCCAGATGTTTTGGCCTACAACTTCCATCAGCTCTAGCCACCATAGCTAATGGTGACAGATGATGGGAGTTGTAGGCCAAAACATCTGGACAGACACAAATTGCCCACCCTTGCTCTACAAGGTACTGAGATGGTTTCAATGTACACTTGGGACTCTTCCAAGGGTTGTTGAGAAGAAGAAACCAAAGCTTAAGGAAGAGTAAAGGTGGTTTGTTAGGGACTCATTCCTCTGCCCTAAGATGATCTTGGCAAACTAACAAGATGCAATGAGCAAGATGTTAATGTTACGCAGAGGAGAGCAACTGCCAATGCAGTTAAATTAAGTATATAGTGATAGTCAGAATATATATACAACAATGAAGTGGTTGGTTGGTTGTTTTTGAGTTACTGGTTTTTTTAAATTAACAAATCAGTTTATACAACAAATCAGCTACTATATAGTCATGGAAAGTTGAGAATGTGAGCCTGGAGACTTGGAACTGCAGGCCATCAAGCGAACCTCCACCAATGTAAGTATTAGTAATGTGTATCTATGTGTGGAAACCATAGCAAGATTTCAGGTCAGGTACTAATGTCAATTGCATTCTTTTGAATTTCCTCTTAGCCTTAAACTTCTTACATTTTTAATACATAGGAAACTTCCTATCAACACTGACTAGCAGCAGCTCTCCAGGGGTTCAGGGAGGAGTTTTTTCCAGCCCTACCTGCAGATGCTGGGGATTGAACCAGGGACCTTCTGCATCCAAAGCCTGTGCTCTACTACTGAGTTATGACCCTTCCTCCATCTCTCTCTGTTGTTATACCCATGAGTTCTACATTTTGTGACACTGCAGTAGTTGGGTAGGAATAGTGAAAGACCGACAACCTGGTCTTCTGCGTGGGTTCAATGCTAAGGGGGTAGCGAGTCCTGGGGCGGCCTTCTCCGAGATCCCCAGCGACTATCACCCTTAGCCCAGAACAAAGGGATAACTTATAGCCACAGAAGTATCTTTTAGAAAACAAGTTTATTTACAACATTACCTTCACAAACCCAGACACACGCCAGCAATACAGCTTATCAGTACGGTACAAAGTAGCAAGCAAGAAGTCTTGAGGACACCGTGATTTCAGGGCTCTCAGCTAGTTAGTTCAGCTCGGGTCCCGGCAGAGGCCCGGTCAACCACACGCTGCTAGCTGGGTTCCCGGCGGAGGCCCGGTCTACCCAAGCGGCTAGCTGGGTTCCCGGCGGAGGTCCGGTCTACCCAAGCGGCTTGTGAGTGATTTCAGCTTGGTTTCCCGGGGGTCCGGTCAACCCAAGCGACCAGTGATTTCAGCTAGCTGGAACGTGCCGGGTGTGGCTACCCGGGGTTGCCGATCCTTCGTTCTCTTACCCCAGGCATGGGGCAAGATTGTTGATCAGGTCCAACAACCCAGTTCCCTTGCGCAGGGTGTTTTATACCTTGGTGTTTCAGGTAGCCCCTCCCTCCGTGATCAGGTGGGTTGACACCCTCCCTGAGGGGCGGCCTTTTGGGTCAGATGGGGTGACGCCCTCCCCCCGTGGGATGGGGTCCCTTTGAAGCCCCTTGCTTAATGGTCCCATCCTATGGTGTTGAGTGGCCATTTCTTAGGGGTGCCGAAGTGTCTGCTCTGGAGAGGTATTCAAGTCTTATGTAGATGGGGCTGATATGCGAGAGCATTGACAAACCTGGGGATGCTTCCTGCCTTCCCCCCTGGGGTGATTCTATGCAGATGTTGTTTGTCCCCATTGGCATCTGTGGAGACTGGCTGTCTCCCCCCCCCCCCGGGTCTCCTTCCCCCCTCCTTGGTGAGTGTGTGTGTGTCAGGCAGGGGGCTTAGGTTGGCTTTCTCCACAGGAATATTTCAAGGAACTATTTATCGAATGTTGGTGCCAGCTTTGGCCCTTCTGTACTCTTTCTCCACATCTGTGAAGTCTAAATTATGAAATAATGCACAAACCAAGCGGGCACCAGAATGAGTAGTTTAAAATGACATCTGTGGAGGATTTGAGATGGCATTGAATGGGTTACATCAACAACCTGGAAACCTTAGCAGAATTTCTGCTCAGGCACTAATGCCGATTGCATTCTTTTTAATTTGCTCTTAGCCTTAAAATTCTTACATCTTTAACATAGGAGCTGTAACTTGAAGAAATAAAAAAAATCACACTATTATATACCAATAAAATTCCATCTACATCACAGCAAACTGGCTAAATTCTAAATTGGTTGAATGTTCAGGCTCGAGGATCTGCATGATCTTGGTCATCTTAGCCACTTAAAAATTATTCAGCTGTAAAAGGCCCTTGAGCATATGACATTTACAGCATCTAACCATGTCCTGTACATTTCTGATCAATTTCTTTTGGTCATAATAACTTGCAGCCCAATCCAACGCACATTTACTCAGAAGCCAAACACACACTGTTCAGTGGGGCTAACTTGGAAGTGTGTGTGTGTGTGTGTGTGTGTCTTCGTAACTGAGAACCATTTTGCAGCATCCAAGTACAATCCACAATTATCCAGAACACGTGTTAAAGTAATTAATTTCCCCATGTAAATTTCATGCCATTTAGTTCATAGTTATGAGCAAATATTTGTGCAACCGTTTGTTAGTAATATATGCACAATGCACAACATATTGACTGTTTTATTTAACAAGTACAATTTAAAGGAACAGTATCAAGTCTCCAAAGGTTTTAACATCCATGGGCCTGTTCACTCAATCAAGCCACGTTGGCTGCGGCATGTATGGGTGGCCGCCCATTTTTAATATTCCAGCTGCAACCATGGCTTGTTGTGTCATCCGAACCTGGTGGGGGTGGGTTGTGTGAGGGTTAAACAACCCTTGCAGAACCCATGACCTGTTTTAGGGTTAGACAAGGGTTCTTTAACTCTCCCCTGCCGGGTTCAGAAGACAAGACAAGCCACAGTTGCAGCTTGAATCTTTAGGATGGTGCTCGTGGGTGCCATGGCTCATTGTAGCTTAAATAAGCCATGAGAAGTGATCGTGCAAACCCAGGCATTATCTTGTTGCATTTAACTGGAATTAGCCCTAAGGGTTCTGTGCAGTTTAAATGTATCAGAGCCAGAGCAAATAACATAAAAATGCAAACCTCCGGTGTTCTGGGTTGTACAGAAAACAGTCCAGTGTTTTTGCACTAACAAGAGGTGGGAACTTGTGTTTAGTGTAAACTTGAACTGTAGAAAGAGGGGAAGTACCAGCTGTTGTTGTTCCCCAGAACTCCACCTGAGAAACATCTGTGCAACCATTCAAAACAGAGTCCTGACCAATGAAACCTCAGTTAACAGCGTTACATCATCAGAATAAACTGTCATTAGCAAATCATACCCTAAGGGCACAAAACCATTTTGAGCATGAAAACTTTAAAATTAACTCTTTACAGCACATGCAAAGATGTACTGCACTCTAGCTGGAAGCAAGCAAATCAGCAAAGTACATGGAATGCAAATCAGCCAGGGCCGGTGCAAGGCAGTTTGGTGCCCTAGGCAAGATCAGATATTTAGCGCCCCCCCCCCCACTTGAGCCCTCCCTCCCTCCAGCCCTATGCCCATTATGAAATAAAAGTCAATTGGCAAAACCTAAAAAATTTATTAACATAAACATTGACAAACATACGTAAAAAAACATGTTGATGTAGTACCAATTTGCTATATAGAAAAATTCCTAGTGAAGTGTGACAGAAACTACATTTAATGTTTAAAACTTCATTTTCCTTGCCTTTTTCTTGGCAAACTGGCAAACCATTTCTTTAATGTCTAAAGAAGATGCTAACTCAGATTCAATTGAAATGGTTGCCAAGCCAACCAGTCTTTCTTGGCACATTGTTGAACGCAGATAATTTTTTAATTAATTTTAATTTGGAAAAACTTCTTTCTCGAGTCCAACCCCCTGCTCAATGCAGGAAACTAGAGGAGAGGTCTCCCATCCAAGTAATAACCAGGCTTGACACATACGATATAGCAAGCTGTAAATAATTATCTGGAAAGAGGAGAAGATGTCCTCAGGACCTGTGTGCATAGCTCAAGTTGTACCTCACTCAAAAGGAGCAAGCATATCCACAAAGTGGGCAAAAGAAAGGCAAATTCACCTTGTACTTGGCTAATATGCGATGGGTCAAGTGGCTGTCCCTTGAGACCACTTTTGCCTCTGCCCATCCTGTCTGGAACAAAGAGGACAGCCCATTTCTCACTGTGCTCATGATGCTTGTTTTGTTCTTTCAAGTACAAAGAAAATAAAAAATTAAAAATAGCATATGTGGCATAGTGGTGAGAGTCTTGGACTGGGACTTGGGAGATCCAGGTTCCAGTCCCCGCTGGGCCATGAAACTCCCTGGGTGACTTTGGGCCAGTCACTGACTCTCAGCCTAACCTACCTCACAGGGTTGTTGTGAGGATAAAACAGAGAGGAGGAGGATTATTATGTAAGCCACGGGTTCTTTGCAGGAAGAAAGGCGGGGTATAAATATAATAAATAAATAAATAAATAAATAAATATGAAGGGGGAGGTAGACACACAAAATGTATGGCAATGGGGACAACGGAAAAAAGCCAAACTGATTTTCAAATAGAAAAAAGAGCACAAAACCAAACCCCTTTTTTTTGTGCTAATGCAGATTCAACACAGGACTCATTTTTAATACAGCAGAAGTTGAAGGAGTAGAGAATTTGCTCCTACAAACACTGTGCTGCAGGCTAAATACAGCTACGTTTCTTCTGGTACTGCACACAGTTTCTTCTGGAACTATATAGAAAGTTCACATTTAGAAAGCTCCTCCAACTTTGGTGCGAAACAGAAAGAAATCCCTATGTCAGCCTCCCCCAACCTGGTGCTCCCCAGATGGGTTGGGCTGCAACTTCCATCATTCCCAACCAGCATCACCATGCTGGCTGAGAATGATGGGAACCGCAGTCCAACCCATCTGACCATCTGAAGGACTAGGTTAGGGAAGGCTGCTGTAAGTACACACATGACCAAACTGCTGGTGGTAGAGCGCTCTCATCTGTCATCCTACCAAGCAGCCAGGAGGGTTTGACCACCCTTCAGGTGCCAATGTGTGGCCAGATGGCTGTCCATAGGAGCTTGCTTCCATTCTTACAGCTGATCAGTTCCAGACCCTGCTGGTCAGGATGCTGACAAAGGCCCAGTGCCAAAAGGTGGAGGAGGAGGAATGGGAGCAAGACAGCCCAATAGAGAGAAACAACCGAGCTAGAGATGGACCCGCCAGCGTTCGTTTTCCTGCTCCTGACTCAAAGCTCCGGAGGATTTCCTCTGGCAAGAGCCCCCGGCAGGGTGCCTACTTTGTTCGGCAGCACGTCCAGGCAAGAAGGGAGATCTTCTTTCCAGCAGCATGTCCAGGCAGGGAAAGCCCCCTCTCTTCCCGGGGCCCCGGGGAGCTGCCACTGCCAGTCCAATGGCGGGCTTCAGCAGGGGCAGGCAAGCCAGGGCCCCCCAGGCGCTTTAAACTAGTGCTTCCACAGGATGCTGTAGTCCCTTAGAACAGCCTCCCCCAACCCAGTGCCCTCCAGTTTGGTTGGGCCACAGCTTCTGGGCTGCTTGGGGATGATGGGGGTTGCAGTCCCATGCAGCCGAGGGGCACCAGGTCAGGGAAGGCCGGGCCAGGAGGTCCCCGAAGGCCTCGACCTCCCTCGGCCGCCGCAGGAACGCCGCCCCGGGCCAGGACCTGAAAGGCCAGCCCCTTCCCACCGCCTGACGGAGGAGCTGCAAGGCCTCTACCTGGCGGCCCCACGGCAAGGCGGAGGAGGCGTGTGGTTCGGGACTCAGCTCAGCCGGCCAAGCGGACCGCCAGGTGCCTCTGCACGCCCTGGGGCCGCCCCGCCCAGCCTGAGCCTGAGCGCGGTGGCCGCCGCACAGGGCGTGTGGGTGGGCAGCACAGGCACCGGCGTGGCCTCTCCTGGGGCCGCCTGCAGCCCGTCCCGCCGCTCGGGGGAGCAGCGCGCATATCTACTGAATCCACGCGGGCGTGGGGCCGGGGCCGGGCGCGGGCACGCCGGGGAGACGATGCTTCCCTCCCTCCTTCCTACCTGGAGGCCCGGAGGGATCTCGTGGCCTGATCATCGGCCTTGCGTAGCGCACAGCCCCCGGGCCAGCGGCGAGAAGAGGCAAGGCGATTCCAGCAGCCGGAGAGGGGAGGAGGTGCCTCGAGGAAGGAAAACGAACGCTGGCGGGTCCATCTCTAGCCCGGTTGTTTATCTCTATTGGGCTGTCTTGCTCCCATTCCTCCTCCTCCACCTTTTGGCACTGGGCCTTTGTCAGCATCCTGACCAGTCGTTGTCCAGTGGCGGGGGAGAGGGCGAGGAATCGCGGGATCATTTTTGCGCCCCCTTAGCCATGCGCCCTAGGCAGCCGCCTAGTCCGCCTAGTGATAGCGCCGGCCCTGAAATCAGCCAAGCACATGGAAAATGGAAATACAGCTAGAACAGACAAAAATAGGGTGGGCACCTACACATTGCCAAAAAAGAGGAAATACATCGCCCAAAAAACAAGAAAAAGAGAGAGAACACAGATTTGCATAAAATTTGCATGTACTAATTTATATGTATAGATGCAAATGTAGAAATAATTGTTATAATTTAAATAGAAATACAAGATGTCTCACCTTATGTGGGCACGCTGTGACCAGGTGACTTGTGTGATGTCCAGGTGATGTTAACTGTAGATGGACAACTTCAGGACTGCTATGGTTCTTTATCTTGAAACTGGACTTGGACTGGGCAGTGGCGGTCCTTCAAATGGTGGTCACCTTCAAATAGAGAATGGTCCTTGGTAAAGTCGGACACATGGCCTGCCTAGAAAATAAACCTTAAGATTTAGCAGCATGGCATGTCCTGATTGGAACTGGAAATAGGAAGAAATGTTTTCTCATTAGTTAAGCTGTTTAGCTTGACTACTGTGGATGGTGACAGGTTTGAAGAAAGGCCTACTAGTCTTATATATGTGAACTAAGGGGCAGGAAACATCTGGAGCATTCTCGGGTAAGATCCTTCCTCTGAAAACATCTTATGGACTGCAGCATTTTAACCATCTATCTTCTATAAACTGGAACTTGTTTGGAGCTGCTGGAAAGAAGGGATGCTAAACATTTTTTATTCCTTCTCCTCCCAAAAGCTACAGAGAAAGATATAACTGCATATGCAAATCTCTTGCATGGGTAGACTGCTTTTAGGATTGAGACTCTCACCCTGATCAAGTAAAGTTGACCTGGGCATGGACAGAAACAGAATTGTATACCCAGATCCCTTTCCAGGTTGGCTGGCCCCATGCATGCAAAGGCTCCACCACATATGGTGGTATTGGAGCCATGCCTACACCACCAATCTAATGGTAAATAGCTTAGATCATAGCTGGCTAGGGGATTATGGGAGTTGTAGTCCAACACATCTGGGGGGCACCAGGTCAGGAAAGACTGGCTTAGGGTACAATCCTATGCATGTTTAGACAGAAAGAATCCTACAACTCCCAGCATTCCCCAGCCAGTACAGCTCCCAGCATAGGATTGCACCTTTAGATTATCTCTCTGTGTGTATCCTCCCTCTTCCCCTTCTCAGTGGGTGTACTATCAAAGCTGATACGGAGGGCCATCTGCTTGATGGGGAGATCCTCTTTATTTTTTAAATTGGGAAGGAATAACAAAGAGTTATAATAAGTAGGCAAGTGGATTCTCCAAGCTCTGGATTAACCTGACACCCCTCCCTGCAAATTATGTTTCACTGGGAATAAGAGACCAAAGCTGGACAGACCAGTACAGATTCCTATGCAAGGTACTGTAGCAGAATATCTGGCAATGGAAAAACATGCAAAGCTAAAGCAGAACTTGATCAAATTGTCTGTGTTCACAAGGTAAAGGTTGAAACGGGAAGGCACAAAGCCTACTCGTTACCTGCACTGTACAATCAGCATGACATGGCAGAGGTTTTTTGGGACAGCCTGTTTTTCAGTGACAACCAGTTTACACATTATCACCACCAGGTGGAAGACTTTTAATTCAATCTTTGTGCCGCCTGGTACTCTAGGACCTTTCAAATTACTTACGGTATGTTGTTCAAGACTGACTGGCATTTTGGTATTTGCATTTCTTATATTTTCCTTTTAAGTGTGTATTCGGAAAGTTTGCATATATACTTATTGATTGGGTTCAGACAACACAATAACCTACACTCAAGGGCTGAGTGAGAAGAGAACCCATGGTTTGTTGTTGGGCTATAAACTGTGGGTTGTTCACAACGGTTTGTTATCTCAGCTGGGTTCAGACAATACGATAACCCACATTTCAGCAACAACCCACAGTTCAATGACAAACCACACCCAACCCTTGAGTGTGGGTTATTGTGTTGTCTGAACCCAGTCACTCTCTGTACTATCTGTTCCTCCTATTAAATGGATAGGTGAGTAGACAACCAGAGACAACGCCACCTTCCACGTCTGGTGCCCCTGGAGGTTGTCTGGATTGCCTGACTCTAAAACCAGCCCTGCTTCAGAGAACTACACTTCCCTGCAGAGGGAAAATGACATAAAAATCAATTTAGGTCTGTGGTGTAGATATGCCTTGAATGGAAGGGGAGATGTGTGTTATACTTCCTTGCAGCCTTTTAGAGACACATCAATATCCTCTGGATAAATCCTTGACAGGTTATACTTACAGACATGAGCAGACCCAGGGTCCTAGCCCTGAGACAGCAGTAGCTATTTGTGTTGCCATGCATGTGTTCACTCTGGGCCTTGCAAAGCCCACGGGCTAGGAGCTGGATGTTGGCCCCTTCATGGTTTTGGCATGCCCACCAGAGCAAACAGGAAGGCTTTCTAGTGCCAGTGCAATGCTCTGCTGAAAAATCCTCAATTGTAAAAGCAAGCCAAAAACTCAAACAGAAATGGCATCCAGAGACAGGGGCTATATGATTTGCCTAGCATAGAATGCCAGGGATGTTGAAGAGTCCTTGGTCACGAGTCTTTAGACCCGAGTCTCGAGTCTGAGTCCTTGGTCCAAAATGGCGACTCACGAGTCACGAGTCACTCCCAAAGCTGACTCCATGAGTCCCTATTAAAATCAATGGGGTTTTTCCCCAACAAAATAAGGCTACTTCAGATGTGTGGTTTAAATAAATTCTAAGCACAAGTGTGCCTTTTTATTTCAAACTCTGCAACTGATTTTGGCAAGAACAGACCAGGCAGAAAAACCCAAAATAACCAGGCAGGCAGAGGAGGCAGGGAACCCCAAAGCAGGCAGGCAGAGGCCTTTCTCTTGGACAATTCAACTGTTGAACTGGTCAAGAAGAGACCAGGCAGGCAGAGGAGGCTGGGAACCCCAGACAGGCAGGCAGAGGCAGCCGAACCCAAAATGTCTGAAAGGTTGCATTTTAGAAAAATGATTTTAAAAAATAAACTTGCTGTACTTCCTAAAACTTATCCATGTTGCATTTGAGGAACATGATTTTTTTCTAAATGTTTGGGCCCCATTCTGGAACGGTGAGATCTCATCACAATCCCACCCTCACTGAACACCTGCTCCACTGGTGATGAACTTGCTGGAACCAGAAACACACTCAGAGCAGCCACACAGAGTAATCTCAGGTCCTTCTTCTGCCTCTCCCAAGTACACAACACATCAATCAAAATAAATCTTGACACACTGTTGGGGCTGCACTCCTGCTAGCCGTCCATAGTGGCTGAGCAGCGGCAGACCTCGCTTCCATGCGCTCTTCGCCGGCAATCACGCTCCTCTCCACTCCTTCTGGCACAGCCCAGGGATGTTGAAGAGTCCTTGGTCTCGAGTCCCGAGTCGAGTCTCGAGTCCTATTAAAAATATTGGGACTCGAGTCCGAGCCGAGTCAGAGGGGGGACTCAGTCCGACTCACGAGTTGAGTCCTCGAGTCCGAGTCCCCATCCCTGTAGAATGCATGCCATTTCATTGGCGTACAGTGGTCTCCCTCAACTGGGCACCCTCTAGATCCTTTGTACTACAGTTCCCAGGCCAGCTGGGTATGATGGGAACTGTAGTACAAAACATCTGGAGGGTACCAGGTTGGGGAAGGCTGGCTTACAGCACCATGGTAGTATAGAATCAAGTTGCTGGGCAATTAGAATCCTTCTAGTGCAGGGCTCTCCAACCTTGGGTCCCCAGATGTTGCTGGCCTACAGCTCCCAGCATACCTAGCCAGCATGGCTAATGGCAAGGGATTCTGGGAACTGTAGGCCAGCAACATCTGGGGACCCAAGGTTGGAGAGCCCTGTTCTAGTGGAACACAGGCAAATGTACTTGGTCCTTCAAACAGGGCCGGTGCTACCATTAGGGCAACTAGGCAGCTGCCTAGGGCGCAGGGCTAAAGGGGGCACCAGAAATAGGGAGGGAGTGCTCAAGTGGGAAGGGAGGGCACTAAATATCTGATCTTGCCTAGGTGTAGATATGCCTTGAATGGAAGGGGAGATGTGTGTTATACTTCTTTGCAGCCTTTTAGAGACACATCAATATCCTCTGGATAAATCCTTGACAGGTTATACTTACAGACATGAGCAGACCAAACTGCACCAAACTGCCTTGCACCGGCCCTGCCTTCAAAGGATGCATTCTCCTAATTGTTTGTTATTTACTAGGACAATCTGTAGAAAGAGGAGGTAAACATTCAAAAGGAGAGGGGGTGGGTGGAGGAAACAGAGAGAAAATGAAGAAGAACTAAGGAACAAAACATTCGTGTGTTGTTTTTTTTTTAAACTAGTCCCAATGAGGTCAGTGATAAAAGAGCTTTTAGAGTCTCTCTCTCTCTCTCTCTCTCTCTCTGCTACTTCAAAACACAATCTATATCCATAGTTTGAATATCTTACATTGCATTAGGGTATTTTGTGGACAAGAGGCTATCATATTCCAGGCAGAAATCGTGGTTTCTCAGAGCAGCTTTGATCAATAGATCCGCAAATAGGCTGACAAAGGGTAGCTGGAAAGCTTTTTATTTAAAAAATAAGGATTTTTCTCTCCATTTTTTTTAAATTTAAAAATTGAAATAGATGCTGAATCTAGGACACAATACAGCAGTAGTATGATCAGGGAGTACCAGCACATCTTTCAAGAAGCCCTGATCAATATTAGATTTTAAGACCAACTGGCAAATGAAGCTTTAGCATGGCCTTGGGAATTTTAAAATTGAAGCAGAGTTTTTCCTTTTCTCAGAAAGATTAAAAGCTTTACTACATGAGGCTGTTAATCGTCTGTTAATCTGCTGTGTCTACTTTCAGTTTTGCTGCAGAATTGAGATCTGAGCACTACACGGGGAGCGTTTCCTTTCCTGCTTTTCTGCTACATAATCTCTAGGTGGCACTGTGGTATAGTGGAATAGCATAAATACACAAGAGGAAATCACGCTTTCTCTCACTTTCACAATTAAATGTCACATTTTCCCTGCCCCCAACCACACCAAAAGTGCTGGATAAACACAGAAGGAAAACTGGAGGGTCACAACGTCATCTAAAGAACCTGTAAACGACCATGAGTAGGGAATGATGAGCACACAATAAATGCCTCATGTAGAAAAGCCCTAAGTTTAAAAACGCAGACCTAGGAGGAGAGAGGGAACAGATCATCTTTTCATTCAGCTTCAGGGGAAATTTGGAGTCATGCCTGGGGAATTTTCAAAGGTAGAGAGCAGCAAGTTAAGAGCACTTTCTGAGTGGAGTAAGAAACTGGGCTTTCAGGAATTCACAGACCATACTGGCTATGGATAATGGGAGTTGTAGTTCAACACATGTGGTGGGCACCAGGTTGGGGAAGGCTGCCTGACTATACGTATAGCAGTGCTTCTCAATTATTTTCTGTCATGCCCCCCCTAGGAAGAAGAAAACATTTCGCGCCCCCCGCGCGACTGTAAATAGTATCATTTGTCTATAAAATTGTTATAAGTACACCTCTGCATAACACTGTATCCTTATTAACGTATAAGAGAATAAAAAAAGAAAGAAATGTGGATCAATTTACAACAAAGAATAGCTTTATTAACTGTAGCAGAAAAGATTTAAAGGAGCACAGGATTTAAAGGAACACAATATTAAAAAAAACTTTTAACTGAGGTCAAACGAGCCCCCCTTTACGGAGCCTCGCGCCCCCCCTGGGGGGCCCGCCCCACTATTTGAGAAGCACTGACGTATAGGATGCAATGTAAAGTGGCTGGCAGCAACACTGTTTGTTCTTCTTTACTTCCTGCTAGAACATGCTCAGAACATTCCCCCAGGAACTCCCCCCCCCATGCAAATACCTGTAGGGGAAGAATAGGCCTTTCAGGGTGGGGCCGGGGCTGTCTGTTCCTTCTCTGGCCAAAAGCCTGGATTACTCAAGAGTGCCCTCTGGCTGTGGGCTGGAGAGCGAAAACTGATTGGCTGTTCTCCCTCCCTTCATCTATCTCAAGGCTATAGGGACAAAGGAGAGTCAGCCCTCAGAGAATCAGACATCTGCAAAGTCACCCCATCTCACTTACACCATGCCACATGACTGGAGCCTGTGCAATGCAAGGGGGCAGGGAGATCGCAGACAGTCACAGAGAGTAGAAGCAGCAGCTAGAGGTGGGGGTTGTACCTTGGGGGGGAGGCTCATCTTGCCTCTCCTCGGCAAGCAGCCCCCCCTGAAGCCTGTATTCTCCGGCGCGGAGCAGCTCTCCGCCCACTCTCTGCGCCGCTCGGGCAGCTGCGCCAGCAGCGCAGGGTCCCGTTGCGTCATTTCCGGCTGGCCGGAAGTGACGTGATGTGACCCTGCGCCGATGCAGCGGAACCCTGCGCCGATGCAGCGGAACCCTGCGCCACGGTTTTGGCGTAGAAACCAGGGCAACAGGGCTTAAAATGGCCATCACGGCCTATGCATTTTGAGTGCATAGGATTGACTTATTATTAGAAGAGAATCAACATCCATACATTGAGAAAGGTGTAAAGCAATTTGACTGGCCCTGATAGGTAAAAGGAATAGGAAATTATTGTAAGTACAATGGATATGCAGAATAATTACCAGCTGTAGTTTAATGTGATCATGTACGACATTTACTGAGCTCTACCAATTCAAAATTAAATCAAAATTCATGTGAGATATATTCTTTATGATCATCCCCAAGTCTGCATTGTTTACAAAGCTATTCATTTAATATAACTGAGAGAGAAAAATCATATCTTTTTCATTCTGTTATCAAGTGGCTATAAAGGGTGAGAATCAAATACAAGCCCCAAGAAAACAGACTGTGATGTAGAAAGAGACATTTTTCATTTGGGCTTCTTTGGAAAGAAATGATGATTGAATTCTGGATTGAAAATGATCTGAGGGTTGTGTTTTCACATAGAAATTGTACAAAGACGACACTGAGTAAGATATAATGCCTTCACTGGCTGCAAAGGCTGGGCATGAAATAAGTCTAACTGTGCTGGAAAGGTAATGAGTGAGGAGGGATTGTGATGAAATAACAGTAGTGGCTCACTATGGACAAAAGCTACTGCTAACTTCATTGTTACTGAACAGGAATTGGTGGCCTTATAGTATAGCATAGCACAGGGAAGAAAAGGGGATTTCTCACAATGCTCAGCTAGTTACTCACTGGCTTTCCCCCAATACTAATGCGCCTTCAAAAAATGACAAGTTTGCCCATGGGTACAGTACAAAAAGGTTGCCTACCCTGGCCCTATAGTGTACTGCAATCTATATATTTTTCAGGCATTGATCCACAATTCATTTTGTTGGTAAAACAGGCACAGCAGTGTCAATAAGTAGGTTGTGAATTTCATCAGGTTTGGTTCACATGTGCATATTTATCACTTGATTACTGCAGAATCAAGTGATGACATGCATGTGTGAAACAGGCATCCCAGATCAGAAACACCAGAGGCTAATTTTCATATTACCTGACCTAACCTCAAATAGAATAAATGTCAGTGAAGCGAGTTCATGAAGTCACTGGTGAGTGATCAAGTGTTGAGTGATAAAGGGGAGTTCAGATGTCCCCCCTCACATAAGGAATGTGTGAGGTGGATTGCAGGGCCATCCAGGCTAGCTGTGCCTCCCTGCTGTCCACACAGGATCATAGAGTTGGAAGGGGCCTACAAGGCCATTGAGTTCAACCCCCTGCTCAGTGCAGGAAACTAGAGGAGGGGTTTAAGGGGCTCTACGTGCATTCCATTGTACACCAGGATCCCTCCCTTGCATAGAGGATCTCTAAGCACATACCGGTACACTAAAATGCATGTAGGGGCCTTTCTCACATGTGCTGAATGGTGGATGTGGTGTGTATGGCTGCTGGGTGCATCATGGGTGGATGGGTTGGTGTTAGCCCATGTGCTTGCAGCATCTTTCACAAATTCCTTGAATGGGCGGGATGCCATCTGAACTCCCCTACTGAGTTATGTATATTTCCGTCAGCTGCTGGTCTTGGCTGCAGTCTTCCAACTTCTCAACTACTTCGGCCTTTGCCTTCATTGTAGACAATTGGGGCCTGGAATGTCTCCACACTGGTTCGACTTCGCTAGAGTTAGCAACAAAAGTACTAGTAATACTGCCAGAAGAATTAATGTGTAAAAAATAAGTTTCCAGCCTTGCTTTGATGTAGTTCATGGATCATACTAACTGGAGCAGAGACATCAAAAAAACAGCA
This sequence comes from Shinisaurus crocodilurus, assembly GCA_021292165.1. NCBI lineage: Eukaryota > Metazoa > Chordata > Lepidosauria > Squamata > Shinisauridae > Shinisaurus > Shinisaurus crocodilurus. The sequence goes on along the minus strand of CM037878.1, from coordinate 213,193,093 downwards.
GAACGCATGCCTTCCGTTCATAGGCAAAAGGGGCCATCTTGTTGGCCTCTGCTACCAGGTTTTTGGATCAAACAGAAAATGGCAGTGAATAAAGATGGGCAGCAGCCATGATTAGCACTTTGTCAGCTGGTTATGGGGTTAGATCCAATGCAGCTGACTCTTCCTAGAAACAATGTGGAACATGACTGCTGACTGAGTCATGCTTTACATCACAATATCTTATAATTATGTTCTGTCCTGACCTACATTTCTAGTAAAAAAAAAAAAGCATGCAGAGGCAAAGGGGGAGGGGGAAGAAGAGAAGAAATCCTTTGCACAGCCTAAGATCCTTTGGGGTTATGTATTCCCCTTCTGTATATTGATACAAACAAAAAAGAAGCATGTGGGCCTGAGCAAATAACATGTTTTTGCAGAATGTTAATTGTTGCAATGATGGCTTTTACAATCTCATTTGCAATTTTACTTAATAAGATGCTGATAAAAGTATAGCTCCTTAATTTCTCCTGGCAGATGAGAGCACACATTTTTGAGTTGTTGAGAGGAAACTGTTTTTTATACAGTCAAAAACATTTTTTGAGCAATTTGACAATTTGCTCAAAAAATTGTCCATCCAACGATGGATGTTATTGCCAAAAACAATGTGTATGCAAACTTGATGCGTAGTCTAACTTGCTTCACAACTGGGGATACTTGAGCAAGACCTGAAATGAAACCGATGACAAAAAAAGGACAGTTAAAAAAAATGTTCGAGATTTGACATAACTGTCCCAACTATTAAGCTCCTTTAGCTAGGCACATGACATGAAAGTCCTTTCAAAATCAGTTTTGTGGTAGAAACAAGGAAGAATCTTGTGCCATCTTAGAAACTAACAAATTTATTATGGTTTAAATAAGCTTTTGTATGGATTAAAATCCACTTCATCAGATGCATGAAGTATTATCCTCACTTGGGAGGTACACATGGGGCGTGGAGAAACATGGTAAACAGTGAGGTCAGATGGGAATGAAATGCAAAAAAGAGCCTGTGACAATTACACTAAAACTTAACAGTGCAATCCTATAGATGTCTACTCAGAAGTAAGTAAGTCCTACTGATTTCAATGGGATTCACTCCTAGATAAATATGCATTGCAGTCTAAATGTATGTAAAATAAGCACAGTGACCATTCATAGCACCAGTAACTCATGATAACTCAAACGTCTCAGCATGGCTACATTAATTAACACCTTTAAAGGGATTTAAAAACAACTCATTATCTCGATGAAATCTAAAGGTGATCAAATTTGTGGCACACGGTAAAGTTCCAAGTCAAATAGGCAACCCATGGCTTGTTGTAGCCGGGTTCTGGGGTGGTTTGGGAGCTCCCCGCCCACTGTGCACCTCACTAGGTTCGGATGACACAGCAACCCACACCTGAAGGGTATTACAAGTTTAGTGATGAGAGATCATGTCACTGTGCATGTCTGAACTGGCCGAATTCTATGAAACCCTCATACTTTGATTTAACCGGTTCGTGTGCGGCTGTGGTGATAGCTCTCTCCCCCTCCCCTCCTCCCCAAACATACAACGAAAGTCCACTTCAAAGCATCAACATCCATATTAGTGTAATACCTTTATTGGCCCAACACAACGTTCATAAGAAATGTGCAAAGCTTTCCCCCAACCTTTTTGTAACATCTTGCCTGATGAAGGGTTCTGGAGATCTCGAAAGCTTGCACATTTTTGGTGAACATTGGGTTGGCTCAATAAAGGCATTACACTAATGAGGATTTTGGCATTTTTCTTATGACCATCTCGGCTACTTTTGCCTTGTGTATTTCAAAAGCAGTGGTAAGTTAGATGGAGCCTAAGGGCCAAAACATACATTACTTTAAACTTGTGTCTAGCAGCAGCAACAGCATCAATTTTTACTCTAGAGTAAGTGCAGGGTCCCGATCCGGATCAGAACACTAATTATGCGTGAGAGAGAGAGTAGGGGCTTTTAAAATCAGGATCGAGCCTCGTCCTGCGCATACTCTAGAGTAAAAATTAAGAGGGCTGCTAGATACACGTTTGAAGTACCGTAATGTCTGTTTTGGTCCGAAGATTCAACCGGAGAGGTGTATTATTAGCATAAGAGGCATCATCAGCAATGCTGAGAGGTACATTCTGACGCTGTGGTTAACACCAGTCGTGTGGAGACGAGACCCCACCCCACAACGGCAAGGCAAGGCAAGGCAGAGGGGTCCGGGCCAGCAGCCCAAGCCCGCCCAACCCGCTGGTTCGCAGCGACGAAGAACCAGCATTGGCAGCGCCGCTTGTAGCAAGCGCCGCGTGCCTGCAGGGGGCAGCAGAGAGCAGGGGCGAAGCGAACGCACGTCGCACCATTCCCCGCCGCCCTCTGTGACGTGAAACGGGGTTCTCCAGGCAACGGGAGTGCAAACAGCGCGCCGGCGCTTCCTTTGGCCTGGGCAGCGCGGAGGGCGACCGACCGGCCGGCCGGGTTCGGGCAGCAACACCAGCCCCGAGGCGGCGGGACCGGCGCAACCATGGCGCTACCGCTCTTGCCCGGGAACTCTTTCAACAGGAATGTAAGTGGAGCCGGCTTGGTTCCTGGCGCCCCCCGGGGGCTCCCCGAGTTCATGTTTCAGCCCCCTGCCCCCGAATTTGCACAGTCCTCCTCGCGGGCGCCTCTCCACGTGCGCGTGTGAATGGAGACCGCCTGCGGGAAGCCTGCTCCCAATAGGCAACAAGCGCCGTCCAGAGAGAGGAAGATTCCCTTTTCACCACAAACTAAACCCAGAAATATAGCAACCGACCCCAACCTTGCGCTCCCCAGATTGGTTGGACTGCAGCTCCCATAATTCCCAGCCAGCATGGCCACTGTGGGAATTATGGAGTCCAACCCATCAGCGTCAGCTTGGGGAAAGTTAACCCCCGCCTTCAATTTAGCCCCTTCTTCCCAGTATTCCTCCTCCCATCATGAAGCGGGACCTGGCCTGGCTCGGCAAAGGGACTCCCAAATCTGACTTTGGGGGGCTTCTCATTTCAACAAATGTGGGTCAAGGGGGCAACTAGGAAGTGCACACCTGCGCGGTGAAAAGGGCTGGGTGGGGAGGAGAGAAGAGAAGAGCAAGAGGAGTCCCCTCCCTTCTCCTTTCACCGTTGAGCCCCTCCTGTCTAATATAGCATCCCTTTTCTCATTGCATATGACTTCCAGTCTCATACAAGGAATTGCCTTCTATCAAGACAGACCTCTATAGTTCTTCTAGACCAGTGCTGTCTGTCTATACCAGAGATGGGGAATGAGCAGCCCTCCAGATGTTGTTGAATTGCAACTCCCATCAGCCCTTAGCATTGGCTATGCTGGTAAGGGCTGATGGGAATTGCAGTCCAACATCTGAGGGCCACACGTTCCCCACTCCTGAGTCTATGCACCCTGACTGGCAGTAGTTTCCAGTATCACAGGCAGTGGTCTTTCCTAACCTGGCTACCTGAGATCCTTTACATATTTATATGTAAGGGGGTAGGCAACTTGGTGCCCTCCAGATGTTTTGTCTACAACTCCCATCAGCCCTAGCCAGCATGGTCACTGGTCTGAGATGGTGGGAGTTGTAGTCCAAAATATCTGGATGGCACCAAGTTGTCTACCTTATTTATCCTAAGTATAACTGTCCACCCTCTCCTCCAAATCAGCGCTAAGGTACACATTGTAATGAAACATTTCAGAGGTAACTTTCATAGATTTCATAGATCATAGAGTTGGAAGGAGCCTACAAGGCTATTGAGTCCAGCCCAAGATTTGTTTTCCTTGGGAGCAACATAATTTGCATCGGTAGTGATCCTAAATGTAGTTAGAAATCCACCATTTCATTGGTCTCATTATAATATCATTGCTTTTTGTTATGAATGGTATTCCATCATAGAAGAAAAGGTTTCTCAATGGAGTTGCACTATTATTGATAGGAGTACATCTTTAAATCTGCAAGGACAGGTCCAAAATTCGGGAGTAAATCTTGAGAGATAAAGGCTCAGTAGTAAGATAATTATTTCCAGGGTTATGTAATTAATCCATTCGGTAAGGACTGATTTTAAACCACTGTTCTGTTATGCTCTTAATCTTCAGTTCTAGGTGTTGATTGCTCCAAGTATCTTTTGTCACTCTTCCTAACGTTCATTGCAAGAAGTTTCAGAAGAAATGTTGCTTTTCCAAACTTTGAACAGGCAGTCCCTTTGGTTATTATAATAGCTGGTTTGCTTAGCAGCATGCATTGTAAGGGACTGTTAGGTGTTTGCATGTGTTTCCACAGGCACCCTGATGATAGATTGTTACCGGTAGTTAGGCAGCCATTTACCACCATTCCTCTACTGGATGGAAACTGCTCATGTGTTCTGTGAAGGGTCAGGCTTTGGGCACTTTCAGATCTCACTTCCATGTACAGAAGCAATACACCTCTGAATACCAGATGCTGAGGACAAACAACCAGGGGAGACGTAATCTTTATGCCCTGTTTGTGAATGCGCAGAGGCATCTGGTTGGCTTCTGTTGGAAGCAGAATAGTGTAATAAATAGACTTTTGGCCCGATCAAAGGAGGCAGTTCTTATGTTCTTACAATTAACCAAAATTCCTAGTTAAGCCAAGAGCTGATTCTGGCCAGTTTTGTCATGCATGAGAGCATTTATTCCTTAACAACTAGTGAATGAACCCAGCTTTGCATGGGTTGGAATAGACCTTAGTTTGATGCAACAAAGCCTTCAAGCAAACTTACGCAGTTGTCAGAGTTGGACACATTGTGCCTGCCGCGTCTGAGTGAAGGGCAGGCACACCTGCTCACACCCCTAGGTATGGCCCCCTGCCATGGTGCACCCCATAGCCCCCTGAGGGAGGGGGTCTGTGCATTCTGTTCTCTTGTGCAGGGGGCTGCCTCACAGAAGAGAGCAAGCATATAACTGTCTCTTGGCCTGCTAATCTCCTGTGGCTTCAAACTGTATTTATTAATAATACTCAGATACCACTTAATATCAAAAATATGCAAGTGCTTCACATACCAATATTAAAAATCCCATTTAAATACAATATTAAAACACTATTAAAAACAATTTCAACTACAACAAAACAAGCACCTTTAATGTGCATTTTTTTTTTTTAATATACTAACAATACAGACGCAATATAAAAAGAAGTAAAATGGAGCAGCATATGATCAGCTGCGATTATTTAAAAGACAGAGGCCTGGGTGAACAAGTGTGTTTTCAGGAGGCATTCGAAACATATCACATTTTCTGCCTCTTGAACTGCACAGGGGAAGGTTTTCCAGAGAGTGGGCATCACCACTGAGAAGGCCTACCTTCAAGACACTACATGGCAATATTCTGTTGGTAGCAGAATGACCAGCAAGGCCTCCTCTGAAGATCTTAACAGGCAGCTGGGTCTATATAGGGGAAGGCAGTCTGCTAGGTATGCCGGTCCCAAAGTGTTTAGGGCTTTGCATGTCAAGAACATAACCTTGAACATGGCTTGGAAGCTAATAGGCAGCCAGTCCAGTTCTTTTAACACAGTTGTTCTGTGAACATAGCTGGATGTCCCACTGAGCACCCTGGCTGCTGCATTCTGAGCTAGCTGCAGCTTCCGAACCAAATACAAGAGCAGCCCCATATAAATGCATTACACTTGCCTAATCATGGGGTTACAGTGCATGGATCACCATGGCTAGGCTGTCCCTATCCAGGAATAGGCAAAACATTTTGGCTCACAAAATGAAGTTGGTAATGGGCGCTCTGGGCCACTGAGGTCACCTGGGCCTCCAGTGACAAAGATGGATCCAGGAGCACCCCCAAACTGTGTGCTTCAGGGGGAGTGCAACCCCATCCAGAACAGGTCAACAGGCAAATTTCTGGACTTGGGAGCCACCCACCCATAGGGTCTCTGTCTTATCAGGATTCAGCTTCAGTTTATTAGCCCTCATTCAAGCCATAATTGCATCCAGGCACTGGTTCAGAATGTTGCACGGCCTCTTCCTGATTCAGATGTCACTGAGAATTAGAGCTGGGTGTCATCAGCATACTGGTGACACCTTGCCCCAGATCTTCTAATGACTGCTCCCAAGGGCTTCATATAGGTATTAAATAATATGGAGACGAGGTAAGTGCCCTTTGGCACCCAACAGTTCAACTGCCAAGGTGCTGAGGCACAGTCGCCCATTGTTATTCTGTGGAACCAACCCTGCAAGTAAGAGCTGAACCGCTGTAAGACAGCACCTCCAACTCCCAATTCATGGAGACGATCCAGGGGGATACTGTGGTCAACAGTATCAAAAGCTGCTAAGAGATCAAGGAGAAGTAACGGTCACACTCCCCCTGTCCCTATGCCGAAGGTCATCAGGGTAACTAAGGCCAATTCTGTCCCCAAACCAGGCCTGAACCCAGACTGGAATGGATCCAGATAATCAGTTTCACGCAAGAGTGCCTGCAGCTGAGACACCACCACTCTCAAGAACCTTACCCACGAAGGGGATATTTGTGACCGGCTGATAGTTGGCATAAATCTCTGGGTCAAGGGAGGGTTTTTTCCAGGAGTGGTCGCACCACTGCCTCCTCTATGCAGTGATGCATTCACCACTCCCCTGATCCATCTGGTCAGTCCCCTAGAGCTAGCTCAAAGAAGCCATGAAGGACAAGGGTCGAGAGAGCATGTACTGGGTTGTACAGCTGCAAACTATGGACTGCAAAGCTATGTGCTGGTTAGGGAAGTCTGTCCTTAGTGGCTGAAGGTGTTACTGCAGACTTTAACCACATGGACACATTTAAATTTATTAAAAGTAATGCATTTAAAAAACAAAATAAGCCCACGATGCACATCTCCAGGGTCCCCTTAGTATGCATGCCAAGTTTCAGGTGTTTAGGTTTTATGGTCTTGGTGCTATGGTGCTGGCAGATGGACAGACACAGATCCTCTTATTATTATTGAGTATAAATTGTTCCACTTAAATGGCAACTTTGTTACTGGTCCTCTCTAGAGTTATTAGTCCTGGAAGCTGCCATGCCTGGGTCTCATTGGGATTCTGGGCCTTGGACCTTGTGGGGTCTTGGAATCTAGAAGCTGGGCTTCAGAGTTCTTCAGTGGTCACTGGTGTTTCCAGTGAAAGGGACACTTCTCAGAATGAGCATGGGCACTGTGGGAGAGTCCACACTTCAGTGTGGCTGTGGCCTTGATGGCAGTGGCACACTATGCCTTCAGATCTTCCTGGTTGCCAGTTTTCTAACAAGACTTCAAACTTTAATGTAGAAGAAAGAATTCTTTCTCCTCAAGGAATGATGCTGCTATGTGACTCGAGTTTTCTAAACAGAAGCCCACCGCTGTCATCTTCATGAGACATAATTCTGTGCAGCTTCAGGAAGAGCAAAATGATGGCAGTTGTCACTTTCAGATGTCTGCTTTCTCCAGTAATTGTACTGCTTTTGCAGGTAGCAGGCACACTGATGTGATAACATGATTGACTTATGCCCCCAGACGGCAGCTGTGTCAGTCCTTGTACTGATCATTGCTAATCCAAGTGTACTTGCAGGATCAGTACCATATAAGAGCATTGTTCCATAGGAAAATAGCTCATGTCTTTGTGAGCATGATGTGCATATTTGAATCATTTTGGTATTGGATGCTACAGCTAAGTATATGGTGGGCATGCCCAAATGAAGTAAAATAAACAATTTGTGCATTCTGAATCGAGGAAGATTCCACTAAGCACACCCATTATCAGGATGGAGGAGAGAGGCTGTCTAGCATTATTCCCCTATTTCTCCATCATTGTACTCTCCTACTGTCAGTACTACCAATCTGTCACTTTTCTCAAAAGCAGGAGACAGCACCTGCTCCTCACTTCCTGATATTATCTGTTCCCTGCTTAGTTCCTGCTAGTGGGTTAAAAAAAAAGAAAGAAATAAGAGGCCAAATTGAAGCTGTTGTCAACATAAGGTAAGTCCCATTGTTTAAAGAAGGCTTACGTGTATGTTGGATAGTGCAGTACGTTACATTGCTGTACACTGTGATGGATGTGACAGCTTGCAAAAGTTGTGAAGAATATTGACTTCTAGGGTGACATAAAAATAATGTTGACATGATAATGTAAGGGCGCAATCCTTTGGGGATGCCTGTAACCCTCCAAACTCGGAGAATTACGGGCAATCTATGCAGAGTGGGAGGAGCATGGAAGCGAAGGTTGCCTCCCCACTTCTCCCGTTCTGCAACCGATTTCAGCTGTTTAACTGCGGCGCTTCAGAGCGGGAGGGAAGGAGGCTGAGGTCCTGCCAGGATACCTTGTATCTTGATGGCACTAGTTTCCTCCCCTCCCTGACCCACAGAATGCCCCCTAAACCCCTTCTCCAAGGTCACTTTTGTGACCTTGGAGAAGCAGCTGGTGCAATTGTTTCCACACCGGCTGCGGGGTGGTGGTGGGGAGAGCTCTCTGAGCGCAGAGTCCCAGCTCCGACGTCGGAGCTGTTTTGCAACTTTGGAGCTGGGACTCCGAAAAATCCTAGGGCCCTCTAGACGCTGTCTAGGGGCCATAGGATTGCACTGCCAGTAGCTGTCAAAAAAATTACCTAGAATTGGTCACAGAATGTGAAGACATTAATTCACATGGTGGCTGGGGATGATGGGAGTTGTAGTCCAGCACATCTGGAGGGCACCAGGTTGAAGAAGGCTGATGTACATGTTTAATAACAAGGTGCTTGTGAGCTTTACCATTAGAACCAATGTGCTTTATTTTGAGTTTGGTCTCTGTTGTAATGGTGTTGCTACTCTTACCTTCTTATTTGCTTTCCTTAATTTTTAATTCTGTCAGTATGTCTCCAAAAGATATTATGCACACAACTTTTTTTGACTTAGCCTCTTCTGCACCCTGAGCTGGCCAGTAAGCCTAACCTAATGATGCAAAAAACAAACAAACAAACAAAAAAAACCCTTTCTGTTGTTTGGTGAATTCTTTGCTATCCTGTTAGGTACTTCTGTACTCCATTTCTCTTTCCTCTATACATTTAGGCTTAAGGATTGTCTAGATAATGAGGTCAAAGGCCACTGCCACTTCTTTCTTTTGTGGAATAGTTCTGCAAGTGCTGATTAAAAGGTAATAGTGCAATATTCAGTTCAGATGTAGTGGATAGGGCAACAGCGTTGCTGTTGAGGATGGGGATCATCATGCTGCTTCCCCTTCCTGACCTTTTGTAAGTCTTAATCATATGCACCATAGCACACAAACGGGACTGCAAAGAGGGCATTTCAGCAAAGCTAAAACTAAGGGTCAAACTACAGCAGGCTTAGCTGTTAGTTTTCTAGGAAAAGCAGCCTTACAGAGCCCTTATCCTGATAGGGGCTGTGGTGTCACTGGTGTGCCCGGAAGAAGGTTTTAATCATTTCCTTCCCATTTTGGTTTCTTGCTGAAAATCACCCCCCACCCCACCCCCAGCTGCTATTTCCCTCCAAAGGTGCTATTGCAGTAAACAGACACTTGGTCCTGATCCAAATTGGACCCCTTCATGGATGCTTTTTCTGAAAAAAGAAAGTGGCCAACATTAAGCATGTTTAATGTACTGTAACTTGTTTCAAAACAAAGTATGGAGAACACCCAAGTCAGTTTCACTAGTTCAGCTAATTGAAGGAAGTTTGAAGACTCCCTACTGGAACTGGTGATGGTGAAGAAACTTTACTTTGAGCCTTGCCAGTTTCAGCTCCCGTGCAAATTCCCTCTTTGCAGTTATAAATAAGTTCCCTCTACTTTTACCAGTTGTGAATAGGTTCCTGAGAATATACAAGACTTTAACATTGATAGAGTTGGCTGCTAGTATTTTGCAGTCCTAGCTTTACTCAGTACTATAGATTCCAGGACACTCCTGCTATTTCAGACATACAAGTGCACAGCATTCTATGTTTGTATTCATTTCCTCTATTTTTGCCAAGGGTGCAACTCCATTAATTTCATGGTGTTCCATCTTTGAACAAAGGGAATTTGTGGAATTGTCCAAAAGATGTGCCCAAAGAGGCTACTACCAAGCAGGCATCATTCAGTGTAGTAGGGGAAACACATCTGAGTCAGGAAATGACTGAAAATTTGGCATTAAGCATTTAGATAGAAATTAAAATTGATGTAAAGTTATTTTATCATTATTTTACCATGATTAACTCTGTTTTACAGATTTTGAAGAACACTAAAGATTGTTATTCTGATAACTGCCGTTTTAAAAAGGTTCTTACATTTTTTGCTTTCTAAAAATATTATTTATTTCGTCTTGGTCGCAGCTAGGGAAAGAAAAGTTCCATAAATCTCAACACTGGAGTTACTGCAATAAGGTTTCTATGTTGGTGAGTGAAGACAAACCTGGAATAGGAGGGGAACCTTTGCTTGGACAAAAGCTGAAACCGAAGTATAGTGTTTTCCCTAGAGGTGTCGGGAGTGATGCACCTTCCTGGGTAGCATTTGATAAACAGGTACAGTGAGATCAATTTGTTTGTTTATTTATTTGGCTGTGTTTTATCCAACCCTGTCCATTGGCACTGATCCTGAGATAAATTAACTCAAGGAAGTTCATGGAAGGAAAGTTTCCTCCCTCCTCCTCCTCCCTGTGCGCCACAAAGAGCCTCTTGGAAGAGTCAGAGACTGCCTTTGTGTACAATTGGGATAGGGTGCAGGGGCTGCTGGGGGAAGGGGGAATCATCCAGAATGGTGGAGAGGTGTTGTGCTATTGGCATCAGACAGTTCTATCCAACAAGTTCTGTCTTGTTGCATTGGACACAGGAGGGACATTTTGAGGGTTGATAGTCTTTGAGGCAGGGAATTCAGAGATGGGCTGTAGGTGGAGGAGTCTGGGTTTCACATAGTGATTGGAATTTGCCAGCCAAATATTTGACAGCAAGCCTCTAGTATCTTTAAATCACTTGAATCCAAATCCTAAAAGATATTTTGTCTGTGATACTGAGGCTTGTTTACCTTTAGAGGTATCATCTCATAATTGTTACCTTGGGACAGAAATGACTGTGTACAGAGAAAAAGAATATTCCACTGTGCATTTGCCATATCCTCTTGTCATTGTTTTGTATCATTCACAGTTCACTTGGATAATCACAGGGAGCTCTGCACCTCCCCTCCCCCTGCCTTGTAATTTCTTACATGATCTTTCATTCAGGGAAAAAAGAGAAGTGAATCAAGAGTCCCTGATTTTACCAGAGGTTCTTTTCCTCTCATTTAGCTCTCTTCAGCCACTGATTTACCCTTTGGATTTATAAACAAATCAGAGATTGAAGAGAATTAAGGGTTTTTATTCCAGATAAACTGATTGTGTAAACAAAGTCATAGATTTGCTGTATCACTGACATCATGCTTTGTGAATATGAGCTGTAGTAGCTCCTAAGGCCCCCTGCCCTGTACATGAATGTTGAAGGCACATATGGTCTTTGGATTTGTCTATAAATCAGTTACTAAACTGATTTAGTGTAGTAGCCAAGAGTTGGAACTTAGAAGTCCCCAGTTCAAATCTCACCTTGGCCATTAATGAACTTAGTAGCCTTAGGCAAGCCACTGTCTCTCAGTCTCAGTCCGTCATCTACAAAATTAGGATAATACAGTAATGATCTACCTACAGGGGTTGTTGTAGGGTTACTTACACAATGGCTGCATTAAGGCACCGTTGTTACAGGTATTGTGCTGTCATTCTCATCATGACATCTAAAGCTACAGTGCTGTACTCATTTACCTGGGAGTAAGCCCCATTGAATTCAGTGGGACTTACTTTTGAGTAGGTATGTATAGGATTGCATTGTAAGAGTACTTAGCTTATCGATTTAGTATTCCAGCATTTTAAAATTTGTGACTCACAGAATGATGGCATTTTAAAAGAGTTACCGTTTGTCCCTGTTCTGTAGATTTCTTGAAAATTTAAAACAGAATTAAACTGAATATGGAAGGGTGTGCATACATTGCATTTTAATAATATATAAAATGGTGCTCTTAGTTTTTCCATTGTGTAATCCTTGCTACAAGAATGTAATGCTTGAAGCATGATCTACAAGCCAGTTCAGCCAAAGTGCTTTGGATTTAAATAATTTCCCAGCCTATGAAAATCAGTGGGGCAGAATCAGCATAAATCCAAATACAATTACTTAAGTGGACTGCAGATTAGGATGTTAAATAGTTAAGTCGCATATGGGACAATTCATGCTTGAAAATGTTCCTCGTAAAATTTGTTCATCAAATTATACTGTCCAAGCAAGCCAAACATAATGCGATTTCCAGAGTGCCCCACAGGACTCGGCTAATCTCTATTTTCTCTCTTTCCCATCCCAAATCCATTCTTCTTGATATACAACTTCTGTTAATTTTATTTAAAGAAAGAGGATAAACATTAGCATACACACATGCCAAACACCAGGCAGCTGTTGAGATTTTGTTACCCAAGTTATATGCTTACAAGAAATGGGAAAATTCCAAAAGTTCAGGAATCTGAACCAGAAGGTATAATCCGCAGTGCTCATTTCCTTGCTAATTTGAAAATTCTTCTTGCTGAGGCTTATGACTGTTCCCTTTTGATATTTGTAATGTTAGCTGTACAGTCAGTGTTTAATTATCTATGCACAGCCTATCTAATCAGGAGATTAAATCTGCTCATTAAGGGCAACTTCAGATGAGACTTTACCCTGCGTTAATCCATTGCTTCTTTCGCCCCCACGGCTGCTGTCACTCTGTCTTGGTAGCAGAGTATGCTTGGGCATCCTTTCAGTAAGGCGTGCTAAAGGATTTCTTCCTTCCTGCAACATGTGCAATCCTGATCATATGCATGTTTACTCAAAAATAAATACTACCATGTTCAGTGGGATTTACTTCGCAATAGATGTCTATGCTTAGGATCCCAGGCTTTGAGCTATTTTGGATAATGGATTGCCCAGAGCACATTTTGAAAGCCAGAAAATGACCAGAGCTGCACATCTCTGCAATATCAGACAGGTCAGACATAACTGTGGGATCCCACAAAGCTCCCAGGTTTTTGCCCAGAGTTCATCCATCCCTATTCATGTATCTGACTTTTACAAAGATGCTCAACTAAACTCTGGTTGTTTTCTGGCCTCTTTCCTTCATTTTTATTATTCAAAACACAAGTAGGAACATGTAATACTGGTTACTCTCCTTAAAGAGAGACTTCCACTTTCTACTGCACCCTAATGCTCAACCTCCTGCTCTGGATTCAAGAGTGTACAGCAGATGTTGGCAGGGTGTTTGAAGGCTGCTAGTCAGAGTGCTGTACTCGCCTCCACCACAAACTCAGTGGGTGGAGTGAAGCAAGACACTATCTCTCAGCCTCATCTGTAATACTGAAATAACAATACCAACCTGGCCTTTTAAAGAGTAACGGAGAAAAACACTATATTAATATTACTGTTCCCATGAAACATCTTTCACAAATACTGTTAGTCCTTTTGCTTGATCTGGCTTTTGGTGGCTGAGGCTGACCTGATCACTGGAGGGGTTTTAATAGGCACTACATTTTGCTTTTCCTGGCTTTTCCATACTGGCCTTTAGCTCTCTCTCTCCCCTATTCTCCCTTATTTATATTGTGTTTTGTAGACCAGGGGTGGGCAGCTTCAGGCTTCCAGAATCTGCTTAGTTTTTTTTACTAGAACCTGAACATTTATTAACTGAAATCTGGTGCAAAATAGTGGCTCAGGGTAGTCATAAACCTAGTAGAATGGAGGAACAGGGTGCCTCTGAGCACATGGATCGAACCAAGAAGTTGTGTTCACAGTTCACACAAAAATCCACTCCTGATTCTCCCCCCCCCTTCCCAGTTTCTTCCATCTCTGCAGCTATTTAAGAATGGGGTGAAGCCTTTTTGTTGTCATTGTTAAACAATTGGGAGTCAGAAACTCTTGCAGATCTACTGCATATCATCCAGAGGTCTTTTAGTAGATCCCAATCTACCTTGTGCCCACACCTGTTCCTAAGCTTTTGGCCAGGGCCCTTGTCTTTCCCCTTCTCCCTCTAACTGTTGAATGCCTAGTTGTAGGTGCTATGTAAATAAATAAAGATTATTTTAGGGCACAGTCCTATCAGGATGCCCGTAAGCCCCTGAACTCGGAGGCTCACGGGCATCCTATGCAGAGTGGGAGGAGTGGCGTAGGCGATCTTCGCCTCCTTGTCCTCCCACCCTGCATTTTTGCTCGATGGACTTTTTTGCCTGTCTAGTGACAGCATTTCAAAGAGAGAGGGAAGGAGGCTTGGGACGCCTCAGGATAACTCATATCCTGGCCTTCCCAGTCTCCTCCCATCCCTGCCCTCTGAACCACCCCTCCCCCCCCTCTCTGAGGTTGTTTTCCTGACCTCGGAGAGCAGATGGTGTGGTTCTTGCCATGCTGGCTGCAAGGGGTTGTGGGAGGGGTGCGTTGGAGCTCCGATTGCCAGCTCTAGTGTTGAAGTGCTGTCAACCTTGGAGCTGGGAATCCGAAAAATGTTGTGTCCCCTCAGACTTTGTCTAGGGGCCATAGGATCACTACTTTAATGAACTATTACTCCTTACAAATCTATGGGGTGGGGTGGGATGGACTAAACATTTAATAAATAAAGTTGGCCCGTTTACTTTTTAAAGGTCACCACTACTGGGATTAGGAAAAAAAATAAAGGTTAGTAACATGGTAACATTTAGGGAGGCTATCTTGGTTCATATTTGAAGTTTGCACTTCCACTACTGCCCCCAGTCTGGTAACAGGCAATCTCAGGATTGCTATTTTTTATGAACACAAAATAGCACTACTGGCAACAGAAAAGTATGGCTGCCTCTTTGAGGTCCTTTGACTCTATTATTATTATTATTATTATTATTATTATTATTATTATTATTATTCATTCAGCAGGTGGAACTTAAATACCATTCTTCTCTATCACTACCCCTTGTAACGTTATATACTCCATTATACACTTGCACAGTAATGTTTTTTTTAGCAACTTTAGAAACATTATCTTCATATTATTTTGGAGCTTTGTTTCATAAACTGCACATACACAATTCTTTCTCTTTCATATTACTTGTATGCATGTTTAAATTGAATGAATGAACACAATAACATACAGTTTAGTCTCTTAAACCATTTTCACAAGTGACATTCTCATGTTGTTTGGGCTAAATAAGTTTGTTGTTAATGTGAGAATTTGGCAAAGTAATTGATTGTATATTCTAGACAATGTAAGCTTAAAGTCACACAGCAGACCTGTCTAAGTAGGAACCACTTAAACCACATGTGTGACAATATAACTGAAGAGAAGTAAAGCTCTATGTTGAAATCTGCCTCTCATATCTATGTTTTGTTCTATATATTGCTTTGTTTCATTTACATCTTTGCTTACAATATGGTAGATGTTGATTTTTGACAATTTGTGCTTTTTGTATAGGTATTGTCTTTCGATGCTTATTTTGATGAAGAAGTTCCTGACAAAAATCAAGAGCTATATAGAGTAAGGCACTGTAAAATATATTTCTATCTGGAAGATGACACAATTCAGGTGGTTGAACCCCAGGTGAAGAATAGTGGAATACCACAAGGTAATTTTATTTACAGATGGTTCTACTCCTCTATGACTTTTTCTTTTTTTAAAGGTGTAGTCTTAGCCTGCCTGATACAATATGCTGTTTACATAGTATCATTGTTGCATACATGCAGGAACCCATGGGCTGTTTTTGGTTTGTGGGTGCTTTGTTAACTACGGCAGCAATCCACCCTGTGCGGGGTTTGTACGTCACGATAAGCTGTGGTGACCTCCTGCCATGGCTTGAATATTTACAGTGGCTGCCGGCATGCACCGCAACCCACTGTAGCTTAAACGAGGAATGGCAGGCTCTGGTGATTGTGTGAACTGGCCCATTAGGTTCAGTTTCAGGTACAGTTGCAACACAAATTCCAGGGGTTCAGGTAGCTGGCAGCTGTGATTCAGTAACCAGTTCAGTATCTCCTAAGCGAATTTGAATGGTATTGCATGGAATTCCATATACGCCATATAAAACTCCATTCTGTTTCTAGGGAGTCTCCCTCTCTCACCCTGCCTGAATTGAGACTTTTAAGTGAAACTTGGCAACGTGAAAAGAAATGTTCACTTTTTGTGTCTTTCACTGTGGAGAGCTTAAGATAGTTTCTCACCGACTCTAGGTGAAAGGGGCATGTCAGCTTCAGAACCTTCATCTCTGCTGTCATAGGAAATGTTCTTAAAGGCAAAAAGTAAAAACCTATAAGCATGAGAGGTAAACTTGTTCAACTAGCAAAATGAGTGTGTGACAAATATGTATGTAAGCTTGATGGGGACTATACCACAGAGCAGAATGAAATGTCAGATCAAAATGTACATGAATCAAGTAAGGATGTGTGATAATGGACTGAAAATGCGAATAATAATGTTGGAATGATACATAAAAATCTCCTATCTTCTCAAAGTCCGAATGTATTAACATAGTGGTAATAGGAAAACTTCCATGTTGGGATAGACTGTATGGGGAGATTCTTGTATGTATTGTGTAATCTGTTAACCGAACCTTGGCTAACTGATGTTCTCTGATACAGAGAGGTTATGTCCGTCCCTTAGGGTTAACTTTTGTTTCTGGTGTAGTCCACATCCCACAATCCAGAGCACAGTTAAGAAGGGACTGGCCAGCTTCCCCAAGGTCACCCAGTTTTAATGGGAGAAAGACACAGCCTGCTGGCGGGCTTCCCCAAGGCCAGCTGGATGAAAAGGAAAGTGCAGTCAGGCGCATAAGGCCACGGTCACATCCTCCAGCTTCAATGAATCACTGATTGTCTTAAGGAGCCTGATGTTCCCAAATTCTTTAGAAAGAATGGCTCTGTGAATACTCATGGTCTGGTTATCCTAGTTGGAAGAGGGCAACAGGGCATAGACGCTATTGGGCGAACAGGAAAAATGTGCTCGAAAGTGTTTTTTGTTCCACTATTTAGGAACTACTTTTCCCTCAGTGGATTTAGATAGTGAATAGCTCCACTGACCTTGGGCTAGAAGTTCTCTGCAAAATTTCCTGCAGTCTATTATCAGGATGTATTTATAGCCACAGACTTAAAAGTAATTTTTTGAAGCCTACTGGTTTAAGAGATTGTGATGATAACTTTCATACTTTTGCCTAACTTGGGACCGAGAAAGCGTAGAATTTCTGGAAGAGATACAAACGTAATGAAATAATTAGTGGAAGTTTCATGCAATAATGTAGACTGGGTGGTATGAAAAGTGTATAACATGCATGAATATTTTTTCCATATTTTGCTTATGGATACAATTGTTTCTGGAGCCCAGAGTTTTGGTCCATATGCTGCATAACACTTTCCCTATTTAGCCTGCTGTCAAGGACTGTAAATAATTGGTCATTGAGGTAATGTCGCTGGGGCAAAACATTATCCCCTCCCATCTTTGCCTGTTGGCATCAGGATATTTCTTTGCAGATATAACTCTATGCAAAGGAGGTAGAGACCAAATGCACAAGTGTTTACAATAAGCTGTATCCAATGGTGGCTTTGTCTTAACAGAAAGTGCTTCTTTCCACTTAAGTTGGCACACCTGATTTTTGTGCCATACCCCATTCTGTTGCAGAGGGTCCACCAACTCTCAGAAGCAGCTTTTTAGGGCGATACATGGGGGCTTGAGTGGGTAGGGAAGAGCGGTGAAAACTGGGTGCCCTTTAAAAAGAATTTAAATACACACACCTCAAAAGGGGGTGCTCCAATTTGCACAAGCAGAAACACTTTCTGCTAAGGCAACGCCACCATTGGATAGGACGCAGTAATTTGGGACAGTTTGCATGCCACAGCAACAAAAGGTGGGTTACTTAATTAACCCATGATTTGCTGGGGTGGCCATGATTTGCTTATTATTATAGTGCATTGTTTTCTTGATGCTGTCAGGTGTTGGATATCTGGTCATGTAGATGGTAAATACAATTTCTCCTAAATGCTAGCCATGGCCTATATGGGAAGGGGATACTCATCCTGTGAACCAGAGAAGCCTTCATTATAGCAATCTTTACTTCTGAACAAATGCAAGAAGAACTGATTTGTTGGGAAACATCAGAGCACTTTAGGGTACTATTAAGCAGTTCTGAAATTGCTCCCAAAGAGTAGGACAAGATTTCCATCAAATAAGTTCTTTCTTCCGTTTCTGGGCATGGTGCAAAAGGGTATATTTACAGAAAACATTTCTATTTTAATTTGATCACTGGATGTTTCCAGGTAAGCCTTTCAACGGTAGAGAAATTTTTCTGAGTAGCTGGTTCAAAAATCTATGAGTGCTGTTTCACCTTTCTGTTCTGCAGATAATAAATTATATGTAATTGCACTTGTGCAAGCACCTTGAGGCTCATTGAAATGATTAATTACCGGTATACTTTCAGTAGTGAACAAAATGTGCATTATAGCCGCCTCATCTTTCTGATTTAATGTGCTGTCAAGATCTTTCTCTTTGTATGCATTTGGTGTAATACGTACTATTTTCTCATATTGTCTTGTCATGGAGGTTCCCTCTTGTTGTGACAAGTTCCATTATGAATTGTAGAAGGGGTATTCTAGTCTAGCCATATTTAGGTTTTGAATCTTGTTGCAGGTTTGTTCAATAACTTGAGATGCAATTGAAGAGATTCTGTGCTTGCTTTGATCTTGGAGTGTCTCATATTTTAAATTTGCGTTCTTTATAGTATTCTGGATTAGATAATAACAGATTCATCACTCCCTGTAAATAGAATGGGAGATATTGTGAATAAATCTGTGTCTTCTACCTCTTTTCTCCAGAACTGAAATCCTTTGTTCATTCACTTATTATGGAGAATCCAGACAAAATAGTTGCTAGCCCATTGCATCCCATGGTTTTCTGAGTTGCCCTCTTGTTTAAGACTGGATTTGTTGTGATTTTTCTGACTTTTAACACAACTGCTTCTTCTCCAGCCTGTCCAGTATGGACCGACAAAGCACTATTGAGGCATCTGGCAGGAGGAATGGGTTGTTGATGTTGTGGTTGGTGATGCCCTGCCATTTTCTGTTTATTTTTTTATTTATTATATTTACGTATATCCTGCCTTTTTTCTTGCAAGGAACCCAAGGTGGCTTATATAATCCTCCTCTCCGTTTAATCCTCACAACAACCCTGTGAGGTGGTTAGGCTGAGAGGCAGTGATTGGACCAAAGTCACCCAGTGAGCTTCATGGCTGAGTGGGGACTAGAACCCAGATCTCCCGAGTCCCAGTCCAACACTCTAACCACTATGCCACACTGGCTCTCTGGTTTGCAGAGACGCACTAGACACACTACACCACTAGACACACTATGCCATACTGGTTTGCAGTGTCATTACATGTTCCGTAATGTTAATTTTTGTGGAGAAAGCCAACCTAAAACCCCTTTCTGACACACACACACTCACCAAGGAGGGGGGAAGGAGACCCAGGGGGGGGGAGACAGCCAGTCTCCACAGAGACCAAAAGGGACAAGCAACATCTGCATAGAATCACCCCAGGGGGGAAGGCAGGAAGCATCCCCAGGTTCGTCAATGCTCTCGTATATCAGCCCCATCTACATAAGACTTGAATGCCTTGCCAGAGCAGACCCTTCGGCACCCATAAGAAAGGACCATTCAACACCACAAGATGGGACCATTAAGCAAGTGGCTTCAAAGGGACCCCACCCCACAGGGGGAAGGTGGCAACCCACCTGATTGGCCACCCACCTGAGGAGGGTGGCAACCCACCTGATTGGCCGCCCACCTGAGGAGGGTGGCAACCCACCTGATTGGCCGCCCACCTGAGGAGGGTAGCAACCCACCTGATTGGCCACCCACCTGATTGCAGAGGGAGGGGCTACCTGAAACCCAAGGTATAAAACACCCTGCGCAAGGGAACTGAGTTGTTGGACCTGATCAGCAATCTTGCCCCATGCTTGGGGTAAGGGAACGAAGGGATCGGCAACCCCGGGTAGCAGCACCCGGCGTGCTCCAGCTAGCTGAAATCACTGGCCGCTTGGGTTGACCGGACCCCCGGGAAACCAAGCTGAAATCACTGGCCGCTTGGGTTGACCGGACCCCCGGGAAACCAAGCTGAAATCACTCACAAGCCGCTTGGGTAGACCGGACCTCCGCTGGGAACCCAGCTAGCCGCTTGGGTAGACCGGACCTCCGCCGGGAACCCAGCTAGCAGCATGCGGTTGACCAGGCCTCTGCTGGAGCCCGAGCTGAACTAACTAGCTGAGAGCCCTGAAATCACGGTGTCCTTGAGACCTCTTGCTTGCTACTTTGTACCGTACTGATAAGCTGTATTGCTGGCGTGTGTCTGGGTTGGTGAAGGTAATTTTGTAAATAAACTTGTTTTCTAAAAGATACTTCTGTGGCTATAAGTTATCCCTTTGTTCTGGGCTAAGGGTGATAGTCGCTGGGGGACCTCGGAGAAGGCCCGCCCCCAGGACTCGCTACCCCTTAGCATTGAACCCGCGCAGAAGACCAGGTTGTCGGTCTTCCACTATTTTTTAACATTATTAATTTTTAATAGAGTTTTGCTGAGGGGCTGCTGAGGGAATTTGGGCAATTTGTTGTGCTTTCCCATCCTGTTTTTCTAATGCACAGGAATACACATTTTGTTAAAAATGAAAGAGAAAATGGGTTTTCTAGGGCAGATTGCAATCATTACTCCATCTTCCTAGAACAAGCTTGTGGGTGACCTCCTGACTCTGAAACTTGCCATGATTATCAACAGCAGGAATCTGTGTATTAACATAGGCTGCGATCTGTGCTCACTTATGTGGGAGTACGTTCCACTGAATTTAGTGCGGCTTATTTCTGAGTAAACATGCATAGGATGAGTGGCTGGAAAGAGAGGTAGGTAGCCACAGCAGTGGCATCAACTGTGAGGCAAAGAGCTCCATCCAGTAAGGAAGACATCCCACATAGTACTGATGACTAAGATAAATTTATTAAGAGAATGGGGATAAAAGCCAGTGTGGCGTAGTGGTGAGAGTGTTGGACTGGGACTCGGGAGATCTGGGTTCTAGTCCCCACTCAGCCATGAAGCTCACTGGGTGACTTTGGGCCAGTCACTGCCTCTCAGCCTAACCTACCTCACAGGGTTGTTGTGAGGATAAAATGGAGAGGAGGAGGAGGATTATGTAAGCCGCCTTGGGTTCCTTGTGGGAAAAAAGGTGGGGTATAAATATAATAAATAAATAAATAAAATGGCCTGCTAAGAAAACAGTTTTGCTTGGTTCCTTTGTAAGCCATAGGAGTTCATTCCAAGTCAACAATGGAGAAAGCATGGCCAGAACACCACTGATTTTAATGGATGTTGAGCCAATTTGGGGGCAAGAACATCTGCATCAGATCTGTAGTTCATATTGGTTGTCCACCAGAAAAGTATTGATTCTCAGTCTTGCTACAGGAAAATCACTAAGCAATTGGGTCTGACTTGTGCTAAATCCCTTGCTCTTCTCTGGAGCCAGGAGAGAGACAGAGGGATCCTTGTTGCAAAACAATTTTCTAAAAATGTTTTCTTTTTAGAAAAAAACATCACCACTCCTTTTCGGCAGCAGGTATTTTCCCCCTCTGGCATGTGGATCATTTTAGTGGGGAAAATAGTATTATCTTAAATCTTTGTGGAACCACAGCTATAATTCCACTTCCAGATGATTGCAGAATTGCAATGCTTCAACAAACAGCATTAAAGTGACTAATGTGGAAGAAACCATAGTTTACCTAATACTGATTCTGTAAGCGTCTCTAAGAGCTTTATTTGGCTAAAAAGTGAGTTAAAATGCTTCAAATAAAATAAAACAATAAATAAATAAGAAAGAAAGAAAGAATCATGAAATGAACAGCTGAAAGATGCGAACCACAACCAGATGTATCCACTGCTGTGACCCGGTTCGCATGATCACAGTGGCTTGTTAACCACCCTGTGCATGCCAGTTGCCTGCTGGCTGATTTGCATAATTACCCTCATTGGGCGTGCCTTCTCATGTCATCGGAACCCGATGAGGGTGTCATATACCAATTCAGTTCTCACTGCTGACATCTTCTCCAAATATGTGTTTGTTAACAAACCACCCAGAATTCATGGCCTGTTGTAGGAATGTGGGATGGTTTGTTAACCCCCCCCCCCCAACAAGCCACCCTTGCTGGATTTGGACAACACGAGAAGCAGCAGGGGCATGAATTGGCAACCTGGCACCTATAGGCGCCGCAACCTATCATGGCTTAAGCCACAGTGGACTGAGGTGATTATGCAAGCCACGTCTCTTACTAGAGATGTGAAAGCCTGGGAAAAAAAACAGAAAAAATTAGAAAAACCCAATTTTTCCTGTTCCCCCCTCCGAAAAATTCGGAGAAAAAATGTTTTTTTCCAGGGGGAAAACATTTTTTTCTGAATTTTTCTGGTTTTTTTCTAGGCCTTCACATCTCTGTCTCTGACTAATGGTAGAAAGATTTTAATAATTTTGATGGACAAGCACTGTAAAACAAGCATTTGGTACTTTTCTTGAGATGTTCTTCGTATTCCACAAACACATTCTTGATCAGAGATCAGGAAAGTAGTTGCAAGAGTAGGCCAGCTTGTTTTGATTTTTTAATGACATCTTGATTTGTCCATTGTAAAGATTCCAGGAAACCTTTGAATCCCAAAGGCTGCATGATCTCATGTATGCTCTCCCATACTATGTTTATAATGGTTGCCATTCAGAACATATTATTAATTAATTTTATTTATTACATTTCTATACTACCTGATAGCCAAACTTCTGGGGGTAGTTCACAAAATAAAACTTAAAATTGTCCTTGGACAATAGTTTTTGACTTGGTCAAGACATCACAAAGTTCAGCATCCCGAAATCTTTTTCCGAGCACAGCTAAAAGATACAGTGATGTGTAGAATTCACCAAGAAGTACTATCAAACATCTTGTGTATTGTCTGCCTTTTGAATTGATTTATTGTATTTCAGTACATATTACCCGTATATACTCAAGTATAGGTCGGCCCTAATATAAGTCGTGGCCCCTAATTTCACCCCAAAAAACTGGGAAAACTTATTGCCCCCAGTATAAGTCTAGGGTGGGAAATGTACGAGGGGAGACTCCCGCCGCCACCCCCAGACACCGTACCTGCACTTGGATGGCCATTTCTAGAAGATGGTACAAAGGGATTACGGTACTGTTCTGTTCCATAAGAATTACATCACAGGGTCCTGCAGAGCTCAATTTTATCCCCCCCCCCAATCCCCCCATGGTTTAACATCTACATGAAATTGCTGTGGGAGGTTATCTGAAAATGTGGGCTGAGGTGCCAGTCATCAATATGCAGATGACACCCAGCTTTACCTCTCCTTTTCAGCTAACCCAGGTGAGGCAGCAAATGTTCTGAATCAGTGCCTGAGCATGGTAATGGTCTGGATGAAGACCAATGAACTGAAACTCAATCCAGACAAGATGGGGGTACTGTTCACGAGTGGTTCATCAGCCCAACTGAGTGGTGTTCAACCTGTTCTGGACGGGGCTGCACTCCTTGCTGAAGGAGCAAGTGCACAGTTTTGTGGTGCTCCTGGATCCATCATTGTCACATTCCTCAAGTTTTCCACAGAGAAAATAAGGGATACTAGTTCCTTTCCTTTTCCATTGGGATTTGCAGGAGGGTTTGGGGAAGCAATGAAGTGTTGCTAGTGCCAAAGCCCCCCCAGGACCCCCGCCGCCACCCCCAGACACCCCCACCCCATGCCTGCACCCGCTGCCGCCGAAGCCCCACCACTGCCAAAGCCCCCCCAGGAACCCCGCCGCCACCACCAGACACCCCCCCCACCCCCGTACCTGCACTCGCTGCCGCCGAAGCCACGCCGGGGCTTCGGCGGCGGAAGTTGGCGGCGGAAGTTGGCAGCAGTGGGGCTTCGGCGGCGGGAGCAGGTACGGTGACGGGGGGGTGTCTGGGGTGGCGTGGGGGTGTCTGGGGGGGCTGCGGCATGGCGCGGCTTCAGCGGGGGAGGGGCTTCGGCGGCAGCGAGGCTTCGGCGGCAGGGAGGCTTTTCAGTGGCAGCGGGGCTTCGATGGCGGGTGCAGGTAGGGTGGCGTGGGGGGTGTTTGGGGTGGCATGGGGGTGTCTGGGGGGGCTGCGGCGTGGCGCGGCTTCGGCGGGGGGGGCTTCGGCGGCGGCGGGTGCAGGTACGGGGGTGGGGGTGGGGTGTCTGGGGTGGCGTGGGGGTGTTTGGGGGTGGCGTGGGGGTGTCTGGGGAAGCTGCGGCGCGGCTTCGGCGGGGGAGGGGCTTCGGCGGCAGCGAGGCTTCGGCGGCAGCGAGGCTTTTCCGCGGCAACGGGGCTTCGGTGGCGGGTGCAGGTAGGGTGGCGTGGGGAGGTGTCTGGGGTGGCCTGGGGGTGTCTGGGGGTGGCGTGGGGGTTTGGGGGTGGCATGGGGGTGTCTGGGGGGGCTTCGGCGCGGCTTTGGCAGGGGAGGGGCTTCGGCGGCGGTGGGTGCAGGTACAGGGGTGGGGTGTTTGGGGGTGGGGTGTTTGGGGGTGGCGTGGGGGTGTCTGGGGAAGCTGCGGCGTGGCGCGGCTTCGGCGGGGGAGGGGCTTCGGCGGGGGAGGGGCTTCGGCGGCAGCGAGGCTTCGGCGGCAGGGAGGCTTTTCCGTGGCAACGGGGCTTCGGTGGCGGGTGCAGGTAGGGTGGCGTGGGGGGGTGTCTGGGGTGGCGTGGGGGTGTCTGGGGGGGCTTCGGTGCGGCGGGGCTGCGGCGGGGGAGGGGCTGCGGCGGCGGCGGGTGCAGGTACGGGGGTGGGGGGTGGGGTGTCTGGGGGTGGCGGCAGGGGTCCTGGGGGTGGAGGGGGGTGCCTGGCGGTGCCTTGCGGTGGCGGTGGGGGTCCTGGGGGGGCGCTGACCCACGTATAAGTCGAGGGGGCATTTTTCAGCACAAAAAATGTGCTGAAAAACTCGTCTTATACTTGAGTATATACGGTACTTGGTCAAAGAGGAAGGCTGTCCAAATTCAAGCTGATCTTCTGTATCGATCTTCTGTTTTCTTTTAGAATAATAATAGACCACTGTGTTGGTAATGCATCAGTTTTTCTGGAAGGTTTTGAATTAATTGCATCACATTGAAGACCACTATGAATACCTGCGCACCAAGTACTTGCATGGGCACCTTTGCAAAACTATATACCAATTCAGTTCTCACTGCTGACATCTTCTCCAAATATGTGTTTGTCATTTAATAGTTCTGAGACTTTCAGTGACCTTGATCTGCTCTTCTAAATATTGTTGTCACAGTGCATGAACAGTAAATTTTCAGTCCATTCATCTCTGTGCTCTTATTTTGCTGGAAATTGAAATAAACTTCTGTTGAGATGTTAAAGCATGACATATTGACTCATTATTATACCAACTTTCCCTTTAATGTTCCACAAACACAAATAATGCTATTTTCCTATGGAAACACAGGCAGTTGTTACTGTAAAATAACTTAGGGTGTGCAAGTTTAGACAGAGAACAGGCCTACAACTCCCAGCATGCCTCAGTCAGTTGTAGGCCTTTTCTCTGTCTAAACTTGCACAGGATTGCACCCTTAATGTAAGTGCATTTGCTCTCTGTCTACTATGCAAAGAGTTAAAATGGGATATACACATCTCTGCAAGGTGCTGAGAGTACTAGGGCTGATAGACAAAGTTGGTGAGAGGGAGGAGATAGGTAGTGTTTTGCCCCATAAATGTTACCTCAGTAGAGCTTTGGTTGACTATTGCATAGAAGGATAAATATGGAAAATGTTGGCAGATAATATGCAGCACATGGGCTAAAACTCTGGGCTCCATAAGCAGTTTTATCCATAAGCAAAATCTGGGGAGGAAAAACCTTTTTTCCTCACATGTTATACATATTTTGCACTTAATCTATATTTTCTGTATGATGCTTCTAGTCATTATTTCATTAGGTTCTGGATACAAATAGTAGACTTTTCAAATAGTTATAAATTAATATAGGAGTAGTTATTATATCAAAATGATTAATATGAGTGGTTCCCCATATCCATCCTCCCCCAATCTCCTCACTACTCGTACAGACCTGGTTCCCATGGAATGACAACCCATGGGTTGTTTAACCCCATTCCAAGGTTATGCTCTCTATGTTTTAATCCATGCTCCCAGAGTTTTTACCCGTGCTTTGTTGTTGGGTTGAAACTCTGGGTTGTTTCCCCCTCAACAACTCAGAGCACCAGCTTCACACCTCACTGAGCACAACCCAGGAATAGGGCATTCCTGTGTTGTTTTGTAAACTGAATACAAAGCAGAAGCAACAAACAGGTGGGAGGCAGTGTGCTCGCTTGCTCCCTGACCAGCCACTGGTTAAATAAGCCATGGTTGGTTGTTACATGCAAATCTACTTGCCATAGTGCTCCCCAGCCCAAACTGTACTTGTATTTCATAGGTAAGGAAATTTTCCAGGACCTGGACCTAAATTTATTCAGGATTGCATCTTATTTATGTTTACTTATTTATGGGATTTATATCACCCCTTTCTACTCTTAAGAGGCCTCAAGACAGCTCAGGCTCCAATCTTATATACACTTACCTGGGGCTACTTATGAGTAGACATGTATAGGGCTGCACTGTTACATTACGGTCTGAACAATGCAGTTTGAAACTAGACAATCCAATTAAAAACTAACCTAAAAACATAGCAGAGCAACACAATACATTAGGGAGATTAAACACTCTCAAACAGAAGGCAAGCCAAATGCTTGCCTAAACAAAAGTGTCTTGACTTGGTGATGGAACACCAGGAGATGGGGTAAAATGAGTCTCATGAGGCAGGGAGTTCTACAGACTGGGGGCAGCTTCAGAGAAGGCCAGGGAATGCGTACTTGAATGCTCCCCCCCGCCCCAAATAAATAACCTGCACAAATAAAAATAACATGTCAGGATGGCTAGACTAATTTCTCTAACATGCTAATTTTATATGTGAAAAGAGGTCGGATGGGGTGTTAGATGAAGAAGTATTCAGATACATGATTCTATTCCTGCAGCCCAAAGTGGTGCAGTCCTAAAAGAGCCTCAGTAATTGATTCTACAAATGTATAAGCTGGCCCTAACTGGTTTTGGAAGTTTATTTTTATTTATTTTAATGGAGTTAAAATAAATAAAAACTTTATTTTAAGTTGAGATGGAGTTTCTGGTTAGCCTATGACCTGTTAACATTTGGGGTCTTAAATTTTCCACTCAAGAATGGTATTTTCCATATCAGTAACACTAGTGTAAAGTTTGTTCCAATTATCATTTGGAACAAATGATATTAACTGTATTTTCCTTCAACACAGGTACTCTTCTTCGTCGTCATCGGATCCCACTTCCGCCTCCTAATGAAGATCAGTTCTATACGGTAGATTATTTCAACCTCAACACAGATATCATCTTTTATGGTCGAAGATATAGGATTATAGATTGTGATCAATTCACCAAAAATTTTTTGAGGAAGATGGGAGTCAGATTAAATCCTTCACTAAATCGTCCAGATGATCCCTATACGAAAGAACGTCAAAAGGTTAGTTGTAACGGTGCTGGTTGATGAAACTCTTGATTGCAATGCAAAAAATAATCAGAATGTTTATATAGAACATAAGGATTTTAAAAAGCCCTTCTCATATTGGAAATTTCAAATGCAGAGTTGTTAACTTTGTAAGTACTTTTTATTTTGGAAGAAAAACAAATTCAGAAAATGCCCAAGAAAAAGGCTTACATCAGTAGACCACATACTACAATAAATGTATTTTGCATATTTCCCTAATTGAACATAATTTGTAACTGCATAGTCTTCTATTTACCATCAATGTAAACTCTGAGGCTCTATTGATGAATGAGATTATGTACATTTAATCTGCTTTTTATGTTTTGAGCACAGCTTCAGACACTAACCAGCAGTCATTAAGTGGCTATTGTGAAATCCAGTGCATTATGAGAGCCAGTGTGGTGGTGTAGTGGTTAGAGCGTTGGACTGGGACTCGGGAGATCTGGGTTCTAGTCCCCACTCGGTCATGAAGCTCACTGGGTGACTTTGGGCCAGTCACTGCCTCTCAGCCTAACCTACCTCACAGGGTTGTTGTGAGGATAAAATGGAGAGGAGGGGAGGAGGATTATGTAAGCCGCCTTGGGTTCCTTGCAGGAAAAAAGGTGGGGTATAAATATAATAAATAAAATAAATAAATAAATTATATGATATTCTTATATTGTATGCAAATAAACATTGACTAGTAGTTAAGTGAAAACCAAGTGCTGTAAAAGTGGAGAAGAAAATGCTTTTAACATTGCGATAAACAGGAGTCTGTACCTCTAACCCTGCAAGGTAGGACAGGCTGCAAGACACCCTTTGTCTGTATTCCAGAGTCATTGCTGCCACCACTTGTATTTTTAAATAACTGTTATGTCCTGGATACGTGGGAATCCAGGCCAGTTCACTTATGGAGAAGGATAGGCCCCCTTTTCAGAGCTTCCTTCAAACCCCTGAAAAACCGGGTTAGCGTGTATACCAAGTGGTCTAGGCATGTTGGGTTAGGCCAACTTCCAGGCTAGGCAAAGCACTAAATCAACTCTAGTTTTCAATTGGGTATATTTATTCTAGAACCAAAGAGAGAGAAGTTCAGAAATGCTCAGTTGCTTTTAAAATAAAATGAAACATCACACTAGCTAGCTAAATTTATTTATCAGGATCCTAAGAGTAACTTGGCAAAGCAGTTTACTGGGGGGGTGGGGGTGGGGGTGGGGGCTCGTTCCTGGAACTCCAGAGGGTGGAAGAGTTTTGCCTTAACTCTTTGCCAGCTGCTTGAAGACAACGAGATTTTCACAAAGGTATTTCTGTGGAGGCTGGGCAACTTCCAGAGAGGGAACTTCAAACTGACCATTCAATAATGGTCTGGGTGGACCTGATAACACATCCTCCCTGTGATTCCTGCAGGGATGAGTCATGGGGTGTGAAGGGGGAAAGCCAGCCTCAAATGTGTAGCAGTGCAGCTTTTTGGTGCCTCTAGATGCCTGGGCACGTCCTTAGCTCAGAGACATTTTAGCAAGGAGTGGGGGGGGGGGAAGGTGGGGTTTGTCACAAATATATTTTAACACTGCAATCCTGTGTCTTGGTAGCAAGCTCCACTGAACACAGTGGGACAACTTCTGAGTAGACATGCAAAGGATTTTGAAATTGTTTTTCTTCGCATTTATTTATTTAGAATGTATAGGTATATTACATTCTCTGCCAGGAATATGACACCCAAAGTGGTATCAAAAACAATAAAAACAATACCAAATCTCCCTAAAAAAAGCAGTATGATTGTAGCAGTAGTCAATTTATAGCTTTGGTCAAAGGCATATATTATATCTGTACATTACTTTTGCATCCCCTTGAGGCCTTTCAACTGATTTATCGTAACAGTCTTTGCAGCTTATAATTTAAGCTTGCCAAAGCTTTTGCAGAACTGGCTATGTATACACATCGCCC
This sequence comes from Shinisaurus crocodilurus, assembly GCA_021292165.1. NCBI lineage: Eukaryota > Metazoa > Chordata > Lepidosauria > Squamata > Shinisauridae > Shinisaurus > Shinisaurus crocodilurus. The sequence continues at coordinate 213,163,606 of CM037878.1, read as the reverse complement.
AGGGTGGCCGGGTGATCAGCCAGATGGGCGATTTAAAAATATAGTAAAATAAAAATAAATAAATTGGTGCTTTTTTGAGATGAAAATGCTGATTAATTCAGTAATAAATGCAACTAACTTGCAAACATGCACCCACCTCATGTTCATATAAACACCATTTACAGAGAAGAAGGGGAATAGTTAAAACCCTGAGATATGTGCTCTTTATGGGGGAGGTGAATCCTCAAGCAAATCCTGAGGGTTGACTGATACTTTATGTCTGCTTGTTCATTGTCCTTTGACCGTTAGGGTAACCTCAGCACATAAATAAACATTTCGGTGATACAAGCCAATATGATTGAACTGATGGAGAGATAAAATGTGGCCTCAAGATCTGGATTCACCCACCATAGGGACTGGAGGATTTGCGTAGTGTTGGCAGGATGGTGGGAAAGAGGCCGGGCTCCTAGGCAGGCAAGGAGGTTGAAGACTGGAAAACTGAGTGAAAAGGAGGCAGAGGAAGGGAGTACTGGCAGTAGGTAGGGAGCTGAGAGACAGCCAGTGGGAGGGTGGCTGAAGGAAAGAAGACATAGTAGACCACTTTTGGCTTAGAAGCAAGAACTTGAGGGAAAGATGGGTAGAGGGCATGGCATTGAGGTAAGAGGGGCTATGAGGAAAAGGGGGATGCTGAAAGGTCTTACAGGGATACGTCCTAGTGATAGGAGGAGTGTTCTGTTAACATGGATTGGGGAATAACAAAAGTTGAGGGATTGGGGAATAACAAAAGTTGAGGGATTGGGGAATAAAAACCATCAGGGAAGCAAGTTTGCAAGTAAAGTGGCTGAAGGAAGAGGGGCAGAGTAGGCAGTGGGTTAATAAGCAGGAAGGATGGATGAAGAAGGGTTCTTGGCCATGGCTGAAAATTTCTCACATCACAAGGGTGCTGATTCATGTTTCAGGATATTACAGGAGAGGAAAGGAAGCAGAGGGGCTGTGGACCTGAGAGATAGGGTGCCTGAATTTCATGTATCTGAGAAAAAGAAGTGGGATTGAGGGAGAGACTTTGGAAGAGAAAGCAATAGACTGGAGTACAGGGACTGAAGATGGATGCAGAAGAGGAAACTAAAAGGAGGAATTCAGCAGGTAGAGGCCAAAGCAATGTCGGGACATGGAGGGGAATGGTGAAAAGGCACAGGGCAAGGAGCAAATGGCTGCTGAGGGAAAAGAAGTAGAAGAGATAATGGAATGAGGGAAGAGACAGGAGATTGGAACAGGAAAGCTTCAGAATAATAGATGTGGAATTAGAGCCGATAGATGATATGGAGATGAAAGATGGGAAGAGAGACATCAATGAATAACAGATGGAAACTGAGAATAGAGTAGAGAGAGAATAGGAAGAGAGGAGAGGTGCACCTGGCTGGCAGTTGGACATCATGGGAGTGGGAAAGGAGCACTTTATGAAGAGGCACACATTGAAGCAGAGACTAAGGAAAGTGAGTGGTAGGGAAATGGTCTGTAGAGGCATGAGCAAGAAGCAGCTGGAATTTCACCTACCATGACTTCCCTGTAGCCATAAGCTGAGCTGTTGTGATTTCAGAGAATCTTCTCATATATTCTTATTCCTGAGTGGGAGAGTTAAGTCATGGATTGCTGAAAGTCAGTGTAGCATCAGCCAGGAGAACTAGAAAGTCAGTGTGGAATGGGGAAAATCATACACGGGTTGGGTCACATGAATAGGTGCAGAAAGGTGAGGCCTAGATTTCACATATGGATGCACGATAACTTGCTGAATGTTTGTCTCAGGTCTCTAGAATACAAAACAGTACAACAAAATCCTCATTAAATGAACCTTCCCCAAATGCCTTGTCCCCCTATATGGCCCCTTTTAGTACCATTCCATTTAAATTGTATTCCTGCTGGTCCTACTTAATGTTTTGGCAGTCATTTTATTGTGCTGAATGAGGTTGTAATGTATTCATAGCAAGTTTGTTTTAAAGTCTGGAAGAGAAACATTGTGATAAACAGATACTTCAGGGAGAGATTAGGTAGAATAAATTTATTGAACTGACATTTCTTGGCCAAGCTTAACCTGCCTTCTACATCTTACTGAAGACCGTCAGTGCCATTTGTCAAAAACCTGGCTGTAGTTTAAATCATTAGAATGAATGTGCAGAAGCATTATGGTTATTTTTTGTAATGCATCTTGGGATGAGTGCACTACTACCACCTACTTTTAGATGGCAGATTTAATTGGGATCTTCCTGGTTTAAGCATAAATACACTATAGTAACTTTCAGATTCATTTAGTACCAGTTTCTATGTTATCATTTGCCCTCTCCTATGTCTGTACTACAACTTGTTTGCAAGACAACATGAAACAAGGGAGGAGAATAGAACCTGAAGGAAAAGAGTAGAGCTTATTTATTCTACTGCGAACACAAAGACATGAAGACAGCACAGTGCAAATTGTAGAGGACAAGCCACATAGCATAGTTTTATATTCCCTTAACTGGATTAAGTGCAATCCTATACATGTCTACTCAGGAGTAAGTTCCATGCAGTTTAATGGGACTTACTCTTGGGTAAGTAGGTATAGGATTGCAGCCTTAATCTTATTTTTCCCCCAGTCTCTAAAGGGGGAAATTGTGATGGAACTTTTTTTCGTTTAACTGCATATAACAACTGCATATAGCAACAAGCTGTATATACCGGTATATCTATTTATATTGCCATTGTTATTTATTTACCATACTTCGTGTTTTAGCTAGCATGTAAAATAACTGATTGGGAATGTATATCTTAAGCCCAGCTAAATCTGACAAATCTAACTGATCTATTCTCCAGGAGGATGGTTGTGTCAGTCCATGGCAGATTTAGAGAATCATTAATCTCTGTGTTGTTGTAATACAGCATTGTAGAATCTGACTCCTCCAAGAGTATATTTCATTGATGAGGGAGTGACATCTATGGCTTAGAGGACAATTTGTCTTATTACCATCAATTTTTGTCTTCAGTTTTAGATCTGTTACTTCCTTCTGTCATTTTATTTTTTTAATATCATTTTATTTTTCCTGATAGTTATGTCAAATCAGATTTTCAGCCACCTCCTCCCCTTTGGCTCTTCTGGCCATTTCCCCTCTTCCTCTCCCCCAATATCTTTTCCACCCCCTCCTTGCTTTAGCTCCCTGCTTCCTCCTTGACTCCCTTCCTGGTTCCCCTCCCACTAACTCCCTCTTTCCTCATCTAGCTTCTGTGATGTCACAGTGTCTGAAATAAGTGTTCTGAAGAAATGGCAAGATGGCGTTAGTTCTCTTTGCTGTGTGCTTTTCTCCATTCCTTCCTCCCTTTATCCGTGTTTAATTCACTGTAATCCAAAAGTCATATTTTAGGCTTCTGAAGGTAAACCAAGCTTCATATACCACTTGAACTGAGTCCAAGGTGTTCAAGTATGTCTTTCCATAGGCTGTTTCTGTCGCATTGCTACGTTCTTCCAGTTCCGGTCATGAACAATTTCTTCTTTACTCATTCTCTTTCCCAGTCTCTCTTCCACCCTGCACTGGATCATCCTTGTCTTTATTATCTATTCCATTTCCTCATGCTATTCAATCCGTTCATCATTCACTCCTGTTTACACAGACTAAATATTGCCATACCTTTTCCATATTTTTTTGACCTGCTCCCTCACCCCTGAGTCTTCTACCTATTCCAGCTCTCCCCTTTCTGCCACCATTTGCTTTGCTTCTTCTGGGCCTTATTTAACAGGCTCAGTCTCACAAGTTAATAATTTTAAGCAATACTAACAGGTACATTTTGAGAATAGGAACAACCCTCATTTGACTGGTTAGGACTGCAGAGTTTAAAAGTTCAGGGTTTGGCAGAAGGTAGATTTCCAGATGTTTTGGACTTCAACTCCCAGCATTCCTGATCATTGGCCATGCTGGCAGGGGCTTATGGGAGTTGAAGTTGAAAACATCTGGCAATCTATCTTCTGCGTACCCCTGGTTTAGTTTAAAAGGCCAGTTCAAGGAATAAAAAAAAAAGAAGAAGAAGAAGAAAGCATTGCTTTATATGGGGAGGAAAAAGTTTAACTTTAGGAAAGTTAAATATGCATCTCCCCCCCCCCCTGTTTCACAGATCAGAACAGATATAAAAATACAATTAAAATAGGCATTATTGTAAGGTAGTCATAGAAATAGTGCTATTTATTGAGGATTTCAGTTTTCAGAAGTAAAAATTCTTTGTAAAAAAAGTGGTGTTTAAAACCTTTGCATTACAAAAATAATGTTGAGGATGGAAATGCTATTCAGATGCTGCCCTACATTAAGCATATGTTTCATTTGCTATAACTCATTTGAAATGTGTCCCAGTATTCTGAAAAAGCCTGAGTGGCTTATCACAAAGGGCAACAGAGAGTTGATATTCCTGGTTCTAGCCCTGGTGGCTGCTGATGCTATGTAAGGTACATATATTAAAAGCTACTGATTTTTAAAAAATAAAATGTGTCGTAAAAACTGGGTTTGATACATCTAGATTTTTCTGTACGTATGCAGTGGTAATTTAAGAAAAGCTGTTTTCCCCTTTTCTCTTTACCTGCAGTTGATAGATGGTATGACGCCTTTGCGTCCATATGAGCGCTTTGATACACTTCGGCAGTTTCTGGAGCATGATGGACATGTTTTACGTTTTTACGGTATTTGGGATGACTCTGAAACAATGTTTGGGGATGTCCGAGAAGTGGTGCTACATTATTTTTTGGCTGATGACACCGCTGAAATAAAAGAAGTGATACCAGTGAATTCAGGTCGGGATGCTGTACCCCTATTCCTCAATAGGCAGAAGCTACCAAAGGTAAGGTTTTTTTTCTCTGTGTGTATGCATATATATGAAAAATATGGATGGCGGTGTGTGTGTGTGTATGTATGTATGTGTGTGTGTGTGTGTATATATATATACATATATACTCAGATGACCAGATGGATTGGATACAATCCACAAAACCTTTGAACCTCTGGTCCATCTGCTATTAATTTCAATAGGACAAGCCTATAAGAAGAGCCCTGCTGGATCAGACCAAGGGTCCATCTTGTCCATACTTGTAGAATGCTTGTGGGGAGAGAGGAGTTAATTTCCCCCATGAAAGTTCTAGATTGACTCATAATTTCCGACCCCAATCCATGAATCTCCAACCTCCTTTCCTGGTGGCAGTTACTAGCTTCATCCAAAGTGGCAGGGAAGTCTCTCTCACCCCACTCCTATAGTGCCTTGAATGCTGCAAGTGCCAGGGCAGTATTCCAGAGCCTGGAGAGGAGAGAGAAAGAGTTTCCGTCCTCCATCCTGAAGAGAGGAGGGGGTGAGAGAGAGCTGTCACCACAGCAACAACTGATATAGGTGGGTGAGAGCACTTTTTTTTCCTGGTTTAGATTACATATAATCCTAGTCGGGGGAAATCTAGGGGGTTGTAATACTTGCCTTGTACTAAAGCTGAGACTGCATCACTGTTAGCTATATATGAGACAACCACAGCATGTGTTCATATGCTTGACAGTAGAATCCTAAATACTGTCTGGATTATTTCTCAATATCTCACAAACTAATCTGGAAGAAAGATGGGTGTTTAATGGGTTGGATTTTGGTTTGTGTGTAATCTCCAAAGATCTGAGACTGACAAAGGAGCCTCTCAATTTAACACTGCTAGAAAGCTGAGGAAAGACAGAAGGAAGGGTAATCGCCAGAATTAAATGTGCCAGATTTATAGCTGACCAATACAAAATAATATGATTATATTTCATTTCTGGTAAATTCTAATATAAATGTGATTATTTATAGTTCTGTACCAAATATATGATTTTTTAAAGAGTGCCTTGGGAATCCTTTGGGCAGAATTTTATTGGCATGTTAATACCTTGCTAGATTGCTCAAATGTATCATTATGTTCAGCTACAATATGAAATAGGGAGTGCACATAGCTCAGTGGTGAAGCATATGCTCAGCATGCAGAAGGTCCAAGGTTCAGTCCCAGGCATCTCCAGTTAAAAAGGTCAGGGAGCAGGTGATGTGAATGTCCTTTCTGCCTGATGTTCTCGGGAGCCACTGCCACTCAGAGTAGACAATACAGAGTAAGATGGACAAATAGTCTTTCCTAGTATAAGACAACCTCCTATTATTTTGTAAAATCTCCAGTACCAGATAACCCAGGTTTTTCTCTTACGTTGCTCTGATAGTTACAGATATTAACAGTCTATTTCTCCTTCTCCAACACCCTAGTATGCTCCAGTTGGACTGTACCAGCCTGGTACAATCACAGATCGGACAGTCCTGAATGTGTTTGGAGGACTAGTAGGGAATAAAGGCCGTTACATTCTGGACAATCGTAAGGTAAACAACTATATATGGAATGCAGCTGCATTTCAATCTGATTTCCACGTATCTGTTATGTGAAACACATAAAATTCTTCGAAAAAAGTCTACACAGAATACAACTTTTGTTGTTGTCTCAGTGAGTAAGCAGCTGAAGTTGGAATGTGGGTTGGGGGAGAAATAAGGGGTTTTGTTTGCCTCTTAGTCTTTTTGTGTTATGTTAAGTTTCCACTTCTAAAAAAAACATCTCAATTTGAGATTCTTATAGGCTTTTGTATATTTCCCCCACCCCCTCTATTACTAGACAGGAGCTGTGCATCAGGAATTTTATAAAGACTGTGACCTGAGAATAGGGTCAGCAATCAATGTTTGGGGAAGAAAGATAGTTCTCTGCGATTGTGATGAATTTACCAAAGAATATTATAAGACAAAGTATGGAATCAGTAAGTAACAATACTGATACTTTAATATGCTACTCTTAAACTATGAACTTGTGCAGGGTGGCTTTTTGTTTTTGTTTTTTGAGACGTTTTATATTTGTAGGTGAAAATTTAGTTTTATAATCTATATAAATGACATAACTTACTAACAAAGAGTAAAACGACAGATTATTGCCATGATTTGGAACCCCATGTGGGATTGAGTGCTGCATGCGTGGAGCTCCTGCACTTTTGGTTTCCCTAAGTCACTTTACTGAATAGGATAGCTCCACTTGTGCAAAGGTTCACAGTGTGCAGAGATGTGTCTTCCATTGAAGTGAATGGAGCAGACCTTGAAAGTCCTACCCATGCAACAGACTGCTGGATTACAACACAAGGATGCTATCCAAAGCCATTACTATATTGGAATCTGGATCATGCTCCTGTGTTGATTCTCCATAATGTAAGAGAGAGAAATTGGACCAACAAGACATGCAAAATATTGCAGGGGTTTATTTATTATGTAGAGCTGACAGAGTGCTTTAAGGATCATAGCAGTGGGTTTCATTTTTACATTATTTTCTGCCACTTAACTGAGTTTTTAACAGCTCATTTGAGTGCTCTAGTTGAGTGAAGAATGTAATGGGAGGAAAGAAAGGGTGCTTGAAAGACAGACTTTCCTGTTTCCACAAATACTGGGCATCTTCTTGCTCCTACTTATCAGTTACATAGGACTTCTCTTCCAGTTGCCTCTCATTTGCTCTATTTTGTTAGCCGCTCTCTCAAGAAATCTTATTGCTATTTGCACCTTCTCTCCATGCGACATTTGTGAGTGATCTGAGGTAGGTTGCCTAGTTACGACTTCTCTTGTGAATGAAAGCCTCTAGAGGCAGGCAACAGTTCCTGTCCTCATGCAGGAAAATCTGTGGGGGTCCCCAACGCAGCACCTGTGGGTGCCACTGTGCCTGCAAGGCCAGACTGAGACACCCACCAACAAGGTTATTTTTGCTTCCTATATAAGCCCTATGAAGTGATTCCTCATAGGCTTCTGTAGGGAGCAAAAAAGCCCCCTGCCAAAAATGGCTGGAGTTTGGCGAAGTGCACCCCCCACCAAGGACCCTTGGGGCAACAGGGTGAGCTTTGCCTCCCCTCCAGCCAATTTTTGGCAGGGTTTTTTTTTTTGCTCCTTATATCAGCGTATGGAGTGATTCCATCCTGATAGGCTTCTATAGGGAGCGAGAAAGTCCCCCTGCCAAAAAATGGTTGGAGTGGGTGGCGACGTGCACCCCCCACCAAGGACGCTTGGGGCAACAGGGTCCTTGGCAGCGGGTGAGGTCACCCTGCTAACTGTTAAAAGGACACTGGCCTAGAGAACTGCTGTCACTCAGTCAGAGCAGGCAATGCTGGTTTAGATGCACGAAACATCTGACCTGGTATAATGCAGCTTCCTATGCACCCAGGTGCTAGGAGAGACCTCTGGAATAGAAGAATTGCAAGCAGACGTTAAATTTGTCTGCAAAATCTTTATCTGGTTCTGCTTGGATTCCATTCTGGGCAGAAATTTCTAGCAACACTAATTTTAAGGCATTTTAAATTGGAGTTAATTTTATAGGCAGTGTTTATCGGCTTGTGCTTGATGGATATGTAGATGGTTTTACTTTGTGTCTGGCAAAATGCCATGCATAAAAGTTATCTGTCTAACAAGAAATGACTTGAGTTCAAAATTGAAAATTTCTTCACTCACTGAAATATGGCAGATGTGTTCAGCACAGAGATATGTATTAACTAATCTTTTAAAGCTGTTTTTCTCTGTCAAATTCTTTTTAAAACTTCACTGCTTAGAGAAGATAACACATTTATTGTACCATTGTCAAATCCTAATTATCACAGATTGCATTGAGACTACTGGTATTTCTGTTGTCATTTGCTCTGATATTTTCATTACATTAGAAAATGTCAAGATAACTTTGCAGTTCTACTAAGAAATACTTATTTCTGTGCTGACTTCATCCCTAATTTGTTTGTGAATATATTGCTGATTGGAACGACAGTGCTAAACATCATTTCTTGAATATGCCTTATCAAAATAAATGGAACTTACTTCCAAGTAAGAGGAATGGCACTTTTTAGATGGAGGATTCCAAGATTGGAGCACTCTGCCCATCCAAAGCCTTGTGGGCAGGGCAGCTGGAACGCTGGAGGCAAAAATGTGGGTTGGATACAGAGCGGGATCCCTGCTCAGATTCCTCCCCCACCCCAAGGTCATAGCTATGTCTATGGCCAGGGGGGGCGGGGATCCACATCCTTTGATCCCAGGGATGCCTTGGGATCATGGGATTGCTTTGTGAATGTGTTTAGGTTCTGAATATAATGCAGTTTTCCTTTACTCAATAGCATTTGCTTTACGGAATACTCGTATTCGTGGGTGCTAAATTATCTATAAAAGTTAACCTAATGATTCTTTCAGAATTGCAGAACTAGACTGACATAAGGTTCATCATGATGGATGGTCCTTGTGATGCAGAAGTAAGAATATCAAGTTCATGTATTAAATATGCTGTGTTCCAAGTCATGGATTCCTTTAGAGTCAAAATAATTACAGCAGCAGTTAAATCATTTACAAATTCTGCTATTTGGTAATGTGCTTAATTTTTAAAACTTTTCCCCATGTAGTTCTGACAACCCAATGTGGATTTTTCTAAGAACGAATCATACCTAACAAATTCCTTTGTCAAGGTAACTGGGTAAATAGACTGGGCAAACAATATATCTAGATTTCAGCAAGGTTTTTTTAGTTTGGTCCATAAAACATCCAAACATTTTGGAGAAGAGTGGTTTAGAAAGAGCTACCTTAAGGTGGCTATGCAAATGGTCCGCAACCAAAGGGTAACATTGTATGAACATACGAATCAGCAACAAATTGGAAAGAAATATAAATTAGTTCCACTGGCATCAGTGATGGCTCTAGTGTTCTTCAACATAGTCATTGATACCATAGGGGAGGAAGTAGACAACATACCCTTTATGTTTGCTGGTGATTCAAAACTGGGCGGAATTCTGAACATCTTTTGGAATCCAAGGTGCTCCCGTCCCGGTAAGCTTGGAATAAATACATTCAGATCCACTTTGGGTTGGGCTGCTTGATGTAGAAATTACCCTGTCCTAAGCAGTGTGGGAAGATGAGAGGATGTGTGACTACTACAGAGAGAACTTGCTTATTCCCATTGCCTTCTTGCTTGCTGTATTCTGAGAGTACAAACTGTGCAGCTGGAGAAGAAGAAGAAAAATATAGAGGGCCATTACCTATATTTTGACAGGAACATTTCAGGATGGAAATTGTAGAGTGCTACAGACTGAATATCAGGTTTAAGTGAAAGTTTGTCATAGTAAGCTTCCTAGGAAAACTGGGCATGGGCCAGCCAGTTAAGGCCTTTATGTTGCACTGATCTCAGTAGGAGAGTTAAAAACATGATTTAAATAACCAAAATCAGTAACTTTAGCTAGTGTATGTCCCATGTTTGCACCTCACCATCTTTAACAGTTATTCCTTTCTACCTGGCATTCTGCAGCTAAGATGATCTGTGACTGCTTACGGGGAAGACTTTTGTCACTTCCCATCTCCCAAGCAAGTGAAGTGGCAGGAATGTTCCTGGGGGAGGGGGAAGCAGCAGAAACACTCTCCTCTCATTCAAGCCCCATTAACACAATGTATTGGTACTGATTTCATAGAATCATAGAATCATAGAAAAGTAGAGTTGGAAGGGGCCTACAAGGCCATCGAGTCCAACCCCCTGCTCAATGCAGGAATCCAGGTCAAAGCATCTCTGACAGATGTCTGTCCAGCCGCACCTTGAATGCCTCCAGACTGGGAGAGCCCACCACCTCCCTAGGTAGTTGATTCCATTGTCTTATTGCTCTGACAGTCAGGAAATTTTTCCTGATGTTTAGGTGGAATCTAGGTTCCTGTAACTTGAGCCCATTATTCCGTGTCCTGCAAACTGGGATGAACGAGAAGAGATCTTTGCCCTCCTCTGTGTGACATCCCTTCAAATACTGGAAGAGTGCGATCATATCTCCCCTCAGTCTCCTCTTCTGAAGGCTAAACATGCCCAGTTCTTTCAGTCTCTCCTCATAGGGCCTTGTTTCCAGTCCCTTTATCATCCTTGTTGCCCTCCTCTGAACCCTCTCCAGTTTGTCTATGTCCTTCTTAAAGTGAGGTGCCCAGAACTGGACGCAGTACTCAAGATGAGGCCTAACCAGTGCCGAGTAAAGGGGAATTATCACTTCCCGCGATTTGGAAGCTATACTTCTATTAATACAGCCCAAAATTGCATTTGCCTTCTTTGCAGCCACATCGCATTGCTGGCTCATATTCAGTTTGTGATCTACCACAATTCCAAGATCCTTCTCACTTGTAGTATTGTTGAGCCAAGTGTCCCCCATTCTGTAACTCTGCATTTGGTTTCCTCTCCCTAGGTGCAGCACTTGGCATTTATCCCTGTTAAATTTCATTCTGTTGTTTTCGGCCCAGCGCTCCAGCCTATCGAGGTCACTTTGAATTTTGTTTCTGTCTTCCAGAGTATTAGCTGTTCCACCCAACTTTGTGTCATCTGCAAATTTGATAAGCATTCCCTGTACCTCCGCATCCAAGTCATTAATAAAAATGTAGAAGAGCACCGGGCCCAGGACCGAGCCATGTGGTACCCCGCTTGTTACCTCTCCCCAGTTTGAGAAGGAACCATTGATAAGCACTCTTTGAGTCCGATTCTTTAGCCAATTGTGGATCCACCTGATAGTTGTTCCATCTAGCCCACTCTTAGCTAGCTTACTAATCAGGATATCATGAGGCACTTTGTCGAAAGCTTTGCTGAAGTCCAGGTATATAATGTCCACAGCATTCCCACAGTCCACAAGGGAGGTTACCCGATCAAAAAATGAGATCAGATTAGTCTGACAGGATTTGTTCTTGACAAATCCATGCTGGCTTCTAGTAATCACTGCATTGTTTTCAAGGTGCTTGCAGACTGACTTCTTTATAATCTGCTCAAAAATCTTCCCGGGGATTGATGTCAGACTGACTGGCCTATAGTTCCCAGGTTCCTCCTTCTTGCCCTTTTTGAAGATGGGAACAACATTTGCCCTCCTCCAGTCGTCTGGCACTTCACCTGTCCTCCATGATTTCTCAAAGATAATAGACAGTGGTTCTGAGAGTTCTTCTGCCAGTTCCTTTATTACTCTAGGATGCAGCTCATCAGGCCCTGAAGATTTAAATTCGTTCAGAGTAATCAGGTGCTCCTTGACCATTTGCCTATCAATCTCAAGCTGCAATTCTGCCCCTTCAGTCTGCACTTCAGGTTTGCCAGGGGGGTCATAGACCCTCTTTTGGGAGAAGACCGAGCCGAAGTAGGAATTGAACACTTCTGCCTTTTCTTTGTCTTCTGTTATCAATTTGCCATCCTCATTGCGTAGTTGAACCACCAGTTCTTTCTTCTGTCTTTTACTGTGCATGTATCTGAAGAAAGCTTTTTTGTTGCTTTTAGCATTCCTCGCTAACCTTAGCTCATTCTCAGCTTTAGCCTTCCTGACACTATTCCTGCAGTTCTGTGCTACCTGCCTGTACTCTTCCCCTGTAGCCTGTCCTTCCTTCCACTTCCTATACGTGTCCTTTTTTGTTTTCAGGTCATCTTTGAGTTTATTGTGAAGCCACATTGGCTTCTTCTGTTGCCCTCTGCCTTTTTTCCTTGTGGGAATTGTTTGCAATTGTGCCTTTAAAATTTCCTTTTTAAAAACTCCCACCCCTCCTGGGCTCCCTTTCTCGTGAGAGTCACTTGCCATGGGATCTTACTAATCATTGTTCTGAGTTTGTTAAAATTGGCTTTCCTAAAATCCAGGGTACGTGTTTGGCTACACTCAGCTTTTGCTTCTGTTAGAATCAAGAACTCAAGTATAACATGGTCACTTTCCCCCAGAGTTCCCGAAACTGCCACTTTATCCACTAACTCGTCTCTGTTGGTTAGAATCAGGTCAAGGATAGCCGATCCTCTAGTTCCTTCCTCCACTTTCTGTAGGAGGAAGTTATCAGCAGCACAGCTCAGGAATTTCTTGGAGGGGCCATGTTTGGCTGAATAAGTCTCCCAACAGATATCAGGGAAATTGAAGTCTCCCATTACTACCACATCGTGCCTCCTTGAAACACTGGCAATTTGCTTTTCAAAAGTTCCATCCTCGTCTTCTCCTTGATTGGGTGGTCGGTAGTAGACTCCAACCGCCATGTTCGCTTTATTCTTTGCCCGCTTTATTCTTTGCCCCCTGGCAGGAATGTTCCTGGGGGAGGGGGAAGCAGCAGAAACACTCTCCTCTCATTCAAGCCCCATTAACACAATGTATTGGTACTGATTTCAGATTGAACCTAGTGTAGTCTGCAGTTGCCAGGTGGGAGGGAAATAGCGGAGCTGGCTTTTCCCCTACCACTGACTTTGACCTCCTTAGGGATACCACTTAAACTTACAAGTTCTCTTTAGCCCATCTTCTTGAGTTGCACTAGGTGGCACTGTTGGAATGCAAGAAAGATTGTAATCAGCGTTCGTTGTTATGTAAGTCTTGAAGCTGAGAAACACCAGCATGGAGACTACCATACACTAGAAAACTTTAAATGCCTTTATTCTCAAATAACACATGCCCACCATTACTTCATAATTTAACATACAAATCCTTTTCAGAGCTGATTGCTTGCAAGCTCACTATGTGTAGATGTCTGTCAATATTTTTTTTTAAACAGCGAAAATGTACAGACATAAACCAACTGAACTCAATGGAAATAAATTGGCTTAACCCCAAATAGTTTTACTTAACCCGGCTGTCAGTATGTAGAGGTCAGAGTGGTCACATGCAAGTTATGCATTGTTGACTGGAGTAATAATGTTGATAAGTAAATCATGTTTATGAGATGAATGCAGATCAATTCACCAGTATTAAAGCTGTATTTAAGAAAAGAAGATAGACAGAAAAATATAGGGTTGAAAAAGCTGGGTCCATTGCTAGGATAATAAGGACCTTTGTTTCTTGGCAGTCGACCAAGGCTCATGAAATGTTTGAGGTTTTTTCCCATCCGTAGAGAGAAGTTGATAGAAAGCAGAGGAACATATCAATAGCAGTATGCTCCCAGAGGGCAAAACCTGAAAAATATTTCCAAAATTGGGGGTTTCTGTTTAGAGGAAATATTTGCTTTTCTAAAATGCATACTTATCCTTCAATGACTTCTGCCAAAAGGGGAGAATGATTTTGTTTCCATAGATTGATACAGCATGTATTGAAATGCAGGACCAGTCTTAATATATGCAGAAATTGAACAGTAAAATGTTGGTTGCTAATTTTGTCTTGCAGAGGACTTTACTCCAATTCCATACAAGGCACCACCTCTTCCAAAAGTAGAAAAAATTGTTCCACCATACCATGGATTTGGCTCTGAAGAGGACTCTCTTTGCTCCTGCATGAGCTTACTTCCCAAACCGCCCCAAAAAGACTTCAAGAAATTCATGGAAAAAGACAGGTATCTGAGCAACAGCATTCAGAACTCTTCCCTCCAATTTCTAAATTTTAGAAATGAAAGGTGGTGAGGTATTGTCATTTAACATTTGTATGTCAAGAGATATTACAAATGGGCATTGTAACATTCACAGTTACTATGAACCAGGCAGATAATGAATTCTCAGAATGTAGGGTCTGATCTCCTAGTATAAATGTCTAGATTTTCATTAACCTCAAAGATTTAGCTCCAAAAGAGAGTAATAAGAACTGCACTAATAACTCAATAGTGTCCAGTACGCAATAGGGAGGGAAAGCTTTCCTCTCCTTCCCTTACTTTTCCATTTACTTCTGCTCCTTCCACTATCTAATCACTTACATGTTGTGCTGCCTAGTGATGCTCTATTTTGCGAGCATTTCTGGGATTTGTGAAATGGTTTTTAAATCAGTGCATCTGGGTTACTACGGTTTGCGAATAATGGGGAGGAAACCCAGATATATGCAGCATATTGTGGCCTGTCAAGTTACGACAGGCCCTTAAAATTATGTGACTATTGTCTGATGTAGAATAGAGTTTATATTGGAGCATCGTCTATTATTTATTATATTTATAAAATTTTATGCTTTTTTAATCTGATAACCCAAACAGTAAACAACCATGGGAATGGGATAATGTTACACTGTGTCTGTTTTGTAAAATTAAAATTTAAGATTAACACAACGTCAAACATTTTGCTGTAGTAGATTGGCTCCCCTCCAACAATAAATGGGTTTAAAAGCACAGATCAACTGATTAAAGGTAAAACTGGGCCCGAACAATGACATTATCTCCCTAGTTTAGAAGGGTTTGAACTAATAAAAAAACTAAATGAAGTATGTTATGTTTTATACATTTTACCAAAAAAAAGATTGCTTCTCCAGATGAAGGAAAAATGAGACACTAAATTTTATTTTATTTTATTTATTTATTTTATTATATTTGTTAATCGCCCATCTGGCC
Source organism: Shinisaurus crocodilurus (assembly GCA_021292165.1). Taxonomy (NCBI): domain Eukaryota; kingdom Metazoa; phylum Chordata; class Lepidosauria; order Squamata; family Shinisauridae; genus Shinisaurus; species Shinisaurus crocodilurus. The sequence goes on along the minus strand of CM037878.1, from coordinate 213,148,327 downwards.
GGTCACCATCTTCTGCTTCTGCTGTTACAGACAAGGCCTCGAAAGTAATATACTGCGGTTTCTTGCACAACTTATTACTACTGATCCCATTGACAAGAATCGGAAGTTCCTTATTTCTTATTTTCTGAGTGATGACACCATTGCAGTCTTTGAACCTCCCCAGCGAAATACAGGTGAGAGATTAATTCCATGGCAAGAAATTCTGGTAAAGAAGGGAAAGGGGTTTTATTAATGAACACAATAATTCATTATTGGTGGAATTACATCCCATGAAAGAAGTTGGTGAGAAAGACATAATCCACTAGGGGAGTTTGCTTCATTAATGTTTGTGGGAGAGTGGGAGGAGGTTTGTGAAGATTTGTCTTTTAATAGAATTGTCTGTGAACTTTTTTTAGAAAAATCCTTTTAATATTAGTTTAAGATCTGAAACAGGAACTGAGCTGATATCAGCAAGAGAATTGCATCTCAATACCTGTTGCTTGGAAACATGAGTGAGAGAGGTTGCTATTGCACTCATGTCCTCCTTGTGGGCTTTCTGGTAGCAGCCATTGTAGGAACAGAATGGTAGACTAGATAGGTCTTTGGTCTGATCCAGCACAGCTCTTCTTATGTTCTTAGGGATTGCAGTTGCATTAGTACATTTTATTTTTTGCCTTGTCACAGGGTTCCATGGAAGTAATTTAGAAATGAACCTCTGTGGAGAGAAAGCCAGAGCACACATTGAACCCTGACACCTTGAACCCTGGCACTCTGATCCTTGACTTGTTTTTCTCGTTCCACTTGCCATCCGGCTGCATAATCCCCACCCGGGGCATAGGAGACACAGTTCTGGGCAGACAGAGGCACAATCCACTTCTGCACAATAGGGCACATAACATTCCGGAGAGGGTGGGGGCGCAGTCTCAAAGAGCTGCAAAGTACCCCAAAGTGCTCCCAAGAAGAGTCAACACCAAGAAACGCCACCGCCCCGCAGGGGCGGACCCAGCCCACCTGGTCAGCAGGGGCGGGGAGGGGGCGTAAGAGGTAGAAAAAGGATGTGCCAAAGGACTAGAGGTTGTTGGGAACACGGTGCAGGTTGGCACACCTTAGGTCCCTGGCTCCACTCCGGGTCAGGCAGCTTCCAACCCCGGGCAGTCGCACTCAGAGACCGGCTATACAGATTGCTACGCTAAGTCCGTAAGTCAGATTCTCTGATGTAAGGTTACTTCTTCTGTGACATGCTAAGCCTCTAGTGTCTGTAGATTGAAGCTTTCCACTTCGGTAAGGTTACCACCTGCTATGTTTATAGTGTGAAATTTCTGGTAGTCTATTAGTTCCGCTCCATTAGCCGTATAGTAAAGAAAGTCTATTCTTTGACCTCAGCACAGTTCTATGTCATTCATTAGGTAGCGGTTGTGTTCTAAACGCACAAGAGCCGCATAAAGGGCATTTTCTCAGTGCCGGTTAACCCGTTAAGTGCCGAACTCGTGCCAAGGACCGGGTTTTTGGTCCTCCACAACCTCATTGCATATCTTTGTGTTTTACCAGTTCTATGAAGTTTAGATGTGCTGTTGCTTTCCCTGCTCCCGCATCTCCTTCCTGTCCACACAGATGAAGCTTCTCTCTTCAGCTTAGATCTTTCAGGGGGAGGTGGAATCGTGGCAGCTTTACACATGACTCTCAATCATCCATGAGTGTTTGCTGTGGTGTCCTCAGCATTTTGGGGAATTGCTAAAAGAGAAAATGATGGAAAGAAACTCTTTTCCTTGGTGCTGTTTGTGCTAGGCTAGACAAATGGTGCATTGTGTGTGTGTGTGTGTGTGTGTGTGTGTATGTTTTAAATCTCCAGTCTCCCAGAAATTTACCATCAGAGAGAGAGAGAGACTACTTTGTTTGAATTGTGTTGTCTGACCTTTTTGAGTAATTTGGTTTTATTTTTGCCCAACTTTTTTTTCATTACAAAAATGCTTTTATACAGTTAATACCAAGAAAATGTCTGAGGAAGAGAAATCCAGAACCAATAATGACATTAGAAGCTTTGGTTGACTTGCTAATGCAGCCGCCACCTCAAAGTGATAGGTTTTTATGTATCAGTGACTAGATGGGAAGAAGCTGTTGCAAGCAACCTGGCTTCTATTCTTAACTCTGAGCTTTCATGCTTTTACAAGCTTAAGTCAAACCCTAACTATTACCTTAATGCATTTTTCACCTTTCGGTTTTATTGTATAAGGAAGATTTTTGAACCAAACTCTGGTTGAATAAGTATTGTGGGCTTTGCATTAATGTATAATTTTGACTAAATGACATTTTATTATACTACCCAACCCTTTTTATTACATTTACTTCACCAAATAATACGTATGAAACATTTTATGTTGTCTAATGCATGCTTTTTGGCTTGTTGGTGGGGAGTGCAGATACAAACAGGAAATGAACCACAGGCACGCTAAAGTTAGTGTACACTTCAAGACAAAGCATTATATGTCACAGGGCAAGGTTTGAGGGCAGATGATATAGCCACCTAGTTGAAGTTAAGCAGGTATCTGGGGGTGCTACCAGCTGGAGGGCTCTTAGCGCTACCAATCAAAAGGTATTGTGCAGTTCTACCTTTTCCTCCTTAACAGTTTTATTGTGGAAAGAAAAAAGACAGCAGAAGCAGTGGGAAAACACAGGAGGATTATAAGATGAAGACAATGTCATCTGGACCCCCTATAAAATTCTATGAATGAAGAAGGGTGATTGCATTGTTCAGGTTGGGCACTTTCCTGAACAATGTGGGACAAGGTACAGAAGGGTGCTCGGGGAGGGGGAATTGCCCAAGATCAGGTTTGGATTCTAAGGTAAGTTAAGGAAGTTCATGGAAAGAAAGTTTCCCATCCCCCCTTCGTTCCATGAACTTCCTTAAGTTATCTTAGCATGCAATCCATTGAAATCAATGGGACAAGTTAGTCTCCCGTTCCAAGCAGCCCCCCCCACACCTCCCACATTGTTTATGAGGGGGCCCCCAACCCTCTAGAGAGGCTTTTTTTAAGGGGCACAAGAGGCTGCAGGGGTGAGGAGTAGACAGGATTTTTTCCTTCTGTGAACTTCTTTAAGTTAACTTATCTTAGGATTCAAGCCAGTGAGACTAAAGCATGACTAACTTCCTCTGGATCCATTCCTCTGGATCTATTGTGATTCATCTAGTTTATCCCAAGATGAAGGCATAGTTCCCGGTACTAGTGTCTTGATTCTGGAAACTCCTAAAAAAGGGCATTTTTTGGTCCTCATCATGAAAGGCAAAAAAAGTGTTCGACGTGAAAATGAACACAGCAGGGAATCCAACCTGCCCACCATAGAAATAATTGGCATTGTTGTGTATAATTCAGTATGGATGACAGGAAATTTGAGGGTGCTGTCAAATTTTAAAGTGTACACTAGTTAGTTTCTCTCTGAAAGATACAGCTTGTTATTTATGATTCTCTCATTACAGGGGTAATTGGTGGGAAATTCCTGGAAAGAAGTCGTGTTAAGAAGCCTGGGCAGGAGCTCTATAAGAGTGAACTGTCTGAGTACTACACAGCTGAGGATCTGTATGTCGGCGCCAAAGTGTGTTTCCATGGCCACGTCTTTCTTCTGGTGGATGCTGATGAGTATGCTTTCAACTACATGGAGAAGCATGCAAATGAGGCAAGCTGTGCTTTCCAATCCTTATTTGGCCTTTAAGGCACATGCAGTTTTATTATCTTGCTTAAATAATGGTGGCTCTGAAAACCATTGTTTATTCACCCCAAGATCAACACAGACGCATTGTTATTTGATTTGAAAACGATGTAATGAAAAAGTGGCCCATGTCCTCAACCTGTTGTAGGCACAGTACACACGAAATAATGTGTTTGGTAAATGTCATGGAGCGTACTTTGTGCCTGATGATTCAGATTCACATATTGACTTCCATAATGACCTAATCCTGTCTTTGTTTCTGGAAAGGAATAAAACAGCAGAAGCCCAAAAGGGCACTGCTGATACAGTCTGTGCTGTACCAGTTAATTTTCCCATGCCAAAGATAAAGGAGCCGAAGCTAACCAAACAAAATCCATAAGAACATCTGATAGTTGTTATGGTTGCTTCTTCCCATAATAGTTGCTCAGGACCCCCAGGGATAAAAAAAACAACCAAACAAGGAGGAGATAAAAATAGGATGCTGAAAACGATAGCACAGCACTGGGGGCTTTGTAGTTTTTTTTGCATTTCATATATTATGTGTAGCTGCATAACAGATCCTGTTGAAATAGCCATATTTTAATATATTTACGCTTAGTGATTCATTTTCTCCAGAGATTTTTCTTTTTTTTAAAAAAAAGGATCTGAAATTGAATTTTTCAAATCTGTTTCAATACGTTTTGAAATTGTGATCCTGCTCAACCACACTGAAGGTCATGCTCCAGTTGCTGGCTGATGTTGACCCACTTGGGACTGATCCACACAATCCTCTGTACACTGAGAGGTGCGAGTGCAAACTAGACATGAGGCAACGTGGTCGTGTGGTGGCTGCTTCCCTTTTGGTGGGTGTTTCCTACCAGTGCACAGTGTGTGTTTTCAAACTTACCTGCCTTGCTGCAGGAGGATATTGCATCTCCCTGCGCGAGCAGAGGCATCAATAAAGACATTTCACAGTTTCTTTGCCACATGGACAGGTTGCACTTGATAATGTCTGTCTTATGATAAATTAAAGGCAAAATAAAGCATTCCTCACCAATACCATTGCCTGTGCCAGGTAGTATGTGTTTCTGTGTGTGTGTGTGTGTGGGGGGGGGAATACACTGGTTGAAGTGGCTTCTTTGTTGGAATAAGTCTGTACATTCCTTTAATGGGCTTGGAGAATGGAAATGCAGCATATGGATTCTAAATTGGCAGATGATTGTCTCGAGTGGAATTTGGCATGGCTTTGGAAAACTTTTATGGAGGCTACTTTGGGATTCAGTGCTGGCTTTTTCTCAAGTCCAACTGGTAAGGTGATGTAATGGACAAGTGTAGCCTGGTTTGTACATAATAACAACAACCCATGGGTTGTTTGGGCTGCTCAGGAGTGAACACCCTTCTGCCCACTTGTCTCTTCTGCTTTGCATCTGCTTTCAGCAACAACCCATTGCTGGGTTGTTTGATGTGACATGCAAACCCAGAACTCTGGGCTGTTGAGGGACAAACAACCCAGAGTTTGAACCCATGGTTTGTTCTTGGATTAAAACTCTGGATTGTTGTTCCTCAACAATCCAGAGTTCCAGATCTGTTTGTATGTCGCATCAAACAACCCAGGAACGTGGCATGCCTAGGTTGTTGCTGAAGGTGGATGCAAAGTGGAAGGAGTGAGCATGTGGGAGGCAACGCGCCCACTTGCTCTGGTGTGGTGCTGCCAATTCATGGGTTAAGCAAGCCATGAATTGGCATTACGTGTGAACCAGGTCTATATGTCATAAGTGTAAAGAATAACTGGCTTCTGCAGTTTTCAGTCTTCACATTGCTGTATTTTGTATGTATTAAATATATCCTCTGTTGTTCTCACTTGACCCTCCCTACTTTTCCAGTTTACTATGGCCGATATCAACATAATCTTGAACAAGCTGAAAGTGATAGGAGAACCTCGGTCAAGGGAGATTAAGCAGATTTTTGCAGCTACTGATCCTGAGCACACTACCATGATTGATTATGATGAATTCAGGTGAGATTCTGTAAGCCTCGAAGAAAGGCAGTATAATTCACTCTTACTAAGTTATATGTTTTAGGATACCTTCTGTTAAATGCCCATCTTCAAGATGAGAGAGAAAATCTACTGGGCTGTGGATAGTTTGGTGCTTTCCATCATGTGGAACATAAACAGGTCCAACTAGTACAAATTATTTACCAGTGGTGCCTACAGAGTGCCCATGGACTCTTGCTCTGACCTGTTTGTATCTTCTGGCAGGCTGGACTTGTGTGGGATTTTGTCAGTCTCTCTGCTGTATACTTAAGTGACATGAACTCGTCAACACACGAAGCTGCCCTTATACTGAATCAGACCATCTAGCCCAATGTTGTCTACTGTAACCAGCAGCAGATCTTCACAGATTCAGACCAGACAGAGGCCTCTCCAGCCCTGCTACCTGGCACCCTTTTAAAAGTGGAAATGTGGAGTATTGAACCTAGGTGCTTCTACATGCAGTGCATATGCTCTGCTACTAAGCAACATAATGTTGTATTCCTAAACATTAGAATGCAGCTTTTTACACTTCTTACCTGTGATAACTGGCATGTTTTGATTCAGTCTCACCCTATTCCAAAGGCACTTGGTGGGATATACATGCAGAATCTAATGGCATATAAAATAGTAGTGGGTGACAGTTCCATTCCCTTGTTCCTATATCCTTTTTCTAATTTTCATTCCTGTTCTCTCATTATATGAGGAGCTGTGTTGCTTAAAACCTTGAGGTTTTACATAGGAGTAAATCCCACTGAGCAGATGGAACTAATGTCTGAGTAAACATACATAGGATTGTGCTGAGTAAACATACATAGTGGTGCAGTTAATTAATCTTAGATTCTGGACTTAATGGTCTAATGTGGGAGCCTTGTCTTTAGGTGGTTATGTGTATTGCTTCATAATTTGGTAAGTCAGTCTTGCTGTGTTTGGGGGCCCGCCTGCTCATTCTGCTGAGTGGGGCCCTAGACTTCTGCTCCAGAGTCCTGCCCCAATGGCACCACTGGCTGCACATGTGTTTTCTTGCTTCATTTTAAAATATATGCAGTGATTACAGATCTTGCTGAAACATTACTTGTGTATGGCTAATCTTTATGCCAGACTAAATATGGCACTGCTCTGTGGAAACGCAAAGAAATATTTCCTTCCACATACTCCTTCCTGTTTCCTTGTCTTTTCTCAATTAAAAGTAATTTTAAAAAAAATCTGTATCCAAACACCAGGACACTGGTCTGAAATTGTAAGAATCCTGATGTTTAAACTCTAATTCAAAGTCATTTTGATCTGGGAAGAAAATAGGCAAGAATTATATTCTGCTCTGAAGCTTCCAGTTACTGTGCACGTCCAGCAAATCTATCAAACCTAGTTTTCCTTGCTCCTAGGCTAGTGATGGATATATATTTTTCTTGAAAGCTAGACAGTCTTATAGTGCCATTGTTGCTCATGGTGTGTACCCTCTTTTTTTCTTTTTTCTTTTTTGGTCCCACTGTCGTCTTTGGTCAAACAGGTTTTGCAGGGTTTTGTACTGCTTCAAAATAAGAGTGTATATATGATGGGCAAGTGTGTGTTTCCCTGTATCATATTGCCTTCATTTCTCTTAAACATTGCCTGTATCATGTCATACTTTCTTGTGTAAATTACATCATGGCACCTTGACGTAAGGTCATATTTCCCCCTATAGTGGCCTATACCCCAAGAGGTGCAAAACAGCCTTTGAGTTAGGCTTACTTTGAATCAATAGAGATGTTTCAGAAAGCTGTGTTTCCCTTGGCAAAGCTGAGTTACACTCACTGGGCCTGGCAGAGCCCTGCTGTTTCTCTCATGCAATGATATAAATTAAGTACATGACCCTGATTTTCTCACAGATCCTTGTTTGTCTGCTTTCTTCATAAGAGTATTGATGGGATCTCTGTCTTTGGGACCATTTAGGTGTAATACCAAACCATAGTTTGGCATTGCAAGAATGAGTCCTAAAGAAGCCTCAGACTCCCTCCCTCCCCTAGCATGCCGCAGTGAGTACCTTCCAGTCCTTGTTTGAGGTAAACTATTTGTGATGGATCTGGAGTTGGGGGAACTCTTTTCCCATTGGCAAATCTCCTTCTTTACAAAGATTCCCCCCGACAAAGAATTATGATGGGCTGCCACCAGTCAGGCTAACTTCTCTGACACAACCTAGTCCAGATGTTTTGGACTACAACTTGCATAAGCCCCAGCCAATATATCCAATGGTAATGGATTATGAGAATTGTAGTTCAAAACAGGTTGCCTACCCCTGACCTAGTCTGTCCAACTGCTTGGGGAGTTCACTAAGCCCTTCTGCCAAGGACCCCTCCTTTCAGCCCAGCTCTAGGAGAAAATAAAAAGGAAGGTGCTGTGGATGTACTCACCCAAAGGCCAGAAGACAGAAAACTTAACAAAACCTTCTGAAATAGTGAGAAATTCCCTTTTAAAACAATGCAGCCAAATGTCAAGGTAAAAAAAAAAGAGAGTTTTATTTGGGAAAAGGAAGAAAAAGGGGGAAAAGAAGACACCATCTCTCTCTCTCTCTCTCTCTCTCTCTCTCTCTCACACACACACACACACACACGTATAAATAATATAAAAAAGTTAATCTAACTAACTTAGCTAGTTACATGTTACCTACCTGAGCAGAGTCTTGAATTTTAGAGCATGTGCAGAGTTCATTGCAGAGGAGGAGGGAAAGTGCACACATATCTTTGGACTACTGATCTGGATGGTCCTAGGAGGACAGAATACTGATGTGAGGCTTCACCTATTTATGGGAATGTGAGACTAGCAAACGCTGGTCCCTTAGTGGAGATGGACTGTTGTTTTGTCCAGTAGTGAGATAAGCCCTATCTCTGATGTCAGTGGTCTAGCTGTCCAATCAGAATTTTTTTAGAGGCCAGATCCAGCTTATTAAGAACTCTGGACTTACATTATAAAAGTGTTAGCTAGCTCCAGCTAGTTACAGTATTGTAAAGAATGATATTGGAGAATAAAATACAATATTTTGACCATTGAGGAACTCCACATAGGGTGAAGGGGAAAAAATACAAGCCTAGGCGACACTGTTGTTCTGTTCAGAATATAGGGGCTCGTCACATATCTTTCCCCCCTTAAAGTTCTGTTTGGAAGGACTTGTTTTATAGAACAGTCAAACCAAAGTGGTCAACAAGACTGGTTCTTATACCTAAACCCTAGAGAAGATGAATTATGTAAAATGGTACAATAACAAACGGAAAATATAAGCAAGATAACAGAAGGGTGTTTTTTTTTTGGCTCAAAACAATGGCATGCACTATATCATTAATTCTACATTTGGGACATGGTAGTCCTGAATTCATATAAGGTACATAATACAGACTACAACAGTAAAAAGGTATAAAGTAAATGGACTCAAGGAAAGTTCTTAGGAAAAGGACAAAACCCTGTAGAGAGTCAGGTGTCTTCTTCTGTGCCAAGTACATCAGACACTGTTTGTACTATAATAAGCACAGAAGAAACAGATTACACTTGAAAGTTCATGAGAAAAAAAACATTGTAGAAGTAAAGGCACAGTTCTCTTCTTTATGCCAGTCAGATCTCTTGACCAGGGGCATAATACATAGTCAAAACAGTAATAAAGGAACATACTATATATACAGTATTAGTATTAGAAGTTCATATGAAAACCGTTTGAGAGAAACATTTTTTCCAAATGTACAGTTTGCAACTTCATGCTGTGGCAAAAATTGGCTTCAGTTGCATTGTATTTGGCCTTCTAGGAATCCGAACTGCAATGGGCAGGGAAAACAGGGAAAATCTGGGTGCCTGTGAGCAGGCTAGGCATGCCCAGCAGCTCCAACAAACAACAGAGAAACAGAATCTTAAATCCCAGCATGAGGAAGGTTTATAAAAGCAGGCTTCTAGCCTGGTTTTGGATGGTGTAATATCCTCAAGACAACCTTTGGGGTGGTGGTCTATGGTGAAGCTCACCCACCAATGAAAAAATTGGCAACAAGCTGCACAAGGAGTAGCTACTCCTGCTTTAATTCCTTGTGTACTTAAGTGGGTGGAAACATACCATATAGAACATGGTTGGATTCAGAACCCAGGATAGAACACCATGGTAGAGGTTTGGGGAAGAAATTATGATCCACATTTTCCTCTTGGATCCGAGAAGGAACAAGGCCTATTAGAGGAGGCTTCCTTCCTCCTTTGTGTATTTTGGTTAAGTCCCTGGGCAACTCAAGCCACTTTGGGTTTACAATAGCAAGCTGGGGCATAGCACAGGTTCTCTTTGTTCTCCTTGCATCCCAGCAAGCTGGGACCAGTGGAAGTCCCTCAGGTAAGTCCAGTTCTAGATCATACTCCATTAAATTTCACAAGCATTAGGGCTTAACAAAGTGCCATAACAAGATTGTTTAGGGCAGTTCATGAATGCAGCAACTCCTACAGAGTCACTCAGTCAGGACAAGAAGGAGTCTTATGGCACTTTAAAGATGAACAAATTTATTCTGGCTTAAGCTCTTATGGACACTGTCCATTTCTAGTGGACTCTTATGGACACTGTCCATTTCACAGTAGAAGTGGACAGTGTCCACAAAAGCTTATGCCAGAATGAATTCATTAGTCTTTACGGTGCCAAAAGACTCTTTGTTGTTTTGGCTGCAGCTACCCCTCTAGAAATTGTTACTCATTGTTGTAGAGTTATATTCTAGGGAATCTGTTCAGATGTATAAATAGATCTTTATAGTGCCTGGGGACCCAGTCTTCATGTTCAAAGTAATGTGATCTGCCTCTGAATTGAAATGATAGAAAAACCTTTTGGTAGAGCAAAGTCACGTGTGTATTGGAGCTTCCTTGTCTGTGAGAATTCCTTGTTATCAGGAAAAGCCACGCTATAGTGATTTTGAGCAAGTGTGCATAAATCTCTTTAAAATATTTGACTCTTGTTATGGTTTAAGCGCATCTTGTGTAATGTGCTGCTTTTCAACATGCATAATAACATTAAAGGCACGTTGCAAAATAATGACTTGAAACAAGTTACAGTGCAATCAGTTTAACCCAGGGATGAACCTGTAGCCCTCCAGATTTTTTTTTAATTATTAAAGTATTTTTATCCTGCTCCTTGGCCAAAAAGGCTCTCAGAGCAGCTTACATGTCATCGATAAAACGAGACAGTCCCTGCCCACAGACTTAAAGTCTAAAAAGACATGGCACACAAAGAAAAGGGGATAGGAAGGGAAGGGGGGGGGGAGTAATCTTTGAATTGCCAAGGGAGTACAGCTCCAATGATCCCTGTCCATTGGCCATGCCAGCTGCGGCTGGTGGGAGTTGCAGTCCAACAACATCTGGAGGGTCACAGGTTTCCCATCCTTGTTTTAATAACACATAGTTTTAAGAAAATCTGAAATTTGCTTCAAGTCATTTCTCCCTTGAAAACTGGCAGAATAGGTTTTTGCATATATTTACCCTTCTGTGCTGCCTTGACAGTGATACTGTTTACTCTTTGCTCTTAATGACAAACCATTTTGGAACATTCTAGAAAACATAACAAAAAATAGCACCCCCATCCCAAAGTGTGCACAATCTCAAAATCAGTAAATTATGTGTTACCTGTGGTTCTAAATTTAACTTAGCTTTGTTGCACAGGTTTTAAGCTTTTCTTGCTTTTCTTGGTGAGCCTAACATCATTGTTTCCATCTTATAAGAAATATTCTGTTTTTCTACATAGATCTTATCAAATGTTCTAGAAAGCAGTTTGTGCTTGATGAGTAGATAAAGCAAGCACAGAAATTGACATATTGGCATGATGTTTTTCCATTTTATTGTGCTGGGAACTCAACTAGAACAAGACATGATGTAGACGCAGGTTTAAAATGAGCAGTGTACTTAATTTTACTGTAACGGGCCAGTTAAGATGGTACTTTATACTTTTGGTAATTTAAGCTGTCCCCTGAGTGTGTGCTTCATGTGAACAATTGTGATATGTGAACTAGAAGCTCATGAATCTTGGATGTTGAAAGATCCATAAAGTTGGAGGCTGGTTTTCCTCTCTCTATTGTAGACAGCTGTAGTCTAGATCCATAATCTCTTATGGTTGCTCATATAATTTTTAAAATAATCTAATCTGTTTTAAAGTTAAACTCAGCATTGTATTTACAAAATGAAATAGTCTCACATTGGCCAGCACATACTGTAATATAGCAACTTGGTACCCTCCAGACATTTTAGACTACAGCTCCAATAATCCCTGACTATTAGCCATGCTGGATGGGGCTGATAGGAGCTGTATTCCAAAACATTTGGAGGGCATCAGCATCAGGTTGCCCACCCTGCTGTAATAAGCTATCATTTAGAAGCTGATCAAAGAAAATCAAATTATTAAAAGATTTTGTTCAAACAATTCTCAGTTGATCCTAAATGGATCCCTTGTAGCTCTGATTAAAGTGGCAGCCATAAGATTAGGGCTGTATGGATGCTGTAAATCCGTTCAGGCTTTGTTTCACAGATTGTCAGGCACCTTTCATTCTGTCGTCCGCTCATTGACAGAATCAGGTTTTGTGAAAATACATTTGTATGCATTTGCTCAAATTCGGAGTTGTACAAATTTGCACTCCCAAAAATGCGCAAATCCCTGAAAAATGTGTATTTTCACACTTTAGTCTATGGGGGAAATTTGGTCTATTTTATGTATTTTCCTATGACTAAATTTGCATAAAATTATGTAAAAACAACAACAACAACTGTCTGCAAATCCATGGAATCTGTGCGACTTGAGAAAATCCACTATGGAATCTGTAGGTTGGACTCTTAGAAATTCCAACTCATTTGAGTCCGTTGTGGATTTCTCCAACATCCCTACGTAAGATTCATATCTCTTCCCAAGGAAAATTAGCCAATCTTCTGGGATGGAAGGCTGTTATTGCTAATTATTTGTTCTGGTATAATGGTCTGGGCGCACTGATGACACTTATGATTTTATTTTTTTTTAGTGTATTAGTTGTCCTCAGCAGTATGCAGCATTTATACACTCCTCCATTGCTCCTGTATTTCAGAGGTGCAAAACAAGCTTCCTGTACTATTCTACTAGATGCTTCTCTTTTTCATACCGAGGAGGAAACCTACATAACTCCAGCTGTGCTTGATTTTTTAATTATTGCTTAGGGCCAAATTAGACAAGACACCATTCACAAAGTTAGCAATTGCGTGGCTGTCTTTTATAAAGTAAATAGCAGATGGGGGGGACGGGAGGACATCTGTATCCTGGGGGTGGTGGTAAGGGGGCTTTACCTCTTTACCTCCTGCTGCAGTCCCAGTCTGGATCAGGCCCTCTGCACTTCTACTTGCATTAGAAGAAAAGCTCCCATGTGAACCCATTGAAGCTCTTCTTCCTGTGCAAACAGCAGACATGGCAGGGAACGATTTGGACTGGTTCTGCAGCAGGGGTCAAAGAGAATTGCTAAGTGTGTGAATGGACCCTCGGCTAGTTTGGCCCTTTGAGAATCTCCACTTATGTGGCAGCTTTGAAGCTTTGTCAGACTTGAACTTGCAGCTTGACTGTCTCACCTTTTAAGTTCCCTTGTGATGCAGTGGAAAATAAGCATGCGAATACGACAGTTTGATTTACAGCAAAAACAAGCATACATCCAGTTTATCTCAAACTGGACATCCGGTCCAGTTTATCTCAAGGAGCGTCTCTAGCAACACCAAGTAGGCCTCTCAACGAGATCTGCCACAGACAGCATTCTCCTTGTCCCTTCAGCCAGAGCAGCTAGACTGGTGGGGACTAGGAAGAGGGCCTTTTCTGTGGCGGCCCCCATACTGTGGAACTCCCTCCCTAGTGACATCCACCATGCCCCCTCTCTGTTGAGCTTCCGCTGCTCACTAAAAACATGGTTATTCAGGCGGGAATATGGGGTGGGTTAAGATTTTAAAAGTTATACTGTTTTATACTGTTTTAAATATATTTTATATCATGTATTTTAAATGTATTTTATCATGTTGCACATCGCCCAGAGTGGCCAGTTTGCCAGCCAGATGGGCGATCCAGAAATACAATAAATAAATAAATACATGAGGAATTTCTGCATTCTAGTATCCCTGGACATGCATGCAAATCTTTTTAATTTCCTTTTGTTTCTCAGAAATTTGATGTTGAATATCTCAGACGGAAAATTATCAGAACATGAAATTATGACCATTGGGCGATATTACAGTGTAAGAGATGAGAATGAGATGGATGCCACCTATCTTCTAGCAGTGTCCCAGGAGCAACTCAAGAAAAATAGCTTTGAGAATTTTGGCCAACTCTTCGCTTCCTTGGCATACAACGACCGGGAGAAGTAAGGAATCTCTTTTCTGTTAGGAGTCTGCATGGCATGATTCTGTACTTACCCATATTTAAACAAATAAAAAACATGTCATATTTTACCCAATTCTAGTATCTCTACAGATAGGTAGTGTATCCTCCCTCCCACTGAAATTAGTGGGAATTACAACCTGGCCCTACACTCATTTTATTTGGCAACAAGTCTCCATTCCATAGGACTGACTTCCTAATTATATGTTGGATTGCAGCCCTCACGTCAGGGGTGGGCAATGTCTCTGCCCCCAAGGACTGCATGTGGCGATGGGCAGTGGGTCGGGGCCATGCGCACACAGAGACGCACATGCGCAGAGAGGGAACCGCTTTCTCTCAGTCAATCAGCTATAGGCAGTGGGGGAGGTATGTGATTTAATTGGGGAGGAAGGTACACAGGGATGACTTTTTCCATGCACCATCCTCCCCGTTTAAAGCGTATGCCTCTGTGAAGCTCGTTAAGATGGGGAGGGTGGCGCGTGGTGAGAGTGTAATGTTTGTGCACTGCCCTCCCCATCCTAATTGTGTTCCACACAACCTGCCATTCAGTTGAGTGGCACGGGGAAAGTTGCCGGTGGCAGCAGCTTGGGCACCCGTGCCAGCTGTGTATAAGGCCTGTGCAGGCCACAGGTTGATTGCATGTGTTTAAAATGCTTAATTTTGGCTTGAACGTCTGCTATGATCGTTTGTGATTTTGTCCTGCTTTAAGTGACTTGAGAGCTTGTGCTTCTTTCTTTACGTTGAATTTAACACAAGCGAAAGATGCCGTTTATCTCCAAGTCTTGCTGCAGCATTCTGGAAAGGATCAGGGACGGCACAGTGTTGCTCCTTTGCCTCCCTTCTTCGTCTGGCATGCTTTAGGGTTTGTGTTATTTTTTGCTGTGCTAAGTATCCTGTGTCACTGTTATGGTCTGGATCTAATTACCACAGGGAAACATTTTTAATGCTGTTAACAAGTTGTAGGCCAAACCAATTGAGTCCATTCAAAGCTGTAGATTTGAAAGAGA